>VXBQ01007571.1:983833-1008037 GCA_013400175.1 Phainopepla nitens | reverse complement strand
TTTCTTTCTTTCTTTCTTTTTCTTTCTTTCTTTCTTTCTTTCTTTTTCTTTCTTTCTTTCTTTCTTTTTCTTTCTTTCTTTCTTTTTCTCCCTTTTCCTTTTCCTTTTCCAACAGCTGCCTTGAATATGAGCGGTGGTGTGTACTCTGCCAAAGCTCTTATGCTTGTAAAGCAGGGAATATTTTTTGTCCCAGAGCTGAATCACATACCTAAGTGATGAGCATAAAGAAACTTGAGAAGGTAGAAAACCAGGTATCTTATAAAAATAGGTTTTTCCCACTATATAAGTTTTGTGTGTATCTGTGTAATTAACTCTAAATCTCATATCCTAGGTTAGATTAGGTCTTTCTGAAGCCATCTTTGTACTATTATTTTAAATTGATTTGTGTTTTAAACCTACATAGGAAATTTTTTTGAGAGCGATAAATGGCACTGTATCAAAAAAAACAAACCAAAACATGACTGATTTAAACAGCAATTTTTCTCATGTTCTAAGTTTATTAAACTATCATCTGACAAGCAAATTACACTAACATTCCTGCAGTTGACAAATAAATGGGCATTTTACAAATATTATGTGGGATGTACAAGCTAATATCAATTAATAGGTTGCCAAGTTAGAATTTTTGATTATGTTCAGAGTTATTTAATTAATTTCATAAATTTCAAGTAAAAAAGAACTGAAGCATACAATCCAAAAACATGCTAGTAAAAAATCTCAATTAGCTCTCACAGAGTTTGGTTGACACATGTAGTGCTGTGGTTGTCAACAAAACTGTAGTAGAAAAAACAAACCAGTGTACTCCTGAGCAAAAGAAAACAGCTTTTTTAGTCAATACTGGTCTATAGAGTGAACATGAATCTGGAGGAAGGGGTAGAGGTTATCAAGATTCCTCTGTGCAACCCTTTTTAATATTTTTTCCATGGAAGGTTTAAGATCAGTTAAATAATTGTCATTTGCTGTCCAAGGTATCGTAAAAGAGGTAATATAGATATTGTGGAGGCTCAAAAGTCAATCACAGCTCTACTACCACAGACTTTCCAAAAAGGACACCCCAGATGTTCCATCTTATGTCTGAGGTAAAGCAAGGAGATGGCCAAGGCTGAGGAAAGGACTTTAACTTTTGCTGTTATGGATGTTGAGTCAAGAGCTGGAGATATTTCATGTGTCCTCCAGGCTGGGGTGACTTTCATGAGGAAAAAAAGAAGGGGAAAATCCAAGATGTCTAGGGCCAACAATTTAAGGAATTTATAGCCCCTGTTAAAATCCCAGTGCTGGAGGACTCTCAGGGACTGGAATTTATCACTCTGTTACATTGGGCTGTTGTGTGAGATAAGATGAGGCCAAGAGGCCAATTTTTAATTGAACAATGGTTTTCACAAATCATTTTAAGTGACCTTTGCTTTCAGCCTCTGCAGACACAGAAAATACAACGAACCATTGCAGTTCTATTTACACTTTTTTCTTTGGAACCAAACTTCTCATCAGTGCCATGAGTAATTGGAAAAATGTAAACCGCAAAATTTCAATGATCAGATAAATCCAGCTTCACATTGCCTCAAAGCTGATATCAGTATTGATATATCTTCTCAAATGCATTTATTTTCACCTGAGTATGAAAAGCAGAGCTCCCTAGGGCTCAAAAATGCAAATTCCAAATTGGCTTAGCATTAATTTGTAAGTAAATGAGTATAGTCTGGACAGACATTTTCCTTCCATTTTGTCAAGCCTGCCTTTGATTTGTGCCAACCCAGTTGGAATATGGTCTTTCATTATATTTGTGAGCAACTCCTGTCCATCATTTCACTATGGATTGTATTTTCCAAGAGTGATCGACCGTTTGAGCACAAATGATCATCTGCTCCATGAATAAGACATGGGCTAATTTAAAGGGAAAAGGAAAGGGAACATGGGCTCATTTAAGGGAAGAAGGTGATCATTCACTGGCCCAGGTTGCCCAGAGGTCTTGTAGGCGTCCATCCTTGGAGATAGACAAAACCTGGCTTGACAGAGCCCTGAGCAACCTCCCCTGGCTGACCTTGATCTGGGCAAGGGCTTGGACTAGATGCTCTCCCAAGATCCCTTCCCATCTCAAATATTCTGTGAGACTGTCCAGGCCAAACTCTAAAATGTAATTGAAATAATATTGTCTAATTTCTAGATGTAACCAGCCTGTAATTTAATTTCTGATCCACCTGTTTGAGGCATGAGCAAATTTCTATTGCAATTTTAATTGAAAAAAGTTAGGTCTGTAATGCAAATCACATTTTACAAACACTCTTATTCGTACAAAAACTCAATTAAATATATATACTATAAGAAAAATAAATGAATGTAAGTACCTAGTAGCAGAAAATAAAGTACTATCAGGAGATTTTGACGCAGTGCCATTCTTGATTATGTTTATTAAGATTTGTTTACTAAACTGATCTACCTATTTTCTTCTCATCTAATTAAAATTAATTACAAGAGGAGTAATTATGCTTGCAGTCAGATCTGCTACGATGAGCAGATTATTTACTTGAGCTCTAATTTTACAGCTGCATCTGATTTTGCAGTATTGGATTTTAATATGTGGATGCTCATCTTGCAGTTTCTGAAATGAAATTACTTATGTCATGTGTGATTACTGAGACTTTCAAGAGTCATTTTGGTCAAGAGTGAGATAATTTGCCATTTTACCATGGAAAGATGGAATTTAAGCTGAGGAGATTGCTGTGTTGGAAATGCAGACTTAGTTAAGTTACTGTCCCTTCTCTGAATAGTATCAGAATAGTCATTTTATGAACATTTATGTGTGCCACTGGCAAATAGAGAAATACCTGCTCAGTTTAAAAAAAAGGACATTTAGCAATTGCAAGGAGATGTAAATCAGTAGGGATGGGTTCATTATGTTTCATGTAAGGAAAAGTGTGTTTGTATCAATACAACAGTTTGTTTCTGTCTATTTATAAATGCATTGTATATATTTCATTAAAAGTCTTAATGGCTTAAAAATAAGATGTGGTTTGCCTAAATGAAACAGGTTCATCACTTTATCTGGAAGACAAATATAGATTTTTCTATCTCAATAAAATATAAACTTTCTTCTTACAATCAAAGGTGATAAATAGAAATTAAAAGCTCTGAAAAATTGTAAAAAACATCTTCTAATTTGCACATCAGCCTCAGCTTGCAGGCTAACATCCTAGTGGATGGAAACCTGTTTTGATAAAATTGTTGTGGTGGAAAGGAAAAGGACGAAGGAAGTGTTGGATGAGCTGCTCGAGTGCAGCCAGCAAAGCTCGGGGGGAGGATGGAGTGGAGGCTGTGTTCTGCCCCATGCACATTTCCCACTCGTCGTGGCTGAGAGACAAAATGCTCAGTATGATTACTTTGTTGAGAAGTAATTCTCTAGTTTAAGAATAAATTGGCCAGTGCCTACTGTGCACCAGTGATGAAATTAATGGAATATAGCCACTGAGAATAGAAACTGAACTTATTGTCCAGGGAGGTGTTTGCTCTAAAAACCAACAACACCTGAACACAACCAACCTATTCAGAAACAGCAACTGGCCTGAATTGAAAGCAATTAATCAACTTTTGAAAGCAAGATCCACTGTAGTTTACTTATTTGAAATTGCTAAACCAGTTCTTTACAAGCCTTCTGTAACCAAAATACCCATTTTCTACAATTATTGATAAATTCTATTCCTGCTGAAAGGAAGTGCTTTGCTTATCTTTATTATGGGAGCTCCTATTTATCTAAGATAAAATGCACAGAAATTTGCTCATGTAAGCTGAAATATCTTGTTAAGAATTGAAGTAATAAAAGGAATGTACCGCCTTGTTTATTTGTTGGTTTTGGTTTGGTTGGTTGTTTTTTTTTTTTTTAATATCTAGGTAATGTTTCAATGGAACACACACAAAAAAATCTAATGACACTAATCAAAAAGTCAAACAAGTATTTCTCCTTGATTGAATTTTCTGATTATTTTATGTAACCAGAACACACTAGGCTCTTTAAAAATGTGGTGCTCTTTAATAAATGGAGCACTGGAAATGTAGCGATGATATCTCATACATACCATTAATTAAAAAGCACCAAAGAAGAACCCAAAAGAAAAATGTATTTAAAAATGCATTGTTTAATGGTATTATTCCAACATTATTTTCTTTTCTTCAGTGAATGTACTACTGCCTTAAAAATGCTACAAGCATTTTTCAAGTATGTAAGGATAAAAGGACAAAATTAGGAGAGAGATGATGTTGAATAAGCATTTTAATCTATAAATTTTTATAATAAGTTGAAAAGCCCCTTAATATAAGGCTTTAGATATATACCTAGAAAATATTCCTCATTTAAGCAAAAGTCTTTTTCCCTGAAAAAAAGGAGAAATTTTTAACTTAAGTCAGCATAATCCATCTGCAAATTATTTTTGGAGATCTTCAAATACACCAAGTCTACAGCTTTCTTTTCTTTAAACAGAAAAGAAGACCAAGGAGAGGATGCCGTCAGGGGACCTTTCTGACATTCTTCTTGAGTTATTTTGCCTCTTAACTGTTGAATGGTGCTCTTCCTAAATGGAAGTTCCTGCATCACTCTGGTTTTTCATGAGTTTTTTTTTAATCTGCTTAGCCTTCTCTTGAAAGAGAAAGAAAGAAAGAAAGAAAGAAAGAAAGAAAGAAAGAAAGAAAGAAAGAAAGAAAGAAAGAAAGAAAGAAAACTCTTACTAAAGCAGCAAGCTTTAGTAAGAGTTTTAGACCGAACTCTTCAAACAAAAAAACAAATTTCAGCTCAGTGGAAATAAATTCAGCAAGAGATTCTGCTGAGATTTCACTGAGAGTTTAATGCCCAAATATTTTAATTTCAAAAAATTTGATAATAGCTTTTTGTATAAATACCCTATTTTCTTGATTGCCTTCAAAATTTAACTAATTTATAACTAAATTAAGCATGGCTTACCTCAGGGGATTTTTGATGCATAAGTGAAAAGTTATGGAGACTTCATATTCCACAGGAGGGAGCCTCTCTCCCACTGAGCTTGGAGCAGGAGTTAGGCACTGGATATTTCTCTCTTTTAAAACCTGAGTAAAAAGATAGTGATCTGTACAAAAAATTTGAGCATGTTGGACTTACTTAGAATAAAATAAAGAGAAAGGTCAACCCCATCTCTTTTTAGTTTACGTGAAACTTTGGGATAAGCAGAACTTAAGCCATTAAAATATTTAAAATATTAAAAAAAAAAACTGAAGTAATTTGAAAATATGCCATTGAAATTTGAATCTTCCTTTGAATTTTGCTCTGAATATTGTTTTTTTAAAAATAAATTAATAGTTTTATAAGAAGTTGAAATAGGTTTCAAATATATCTTCAGAGACAAGAGGCTGTGTTGGGATAGTAAAAAATGGAAGAGTCTACAAAATTCTTCATGATTCGCTTTTATAGAATAATTTTCAAATTCAATAGCCAGCCTTGCTGAAAAGGGTAGCTTTTAAATTGTACACATTAAAGTAAAGCCTCAGCTAAACATGATAAAAGCACACAGGGTGAGTTTATTATACTGGGAGAGATTGTGGCAGCCCTGGACAGCTCATATGCATTTGGAAGGATGAAGCTAAATGGACTTCTTGTCCTGCAGGCTGTTCAGGAAATTAAACTTACAAAGGATGGAGGTTAACTAGTTAGGGCACTCAGGAAACGGGGAGAAGATTAAACTAAATCTTAATGAAGACAAGTGGCAGCCCACTCCACACCAAACTGCAAGCTGTGCTCAGTTCTTCCTACGGGACAGGACCACAGACTTTGGAAGGCTGGTTCTGGCAACCCCAGCTCAGGATCTTCATTTTCCTCAATGCTTTGTATTTCCTTCACCAGCAAACTTCTAAGGAAGTTTGAATGCAGGAAACGTATTTTGGATTAGCCCTTGGGGATGCTGCAGGACTTTGACAGTCCTGACAGTGGATTTTTAAGAACAGATTGCACTGCTATTGTCTCTAGTCATGTCACACTGTATTTTTTAGTTATTGCAGATCCTGGGCCTTGCTATCTGCTTGCAGGTGATCTCAAGAGAGCCATCCCTGCAGAATGGTAAACAGGATTCATGTTCCCACCTGACACCTACCTGAGTATATTGCATATGAAATCTTACAGAGGGGTGATGAAATCCTTATGATTTTTGCATAATCTGGCTCTTCATAGAGCTAAATGAATCCACACAGTAACAGACTGGCCAAAATGCAAAGAGTTGCTTTTATCACATGATGGGGCAGCAAAAAAATTTGGGAGAGTAAGTCCTTATTACTATTGTTACTATTACTACTACTACTTCTATGATTATCAATAATATTATCATTACACTAACAATTATTATTGTAATAACAACCATAACAAAACAAGTAATAAAACTTCAGAAAAGTTTTTTCATGTTTTCTTTGAAATGATCTTTTCCAGGAAAGAATGAACCAAAAAGGAAATGTGTCTCAAAATCTATGAACAGTTGAAAAAGGCTTTGTGTGATGTTAATCCCATCTTTAACTCTTGCAGACGCAAAATATTACTTTATATTGTGCACAAAAATGCCAGGCATAGAAGTATGATAGTTTGGAGACTTTATACCCTTAAAAATATGGACTCTCATGAGCTCACAGTTCCTTTCCTGTTGAAATGGGAACTCACACAAAATGATCCCTATAGGAATTACTTAAATTGCCTCCCCGGAGCAGGAAGACCTAAGTGAGAAAATCTGTTATGTGAAAAATAATAAATAAAATGCCACATTATTTTTTGTTCTCTGCTGTACTCACGAATGCAATGTGATTGTTCCAAGAGCCAGGTTGGTCATCCAGAACTTTGTGCATGAGTGGAACAGGAGCAGCACAGCTGAAATGTTGCTTAAGAGCCAGTGAGTTGCTGTGGAGCTTGCATCTGGTTCCCTCATTCCCTACAGAATAAGGAGTGCATGGCTTTTGCCCCCAGAGAACTGAGAGTTCCCCAAGAATGAAGCACATCTCATTAACAAGGAAAAATCTGGTAAAAATTCTGCCTCAGAACCTTTCTGCTCTGGATTTTTAGCATATGTTCCTTCTGCATCAGAGACAGGGAGTTCAAAGAGGCAAAGTGTCCTGGCAGAGGTTTCAAGGCAGATCACTGCTGGAATGGGAATAACCACACACATTCCTGTAAGCTCTTCCAGACAAAGTCACCATCTCACAAATATTTTAAAGATTTAATAAGGTTTGTCAGAAGCCATCTGAATACTGAAAGTGAAAGAGATGCTGCTGCATATTTTATGAGATATTTTTCAGCTACAGTGATAAAATTTTTAATGCTATTTCATCTTTTTTTTTTTTGCCTAGAACCACTGACAAAATAATTGTTTTATAGCGTTCTTAGACTCAGGATCCATTTAATAATGTGAGGAAGTGAATACAAAATACAAGGGAGACAGCAACTGAATACTGTTTGTTTCTCATTGAAAATTTCCCAGGAGGGCCATGCACAGAAGATTGGTTTTAACCCTTTATATTTTTGCTGTTAGCTCCAGTCAGAAAAGAAAAAGTATATGTTTAAAACATATATATTGAAGAATATTATCTGAGCACACACTGAGGAATGTTATTTTTACCACGTCATTGTTTTGTTGTTATTCTTTAAAAATTGGACAAACTGAAATAGCAACTCCTTCTTCTTTTTTTAATTTTTTAAATTTTTAAATTTTTTCCAGGAAAAAAGCTAATGGACAAAATTTTGCTGAATAAAATCACCTCCTATTAACTCATCTCTTTCTCTACCTCTGTGACCACTCTGCTCAGGTCTCATCACCTCTTCTGCTTCATTCTGCAAAATGACCTTCCACACTTCCTTTTTGATATCCTTCTATTCTTACCTAAGCTCAAATTTTTTGTATTTATAGCAAACTAAGAGTTTGGATGAGAGTGTTTTATAGTGCTGCATTTGCTATTAACAGGCCTGTGCCATGTATTACCCTTAATTTTTCTTTTAACATTTTCCATAACATTAGGAGAGGTCCTAAGATGATTTTCTAAATCAGGGGCTGATCAGAAGGGCTCCTGGAAAGGACAGATTTGTTGAGAATAACAACAGGGTCTGCTTGAAATAGAAATACTTAAAGCCCCAATTTCTATCCCAAACCAATCAATCTTCAGTGTATTTTTAACAGATCATTAGGAAAACTGAGATGTTATGCTTTTAAAAATGGAAGAGAATGACTTGTATTGAAACAAAAGTGATGATGTCCTGGTTTTGACAGAAATAAATTCTATTATTAACAGATCCATGGGCTGTCTGTGTTCAGCAGTCAGATGAATTGACAATATGAGCTGCTTCTATAGTATTTAGGTGGTTTTGAAAATATGGTTGACTAGAGTGAGAAAAACCAAATTGTTATTTAGAGATCCAAACCAAATGTTATTGGTACTGTGTACACAACAGTGCTGTGAAATCAGCTAATAGAGGAAACTCTCTATTTCCATGTTGAGTTCATTTTTGTAACACAGAAATGTGTTAATAATTGTATAGATCATCTAAATTAGTTTCATTGCAACAAAATTGATTCCAAAATGACAACAAAAATAGAACAGACATTTTGATAACAAAAAATGGAATTATATTTTGCATGCTGATCAGCCTGTTAAAATGATTAGTCTTACTTTTGAACTCTATCTGCTTACTTTTTAGAGGTGTTTGTGAAGCAGAGGCTTAAGCACAGATGGGTTCTGATTATACATCCTATTTTATAACAACAAGCATAACTGAAATTTCAGCTTTTCCATGTACTATATTGCTAAGCTTAAGTAAAAATCAGTCCCTGTGTTGTCACCAAATCTGTTTCTCAGAAGTTAAAAATACATATGGAATAATTAAAGTAAACTCCAAATCTATCACAAATATTAAATTATCAAACTTGCTGCTCTGAAGTACAAATCCGTCTCTGATAAACAATGTTTTAGTTAATGTGACCTTGACCAAAGCAGTTCTTACACAGTCTCAAGGACTCTTCTGCTTCTCCCAGTGCCCTAAAAGTCAGTAGGGACAAAACCTGAGTGGTGCTTGGCTGCCTGCTAGGGCTAAAGCATGACAGTGAGCACTGATTCAACCCTGCCGAAATACAGGGGATGTTCTAGAAGGTTTGAAACTGATCTCAAAACATAAGAGCATTAAAGGGATAAGTGGCTCATTATAGTCAATTTGATATAGTGTCAGTTAAAATAATGGAATGGTTTCATAACAAATTTAAGTAAAAATAGTAAAATTAATGTCGATCGATATGAACTTATGAACAACTGATCTCATGTGACTCAATTAACTTGGCATCTTTTATTATGACTTATTTCATGGAAATAATTATGTCTGTGCCCTGTACCAGGGCTTCTGCAGGGTTGTTTGACCTGGTTATCAAGGAGCATGAATAATACAAAATCAGTGTGGCACATTTCAAGTGATTGCCCAAGTCAGATATGCCAAACTTTAATTGTTAATGGAGAATTTCTCTCCTAGGCAGCTCCAGTGAGTCTTGGAATAATAAGTTTGTGAAATAAATCTTAAAACACTGAAGCTTTTCTCTTTTGCAACTGAAAATTCCAAGTATTTTTAAAGAAGTAAAACAGGCAAGTCTGCAAGCAATCTCAGCCACTGTATAATCTGAGTCCATTAAACAAATAGTTATCCATAAATCCACTTGTGATATTAAGAAAATAGGTTGCATCTACAGAAGAAGCATTAAAGGCCAAAATGCTGCTTTGATGCCAAGTTCTCTTGGGCAGCACGCCTTTAAAGGGGTAACATGGATGACCTACTCAGTTCAAAACATTTTGGTTTTCTTCCCAGGTTGGCTATGATGAGAACCGACAGTGATGAGACACTTTGTGGTGCTGCCTGTGGACCTGCACCTTTCTGGTGTAGTAGTATGAGTGCTATGCAGACAATGGAGATTTGTGCTCCGATAATAATTTCTGAAAACAGACTTCTTGGCTTTGTCCTATTACTTATCTGGCAGTAGGAGAAAGTGTTTTGGCATCTCAGATCCTTATTTCAGCTTCAATAGAAATAAAATGCACATGGGTGGGTTTGAAGAACCCAGGCTGCTTACTAGGAATACACTCATTTATGAGGAGGAAAATATTTTAGTAGCAGAGATTTATTTCCCATTTTAGATATGTGTATGTCTGGTATAGAAATTAACTAGAGGTACTCATTAAACACTTTTATTTCACAGAAGCAGCAGTGTAGGGCTGTGTGCCTGTATTCATGGATCCAGCGACTGCTCAGATATCCTTGTTCCTCTCTGCTGACTGTAAGGGACCTCAGTAAAAATGAAGACATAAGTCTTGTAGATGGTTGAGTAGGACAAGATGAAGCCTACACTGGCTAGTGATTTCCTAGCAAGGCACAGCCAGCATCCAGACACCCTGAAGAGCCAAACTCAAAATCACAGGAGGCCCAGGCTGCCTGGTGTGTCGAAATATTCAGCTTCTTCAAGAGCGGGATTGTAGCTGCTTAGAAAACAGTACCAGAAAGAAAAGAATAACTGAGGAATCTCTGACAGGTAAGAGGAGGACCTGCTACACCAGGAGAGCTCCTGGTGTGCTTAATTCTGAAGAGATGAGTAATTACTTTCCTCTTCAGCAGGCTACTGAAGCACATATTTAGTGGCAACATCAGCACTGGCCAATGCACTTTCAGACAATTTGCATGACGCTGGGTAAGTGACTTAAATACTTTGCTAAATCACAGCCACAGGGCAAGAGACAATTCCCACTTTACATACCGTGCTGCTAATAGCTTTTCTGATCTCTGTAATGGAGTTCTGAGGGCACAAAACACAAATTAGAAAAAAATAATAACAAAGCACTTAGTGCTGCAGCATTATATCTTGGCATGATGAAATTCCTATAAAAGGGCAACTAATCAGTTTATTTGCTTCCAGGAAAAAGGATTTTTTCCTGATAAAAGCAAAACCCAGCCGCATGAAACACTCAGATGCAGTTTTATCTGGTCACTATGTAGGAATACACAAACCACTGACAGCTGGATCAAATAAGGCACTACCACATTCACTTTGTAAATGACACTATGGTTACAGAAGAGAAGTTATTAAAAGGCAAGAGGAGCATGAGGAGCTAGTTAAATAGATGAGATTTTTTTCTCTTGTCCCTTTGCCCAAGGTTAACCATTCATCATAAGGTGAAGAAGATATATTGACCTTGCTGAAACCCATGAGCAGATTGCCATTGATTGCAACACTATCATGGCATAAAGTTACATCTCATAAATATTTCTAAGCAAGAAGACACAAGGATTACTGACAGACTGTCATAGGCTAAGCAGAACTCTTATCTTACTTCCTCTTCTCAAATTCTAGTCTCTGTAATGTAGATGTTTGTTAGGAAGTAAGGAGAATAGATTTTAACAAACTGAAAAGCTACATTACTACGTAAATTTTGCTAAATTTTAACTAGCTACAAAGATATATTACTATGTTGATTTTGTTGTGAAGTTGTTATTTTTGTCCCTCTTAATATTACCATTGGTATTAACGTTGAAAATACTATAAATAGAAGTTTGTAAGTAAGGTCATAAAAGGTTTGCCTGAGCTAAACTAAGTGTCCTCTTAATAAGAAAAGATGGTGAAGATCATTAAAACCAGGTGAAGACAATGCAAATTGAACAAAGCCCCTGCTGCATTTAGGATACACCCCAATAAAGATGTGTAAAATTATTTAAAGCAAGCCTGATGACGTTCACTGAAGTATAAAGCTGTGTGTGATTTTCCTGGTTCTTGCATTAAATATCCAGTTTTAAATTATTTCCAGTGCTGGATCCATTTTTCCCTATAAAGCTGGGCAACAGTCTCAGTACATCCAGTAGCTCATCCTCCCGGGCAGCCGGGTCAGCTGCTGGTCAGTGGAGCTTTTCTTATCTTCCCCTTCCCTGCAGTCCCCTGTGCTGGGCCTGCTGCAGATACTGAGCAAAACATTGGTGTGATGCCACTGCTGGGGAAAGGAAAACAGGCATGGCAAGCTGCTGGGAGCCTAAATAACTGCCAAAGCAAAATCCAGATTCAAGTGTTTATTTTTCAAGGCTTTTCATTAGGGTTTATTTTTGTGTTAACCATCCAGAAAATAAATCTGTGGAACAACCAATCAATCATTTCCCTGCTGTATGTAACCCAGATGGGAGAGAACATGTGTTTGTTCTTCGTTTCTCTTTGATCAAATTTGCTCTTTCCTTTAAAAGCCCACCTTAAAAAGTCGAGTATTAATGAGTGGTTGGACCTTTCATGACAATGCATCACATCTGTTACTGCTGCTTATTTTTGTGACAGTCTTGTCAAAGTTTGAAAAGCCTCTCTATGGGTAGTTTTGTTAACAGTGAGGAGCTTAAAACCAGGGTTCTCAGAAAGTGGAAGTGTTGTTGCATCATGTGTTTATTTCCTAACATATTTTCAGCAGATTTTTTTTTGACAGCACTACTGATAATTTTCATTGGTTGTTGGTCTCCCCTTTAGAGCTGCGCAGACACCACTGAGAGTGAAATAGGCTTTTGAGGGATTTGGGAACTCCCCAGAGGAGCTGTACTTTCTATAGTCACTTAATGTCTCATCTGAAAATGTTCAAACTAAAACGTCTGGTGCTCTGAGTCTCAATGTCAAACTGGCTCACCCCCTTCTACAGCAGCTTAAAGATTTTTCCAGCTTTAAAGAATCTTGTTTGGGTACAGAAGACTTACATGATACCTAGTCCCATGCCTCAAATCAATACTTGGAAAGTTTATCCGGAGGTTAGATGTTGTTTTGAAGTAGTTTTAAAGAGCTCTTCAGGGCCTGCAATGCTCGGAATAATCTGGATGGAGCGGGATTAATGGGCTGAGCATAGGAGAGACATTCAGTCACAATGTACCAAAAATCATCATCTGAGCATTGATTGTGCATAGAGTAATAAGTCTGCACAGGTGATCTGGCTTTCAAGCCTTGTAGATTTAATCTTCAATTCTAGTTTATATTTAAAATGTCAGCTGAATTTTATTGGTGTGTGGGAAACATTTAATCTTACTTTTTTATCACTGAGAACACATTGCTGGTGATTTAGGGCTTAGTTAGCTTATAAGAATTGCTTTATGTTGCTGAAGATTATTTGCCATATTCAATCAGCCTAAATCCCACCTTACCCTCTAAATCTAGTGCTTCTGACAGGCTGGATCTTGAAAGCCCCTAATTCAATCCCTCTCACCCTGTGAATTGCTTTGTCCATAGAAAAAGTTGAAATTTAGGCTTTCAGAATATTCTCATTTCTTCTTTAAAACCACAGAGAGGGAGACAGAAGCACAGTATAAATGTGTTTCTTGTAATTTGTGCATCCACCATGAATAATTGTGTCCATGTAGGGGTACAAAGAAATCACTTGTGGATCTTCAAAAGAAGCTTTTTTTAAGAGGAGTGAGAGGGCTATGACAGAGGAAAGCAAAAGAAAAAAAAAAAAAAAAAAAAAAAAAAAAAAAAAAGAAAAGGCCTTCTGTTCCAGATGGACATTACCAAGAAGATATAGTAATAGTTGGATTCTTGGAGTATGGGGCAAAATGAGTTACTGCTAACACAGCTCTTCTAAAGAAAGGTTTCTGGAAAATTGTAGTCCATCAGAGCTGATCAGTAATGCAAGGTTGGTTTGAAAGTCACTACTCAGGGGTATTTGTGTGCATGAAGGAGACAGAGGCAGCATCAGCTACACTGAGTGGCTTTTACTCTGCTGTGGCTCTCAGAGATGTTGTCCATTCCTGGGAACAGAAGCAGAAATACACAGTGGTACCAAGACACCTGAAAATGAAAAGACTTTGTTGATGTTAGAGAGCATGGTATAGACAGGATTTATATTTCCTAGATCACTTGCATATCACTATATAAATTCAGTTGCAACCAAATTTCTTTGCAATACTGAAAAATGACACATGAAATCCCTTACTCTTAATTTTCTAAGGTGTTTCAGATGAGCTTATGTTAGTAACGGAGCTTATGTTTGTTTGTTGGAAGTTTCGAAAGAAAATTTTGTATTGCATAGATAAGTCTGAAAAAAAACACAAGAAGACAGGCTGCTAGATGTCAGATGAGGAGAAGCAGTAGGTGTCTGAGTCATCTTCCAGAGTTTGTCCTCATGTAACCTCAAAAATGTTTCTAGTTTTCTAAGAAAAGGGCTGTGAAGATGTCATTGCTCAGATTGAGAAAGATATTTTAAATCCCAAACAAAATGCTATGTTACTTCCATGAAAAGGTCTGAAAAATGCAAGAAGAATATTTTCATTAAAAATGGCATATGATCCAGTTTTAAAATTAGATATACACTGGAAGAACTTCACTGAAGGGAAAAACAAGATTGATTACAGGGACATAGTGGGACACAGATTTGGATCTTCTCTGAGTGCTTGGCCATCCTTTCATCATCCTCCCATGACTTGGTTTAATTACCAAGGGAAACCAGGTGGAATTGGAACTGCATAACTTTCTTAAGCTTCCTTCTTTCCCAGACTTGTGGGCTAGGCTTTAGTAAGAATGGCAGCAAATGATTTTCCTCTTCCTGGCAAACAGTGCAGGGGAGCTTGTGGTAGAAGCATCACTTCTGGCTCTTAATCTCTTGTGGACCTTGGAGGTTGATAGAAAAGACAGGATTTTGTCTTAACTACCAGACCACAGAGAAAACACACTTCAGCAGATACTTGAATAGAAATAAGGGTTTTCTGGTGAATGTTTCTTGCTTCTGCTTCTTTTTAATGGGCCAGACTACAGAACTTCATTTTCTGTTAGTACAATCACTATAAGTGCCTAGTTGAAAACCTGGCACTGTAGCAAACCTGAGGAATTGAGAAGACTGCACATTCCTTCCTTTTACATCTAGTGAAGGAAGAAACAAAAAGGCAAGGTCATAAATGTAAGAAATGCAGGGCAACATAAGACAAATTTTAAATAAAAGTAGATTCTTATTCGCAAATCTGTGAAAGGGAAACAATTTCATTTAACAGGTACCTTGGTGTACAGCATGGTTTAAACCAAAATTAATTGGTCCAGAACTGAAGGCTTCCAGAGTTAAATGCCACTTTTGTAGAGATTAAAACCTGTCCACTTAGCAGAAGTGATGATGGGTTTAGAGCCTGGGAACCATGTCCTTTGGCAAAGAATGGTGAATAGGACTTGTTATGTAAAAGATGTTTTTCCTAGTCACTCCACCGGCAGTGAACTCCTTCCACTTTGAATTCCAGTTTGACATTGATCAGACAAATAATTCAGAACTCAACATGTATAAAAATGTACAAAATTATTTATTTAATGAGGAAATAGCAAAAGGAACTGCCAGGGCTATATCAGTTTAAATAGGTAAATTTTAGTGTACACTGACATGTGTACCAAATGATTTTTAATACCTCCTTCTCCCCAAGTGTTAGTAATTTCAACCACAGTTTATCAGGAGCCCACTCTCTTTGCTGTGAATTGCACAGTGCAAAAGATAACACGCTATTCCCTCCTGCTGCCTGCTTGCAATTACCTTTACTTATTTGGGATCACTGAAATAATACATTTCATGTGAATCACAGCTGTTTAATTGCAATATTGCAGTGGGAAAATCCAGCCCAAATGTAGACCTTTTCTTCTTCTTTTTCTGGACAGGCAAGAAAAGCAAAGAGTTAAAATCCACTGAGGTTGGAGGGATGCTGTCCATTGATTCCAGTGCATGCTGAAGTAAAAAAAAAACTATGGAAGTTATGCGCCCAATATGGGGATTTTTGCAAACCTCACCAGGCATCTGCCTGCACCTTGAAATGTCAGATACTGTTATAAGTCTGGTTGTCAGTGAAGTGGCCAAGACAACATGGGAAAAACACAGGGTACCAAATCTCAGGTCCCTTGTATTTCAAGCCAGTGCTTAAAAAACCTCTCCTTTAATGCCTGCAGATTTCAATACATGTGCGCTGATACAGCCAGGCATTTAAGATATTAAAAAAAATAAATCTTGATTTAAGCAGTAGTTGAACATGAGGTGCAATAAAGTTTTTTGGTGATTGAAGAATCACGATATCATGCAATTTTTCAGGCGCAAAAGCTTTGCGTTGCCTTGGTAACAGATAGCTCCCAATTGCTTTCAGCCAATTAAATGACTTCTTTATTTTCAGTTGGTTTCCATTGTTGAGTTGATAGTATGATTTGAAATCAGCTTTGTGACAACATAGCTGGATGTGAAAGCAGTTGATATTGCTTGAAAGAAGTCTGCAAAAATCACTCTATGGATGTGTCTGATTAAAGAATTTGAGATGACTTCTCCTTTGGTTGTTATCAGAACAATGTGAAATCTATTGCTGAGTGGTGAGAAGGAAAGAGATGCTGCTAAATTTCTGTAGAAATGCTTGATGTGCTATGCCTGGATGCAAGTTTGTTTGGGAACCTATTAGGAGGGAGCCTGCTCCGGTTTTCTTTTGGAATTATAACAGTTAAAAGAAGCACTTTGCCTTCTAGATGTACATGACTGTGAGAAAGAAGAGACAGCCAAAACAAGCTGTCTACTCAGCTCTGGAGGTTAATGAACATATATATAAATGTATGTATGTACATGTATGCTCCATGTACAGGGGTAGGGCTGGGGAACTCGAAGTTAGAAAGCGACTGTAGTAAATTGATCTTGGGTAGCTGATTTAGTTCAATTCGTTCCCTACTGCCAAGCTCTTGCCAGCAGAGTGCTGTAAGTCAGTCCCAGCCTGCCCTTTTCCCCCACACCCAGGCAATGTGAGGAAATGTGTGCAGCCCCTCTTGGTGGGCTGTGGGGGGTAGCCAGACAAGGGCCAGAAAGCAGCAGGTGTACAAACCCTGCCTGGGAGTGCAGGACTCCACCATTTAAGATATTGGTCTAAGGTACGTAGAAGCTGCATTCTGAGGAGAACATCATTAACATCGTTCAGCTAAAAAAAATCCCACAAAAGTCAGGGAAAAAAAAATAGAGATGAAACTATGGCCTTCTGTACAGCAAAGATGGAAATCACAAACTTAATTCATACTTACAACAAACATAAATGTCTAATACGTTAGAGTTCTGTCCTGAACTTGGAATGCAGATCTCCCTTGCCAACAAAAATACTTGAATGCTTAATTAGTGATAAAAGGTAAAACAGAACCAATTTCTGTTTGACTAAGACTATGGATTTCACTCTATAGCTGTTGTGATGTGCACAGCTTTAGAAATTACACATATTCAAAATATTTTCCCAGAATTCAAAGACCTTTTTCATATTTGTTTTAAAACTAATTCCAGTTCTTCTCTGGTAAAGTAATTAGGGAAAACTTAAATTTTATTAGATCTATCTCAGATTAAATTATCACAGCTCCTTGCCAAGCTAATTATTTAGCTACTATATGTTGTAAATTAATTAAATTAGCAGAGCATGATAGATTTTTTTTTTCTGAAGTGTGGGTTTTAATATATTGTAACTATTTTAATTTGTTAAGAATAATAAAATATGCATTGTTTGAGTTTTTAAAATGTTTTGTGAGCTCAATTACTTGAAAAAATTTAAAGTATTTATTGTAGTAAAGCTTCTACCTCTATTCATGTGAGATGATATTTCCGAGCACAGACTTACCTTATATCATCAATGTGCCTTCAGTATTGGCCTTAGAGAGCTCTGCTGCTCTTTATAATGTAAATTAATTGTGTAATATCTAGATATTAGATACTGAGAGATACTTAGGTATTAGTTTTGCATTCATATCCCAGATTTACTTTCCTAACTTTTCTGTGTATTGGTTAAAAATATTTATGGATACTTCTTTGTGCCCTCAAAGATAAAGATTTATATTAAGAAGTTTAAACACATTTTCTACTGTGTATATTCACAGTTTCACTTTAGCTTTTCAATTTGGTACACTAGAGACTTTAGGAAACCAATAAATAAAAGAAAGAATGTTTTGGATAACAAATGTCCTAAAATAGGAAGGTATAATTTATTATCTAAATAAGCTTAAAATAGAAAAATCCATAAAATTACATTCACATTTTTGTTTTTTTAATTTATACACTTTTGCTCACACCTCACAAATGTGTATATGATGCTGTTCCAATTTGGCAAAGCCCTTAAGCACATGTTTAACCTTATATCCAACTTCTTTAATATCCAAGTGTATGTATCAATAATTGACTGCACATTCTATAAGAGCCTAAAGCACTTACAACCACCCTGCAATTTGTTTCATCTAATTTGTCCAGGTGTGTTTATGGTAACAAGCCTGCAAAGCCTGACTGAATGGACAGAACCTGCTGGAAAGGATTAAACCTCTAAGATGTGCCTTGCCAGGACTGATGCTCTGTCATCAGCAAGAACAGGAGTGCAGCAGCTCAGAACTGGTCCTTTGCTTTTCACAGATGAATGGGAAAAAATTCCAGACTCTCAGTCCATACACACTGATCTGTTTACCATTAATTTACACTGGCATTGTAGACCTTTTGCTAGTCAGAGCTTGGTGTCTAGAGCGATTAATTTTGTATAGAAAGCAAACATTTAGTGGAGTCATGTATTGCGTGCAGCTCTGCACTTTTACAAAGCAGACCTGGAATTTTTCTTCCTATTCTATTCAGAGAAAACCAAGACTGTTTACATGCTTACACTTTCAAGGCCTTCATAAAAGCTTGTTTCAAAAGCTTTTTTCTCTTTTCTTGCTGTGAGTGCAGCTCATTATTTCCTGTTGGCCCTCTAGTTTGTCTGTTCTCACTCTGACTGATGCATAGAGGGAAATCTCTCTACTCAGATAAACCCTTCATGGATCTCTATTTTGGATTTTGGGCGTTATTGTGTCAGCTAATTAGAGTAGGTTCAGAGGTTCAGTCTTGTGTGAATATTTTTATAATAGAAACAAAATGGATTTCAAAATGAGGAAAGTGAGGAGGAGGGTTAGGGGAAGGCAGGGTCTGAGCTGACACCCACAAACATCCTACACCGATGCTTATTTGCCCTGCTTTAAACTGCCTCTGCAGCTGCTTGGTTCTAGAGGAGAAATTTATTTTTCTCTTTTTTTTTTAGTGGTCAAAACTAAGACTGCCTGTTACACTAACCACTTTCTGTGCTGTTTATCTCAAGCTGTTAAGCTACCTCATATTCTATAAACACATTTCTTCATAATTGTTTTTTCTTGTGCACTCATCTCTGTTAATCAACTGCTCCTTATGTAACATGGGCTGTAATGAAAATACATGACACAAACTGCTCCAAGCCACAGATCTTGAACCTCTCATCTTGCACTTTCCAGTCAAGAAGCATTTTGTTTAAATTATGTGCATTGTGCTCATTCTCCCTTCAATTAGACTAACCAGGTAAGGTAATTGGGCACCTAGCAAGTGTGGCAGCTGCAGGCAAATAATCATAGCTCCAGCACCTGCTCCCATGGCAACTGATGTGTTTACACTCACAAAAGTACACATTTTCTTCCTTCTACACAGTAGAGGGAAAAAAGGATTTAGAGCTACAAGGAAAGAGCTTACAAGGATAAATGTTTAAGCAAGTGGTTGGAAGAAACAGTGCTTGTTGTTTGGAGTGAAAATGTCGGGAGTGAAAATAACAATAAGGAGCTGTTATCAGACAAGAATTAAATATCATCTTCTCTTCCTGAACTCAGCATGAAGAGGCAGCTCTCAGAGGCAGATCTCACTCCCTTTAAAACAAATTCCTCAAGAGAAAGGGGATGCAGAAGGGATTCCAGAAGTTAGTGCTTCAGCAGTGCTTCTGCAGATGTGACTCCAGTGCCACTGCAGATGCACCACTTTTAGAAAATACTTTGCAATGACTACTTTTTTAGAAGTTAAAAACTATTCCTTCAAAGATACCATTAAAAACATATCATTGCTACCAGCTTTGGCTGCGGGTTCGTACATCTGCTGCATCTACTTGTGCATTGCCAAGTGGCAGAGAGAGATGTGGGTGAAAGTTTAGGTCCTGAGCTATGTGTATACAGGGAAATTAAGACCTTTTACCTTTCCTTGCCTTCCTAACAACACAACATCCTCTGCTTCTCCTGCAGTAAATCCAAGGCAGCCAATACATAAGTACTATTTTTACTTGCTTGCCCACACATACTCTAAATTTAAATAGAAGAGAGACCTGACCATGCAGAGAATTTATAGCAAAGGTGTGTCTGATCATGTGGGTGGTTTAGGAAACAGAACTATGAAACAAGCACAGATGAAATTGTAGGAAAACTGGTCAGGGTTGACCAGTTGAGTTGACCTTGCTTAAATTCTCACGTGGAAAATGTGGGCATAAGAGAACCTTAAGTTCTAGAAATATATCTGTCATATTCTTTCAAAAGATCGTGCTTTGAATATCTCATAAATAAATATTAAGAAATGCCAGTCCTATATTTCTTAGACTTCTCTTTTCATTCTGTGAGCTGCTCATCCTAATGAGCACTTATTCCTCTGCACTGTGGCTCTTGGTTGACTCAGAACAGATTCCAGTCACTAGAGTAACATACCTGGAACAAAGAATTTATGAGCACTTCCTCAAGCATGGAAGTCTGGACTGATGAAATGAGTAGTTAAGATACTTCTGACATTGTGTAATGAGCTGTGAATCTCAAAAGGATAAATCCTAACAGCGCAGCTGAAGTTGAGTAGGTCTGCTTCTCATTATCATGAATTGTTCATGCTTGGAGAACCACATACATGAGGGTTGGACCAAATTTGGCGGTTCTGAACCAGGACAGGTGACTCATTGTCTGTCTATGGCTGCAGTTTACTCCAAACTTATAAAAGAGGCACACCTGTTAGGACTGCAAAGCTCTGCTTCCTTACCTGATAAAGAAGGAAGAAATTATATGTCCTCTCTATTTAGCTACCATTTAGCAGGATTATGAGGGAAGATGTTAAAGTGTCTCTGCTTAAGACTGTGATTTACGATTTAAGCAATGAGAGCTGATACTGCAATGAGACCCCTTTACTTGCATGCAAATTCACTTTGCTAGTGGATCTCTGCTGGGGCATCGGTCTCTGCAGAGATTTCATTGCCAGATTGTGTTTTTAATGTTCTGATTTGTTTCTTTGGATAAAAAGTTCTGTTATGGCCAAACAGATGGAGTACCTCAATAGGATTAAGCACATCCAGATTTAGCTCTGCAGAAATCATCCCTGGCTCTGCCATAGGTGGTCTAGCTGATGTGGTGCATAATTTTTTTTTCTCTGCCTCTTTTTCAGATTTTCCATCTATGAAATGTTACCGGTCTACTTAATATTCCTTAGGAATACCACATGACCTGCAAAAGTTTTTTGGTTTTTTGTCCAAATTATTTGTAATTTTGAGATTATAGTGATATTACCCAAATTGACTTTTAGATTTAATCTCTGCTATCAAAGATGCTTAGCTGCAATCCTGTAGAAGAGCTGTGACAGACTTGCCTTAATGACTGCTTATAAAATGTCACTTACATAGAGATGACACAAAATGAAAATGTTAGATGTGGTACCCCATATAAAGTACTAGAAGATATTCATATATATCTACCAAAAGAATTCATTGATGTTTTAATCACTTTCTAAAAAGATTCTTCTGGTACAATTAAAAAAAAATATATTTTTGAGCATATTCAGTCATTTCTGCTCACTTCAAATACACTATTTCAATGCAGTCTCAGTGGGAATAGTGTCACTGCACAAAGATGTACAAAATAATTTTATGATTTTTAGGAGGACTGAATCCATTACCTTATTTAGGGAAAAACTTATTATGGGCTAATAAAAATCTCTTATTATTCCCTAATACAGGAAGGACACCAGAGTAATATGAAAAAAGGCCCGAGAAACTACAGGCTAATTAGCTCCATCAAAGTGTAAATATTTGGCAAATGATATGACTTTGCCAGTTTTATTTTGGAACAGAGAAATTATGGCAAATTTAAGAAGTCTTCCTCCAAAGTTTTCTATATAGTATTTGCATGTAATTCCTGTGTAAATTTTATTTAAAGGAAAAGTATTCTAAAGCAAAATCAAAACATGCCAACAATGAAAAATTTTGCTTCCAAGAAAATACAATGTATTTTCTTGTTTTAATTTTGTATTTCAAATTTCAAGTGTAAATCATTAGTATGTCACTTTTTGAAGAGTTTTACCTTTGCCCAAATGACATGGCTTATTCTTCAATTTGTTAGTCACTTAAGGTAGTGTAAAACAGGCTACAGAAATAAAGGATAGAAGAGCCATTTGATTTTTGATATCCATTTAGGGACATTTTTTGCATAAGCTAGCAAAACCTGAATTAAGTTTTTTTTAAGAAGTCAGGCCTATAAATGGTATCAGGAGGTGATCTTTGTGTGCCTGTATTTGAGGGGTGCAGTTCCCTCCCAGAGCAGGGGTACAAGCTACCACTGAAGCATTCTGAATATACACTGAAGCTTCCAAAAGATCAAATAAAACATGAAGCAGATCAGTGAGAAAAAATTTACAGTGTGGCTTTTTGATCTGAACATACTTAATTTATTGACATAAACAGTGGATTTTTGTGAATTTTCAAAATGCCCTCTTTCATGATATTTTGTGAATCTGTGTTGACACAGAGTGCCAGTGTGAGAGAGGAACCCCAGAAGCAAAACTGAAAGGATAAACCCACTAACACTTGCACTAATGTCTTTTCAGCTGCAGGAACCAGCCTCCTCTCTTCCAGCCCCAGTACAGTTACTCTAAACATATTGGATGAAACAGCACATTTGTGTCATTCCAGACTCAGATTAGCAATACAGACAGTTCAACAATTGATGCATACCTAATTATGTTGTAATTTAATCATACATCAATATCTTGTGCATTCAGTGCTCAGTGTAATCCCAGTCAACATTATTCTAATAATTTAAATGACACCGGTGAAGGTACTATGAAAGCAATAGCATTTCACTGTATGGCTCTGCTCAATTCTCACAAAAAAAAATTTCACTGTAAATGGATTAAGGAAGGGACAGGAGCTCTGCCCTTGGTCAACACTTGGGTAAGGGTGTGCAAATCCCCTTCTGGCTTCAAACCGCTCAGGAAGGTGAAAGGATGTGTTCATTTGAGGTAAAGTTAAAGGAAAAATTAACAAACCCCTCTATTTTTCTTTCCCCATCCTCCAGAAGTTACAGACCAAGCATTTATTTTATTTGTTAGATTCAAAGATCTTATCAATAGTTTACTAATATTACTGTAGGCAGGCTAATGGGATCCAAGTTTAATTAAGGACTGTATTTAATTTAGTTTGTTTATCATGACCAAAAAAAAAACCCAAAACCCCCAAACAACCAAGAAACTTAAGGCAGCCATTCATCAAATATGTCCCTATTAAAAGTGGCATTTGCCCTACATCTGGAAAAGGCAAAGGACTCTGCAATACTGAACTGTAGCTTTCTGAGTCACCGCTGGAAATGACCTTTCCAAAATGTGGTGTGTCTCTGTTGCATCCTGAAGTTTTCTTCGTTCTATTACCTTTGAAAGGCTGTTTCCCCTCAGGATAAGTCAGGATACATCTCCTTTATGGTCAAAAATGTGTGGGCCTATTTCATAGCTCCCCTTTTGACCTTTTCCTGTGAGATTCCACTAGACCTCTGCACTGCAAGACCTCCATGAGGTTCAGGAGACCAGAAATCAGGAGAAAATGGTTTTTAGAGGAACAAGGAGAGCTGGCCAGAGCATAGCAGCTGCATTTGGTTGTCTCCATCCCTGGTGCAGGGCCTTGGCAGTCCCTTGAATATAGCTGGCTTGCTTTGCCAGAGCCTTCACAGATATTCCCTGGGGATCTCCAGCAGCAACAACCCCTCAGAGGACTGGTAGTGAAGTCTGTTTGTCTGTCATTCTGCTGAGAAATCCTATTTGCAGTCTGTATACAGTATCTCTAAGCTCACGGATATCCTGTGCAGCCCAGTTAATATTTGGAATCTGCTTTCTGAGAGAAAGTCTGCAGGATGGAGTCACTGTCACTGCCATTCACTGATGCACAGGGACCAGCAAGTGCAATTGAGGTTAATTGGCCACCCAGGCACTGTGGTCTTTGCTTCACACCATATGAAAGAAAGATTAAAAATAGGCTCAGACAGTGTCCAGAGCACAGAAAGGAAAAATTCAGTTCTACAGGGGAGCTTAAAATCTTCTTGGGACCATTTTGAAATTTTTATGCTTTGAAGCATCAGAAGACACAAGAAAGGCTATTTGTATTCTATCTGAGCTTTT
>VXBQ01007571.1:870162-983800 GCA_013400175.1 Phainopepla nitens | reverse complement strand
TTTTTTTTTTTTATTGTAACAGGAGCTAGTGTATTATTGGAAAAACATGAAGGATTTGTCTAACTGGAATGTATCAGCTCAGCTGAGGATAGATTTCAGAAAATGGAGCAATTTCATTTGGTGTCAAAGCATCCTACATGAAGGATTGTACACTTTCTTTCACTTCTGTGGAAGCAAATGTATTTTCCATGTTTTGACAGTTGTTAGCAAAAGAAAAGGTCTTATGATTGTTGTTCTAGAAGTAATGTTAACATTATTTTATGAGATGTTCTGTTTGCAACCCAACATTTGACAATCCACAAGGATTATAAAACTTTCTCTTCACACAACGTAGTCTTACGATAAAACTATTGGTAACTTTGATGCTCTGACCAAAATCACTCCCTCACTTTCTCCAGAAGGTAATGATGCTTTTATTTTTAGGGACAGTGTCTTGACTTTCTGAGTAAACATTGCCATGGCAGTTACTTGCATATCATCATCCCTGCTATCCTAAAACTGAACTGATACGACTGAATCTGCCTGAGGGAATAACAAGAATTGCCCAAAATTCTTCCTGGAGTTTTCTGTGTTATAAAGATGAGACCTCTGAGGGCTCTCTAGTTATGAGGGTGGCTCAAAGTTCTGCAAATCACCAAATTTGAAGCTGGTTGACTGTTGCAAACCAGTTCACTCTCCCATCTATGCATGAGACTGTCTGGGGATTCTCAGACTCCTCAGGGAAAAAAGAAATTAAGGCACACCCCTGATACCCAGTGACTCCACAATCAAATCTCATAACTGCAGCTCATTCTAACCCTTCCCACAGAGTCACTGCTGCACTCTTACCTTGGAGGGGAAAATTATCCAAAGCCTGTAATACTCTTCAAGTGTGTGGTAACTCTTGCTGGCATTAGTGGGAGGTAATGGGAAACACAACCCACTAAGATGACTTTACTCAAGTCATGGGGATAATTTACGCTGTCAAGGAAAGGACTGTACCCTGCCTGAGGTCAGGCTGACTGGGCAAGAGAAGATCTCCAGCAGCTTAGCTGCTCTTTCAGTCAAGTGTTGCTCACTTGCTTAGTGCCAGCATTTCAGAGACAGTTCCAGACAAATGCAAATGCCCTGCAGGCAGGTGTTTATTTGAATTTTCATCGCTTAATTTATATAAGATGCTTTGAATGTCTCTACTGGCTACTAATAGGCGTGGGGATGTCACTTAAGCTACAATAAACCAAAACTCCGTGGCTTAAAGAAAATGGTTGTTTGTGCAGGGAGGGCAAGGACTGATGGGCTTTTGACACTGATTGTCGTAGACTGGTAGAAGAATTATAAAAGAAAGGCCTCATAAAATCAGGCCTTGCTCTGCTAAATTAATAGCTGGCTTGTCACTTCTTCTAAGTAAAGCTAAGTGGTTTGCAAGTTCCCATGTGAAGCTGTTTTGAGAATGAGAAGTTTGTTAATACAACAGCCTATTTGGAGGGTGAAAAACAAATGCACCTGCATAAACATGGGATTTGTCCTGTGAAAACCAGGAAGGAAAATATGTAAACAAATTCAAGAATAGAGAGATTTGATGGACAAGTAAAATACCTTTTATTAATCAATAGAGTAATTGGCAAGAAAGCTATTAACCAATTACAGTTGGACATGAGGTCTGTAAAAACTATATAAAATGAGTTGTATAAATAAAGAATTAGCTTTTTCTGCATGAAGAAACAGAGTCCTGTCTGCTCTATTAAAACAATTGATCACCTTCCTTGCAGCTAAAAAAAAATCCCTAAAAGGAGTGAGACATAGATATGGAAAATACAAGAGCCTATATTTTCTTTGCTTCTACTGTAACTGAAAATATGAGGAAAATTATTGACCAGCCATCCTGAATTTTCTTATTTTTAGAGAAGCAAAACAACATTTAAAACTGCTATTGTTAAAAATGCTTTTGCTGGTGTGATGAATGCGATGGGGCACAAATGGGGTCATTTAGCACCGAGTGTGGAGGCTCTGTCAGACTTGCTTTTCCCAGCTCAGAAAGACACCCATGGCTCTAAGTTGCTCATATTAAGCACAGCTACTTTCCTGTTTGTCACTTGGCTTTTATTATCCATTACTTCAGCTCTAACAGTTCTTGCCTGCCTTTTATTTTGACAGACTGCATTGCTTGGATACTAGTACTGTATTTCTTTTGAATTTAATCTGCCAAAATGGAACAAAGCTGTTTTCTTGGGTACAATTCCTTTCTCAAGCCAAGGACATTCGGCCTTTACAACAAGCTGTGTAAGTTACAAACATTTTAGAGATTGTAACTTTGTTATGGGGAAAGGACATAAAACAGTCAGGTTTGAAATATTTATAGCTGAAGGGAGTGCAGAAAGGGTAATCAGCTTTCTACCAGAATTGGACGTAAGATCAAATTATAGAAGTGTTAATGGGACCCTTTACAGTGCTAGAAAATTTCCTGCCACTTTCTCAAACTGGACTTTGCTTTCCTCCATGGCAGACTTCTTCTATCTTTGTGTTCTTTCAGATTTCTGAAGTGTAAATGACTTACAGATGGCCAAACAAATTCTGAGTTAAATTACATCCAGTGATGCATTGAGGCATATTACTCAATGCTTTCTATCCATCACCTTTGAATTTATTGCAGTTTTATCCGTCCATTTGAATGCTGAAGCCTTCTGTTCTTGGCATGTTTCTTAGAGATTTTCTGGAGAGTTTGATCAAAACCCATTTTGTTTACTTTTAAGAAAGAAATATAAGAACGGGATGTTTTTTCCAATTATTTAGAATGGCAGTGGTTCTTCAAGAATTAAGATAAGAAATGTGAAGTTCAACAAGGTCAAGCTAGAGCAGTTTCTTTCATCCTCACTATTCAAATACATTTGAAATTGTCTGTTATCACCTGTTGATATCACCTGTTGATAATCTTTGCAAATGCAGAGATAACACAACTGCATTATAAGTATTTCTTCATCTTGCTTAGTTTATTGATTTATCTTTAAATTCTTGCATCTGAGTAATGGAACTAATGCCTAGAAAGGCTGACCAGAGCAAAAGGAATAAAATAGGTATTTATTGAAAGGCCTTAAAAGGATACACCTTGGGCAGCAGAAGAACCTGGCCAGGGTTACACCCAGGTAGAATCCAGGATGGATCCTGGTCACAAGTTATCATGCTTTTATAAGTTTTGTTTCATCTACATATTTGGTTCAATTATCCAGTTAACAGCTCCAGGTTATAAAGTCTCAACCCCCCTGGCTTGCTCCCTTCTCTTTGCCATTGTTCATGCTTTTTGGCTAACAGTTGTCCTTGATTTCCTAGCTGAGAAGGGATTGTTTTGTCTAACTGCCCTGTGGAGAGAGCTTACTAACACCTAATAGGAAGTTTCAGAGTTACATACCAGGCAGCAGAGAATCTGAAAAGCATGAAAGCTAAAACTCAAGGCATTAGCAAAATTAATTTTCTTTTTACAGATGCTCTTTTACCTTGTCATAATAATTTTTACCATGAGGAAAGCAAGGAAAAAATATAATTGTATGGAAAACAACGCAAAAATGTAACATTCTCAATTGTGAATGTAACATTTCTAAATTTGATATTTAAATTAATTCAAATATTTTCAGAATAAGTGTACTTATCCTTAAACTTATAGTTGAAGTTCAGGTTGAAATATATTACTTGCTCAAATTATTTTAGAAACTAAATATACAGATGAGCTGGACTGCACTGAACAAGACCTTGAAAATATAGATATCAGTTCTCCATGAGAAGCAAATTTTACTGTTATTGAAATAATCTATCATTATTATTGCTGCTAATGAAACACCAAGTTTTCATCAAGCCTTCAAAAAGCAGTCATTTAATATAATATTGTATAGCATTTCATTATTACAAAACTGTTCAGACCTTCTGAGGAAGATGAAAAATGTTATTTGCTTCTGTTTTTTTTTTTTTTTAATTTTTAAAATTAATTAATGAATCAAGTTGAATTCAACATGGACAAAAAAGTGACCTTGACCAACAAAATCCATTTGATATCTTTGTCCCTTTTATGTGTTCCACCTGCCTGGCATTGATTTATAAGGAGAGCTTGCAGAGAGCTGTTACTAGGGGATAGAGCTTTAGTAGGTCCCCATTAAAGCAATATTCCTGAAGAAGAAAAGTAATTTACATGTTTCAAGTGCTGCCTACCAAAAAAAAAAAAAAGGAAAAAATTAATCAAGCCCAAATAAGTTATAAAAGGGAACAAGCATAATCTATATGAACAGAAACCCTTGTGCCAGGGACAAATAGAGAAGTACAGGTCACACATTCTGATCTAGACAATAATCCTTTGCAACCTGGCAGACAACCTTGGTGATTTTTTATTTTATTACATTCCTTCCAATTTTTACCTCATAACCAAAGTCAGAATATTTAGAATGAATTTTACCTTCCATATACATTCACTACTTCCATTTAACAGAATAACTTTGATGTTGACCAAACTGCTAGTCTGCAGGGTAAAAGCCATGGGAGGGAAGAAAACCGTCAAGACCACATCTTCTTGTTCTCCAAGTCGTCAAATGCTTTCTGAATTGTTGCCCTGGAAGGGAGTCTGCCCTACTGGCCAGAAGCACTCCTGTGATGGGACTGTGTTTTTATACCTGTTTCTGTCCAGTTCTTTAGTTCCTCTTATTTTCTTCTTCTTTTTTTTTTTTAACTGCTCCATGTATATAAATCTGAAAACTTTCTTTTATATAACTTTTATATACATTAGAAATAATAAGGAAAAGGAGAAAGATCTTGAACAAAGTGTTCTACAGAGAAAAATAATAATTTTCTTTCACTAGGGGAAACAAATTATTTGCTTTAATCCTTGTGGAAAAGGTAGATTGTGCTGGATACCTTAACATATTAATTTTAACAAGTTGCTCAGAATTCAGGCTGGAGTAGAGTAGAGAACAGTTCAGGGAATATTTATGTAAAATTTTTACATTAAAATTCTCAGGATTTGTTGAAATTCATCCCAATAAATAAGCCAAAGTCATCTCTGAATGATTAGTGATTATCTCCTGGAACATGCAGACAGGAAAGATCCTAGAAAACTAAGGAAAATGAAATCTTTCGTAACTTTTTTCTAAAAGGAGCCAAGGAATTATAAATCAAGCCATCAAGTTTCAGTTCCCGGAAACAATATGAAACAAATTGAGGTAATTTTAAGTACCTACAAAATATAAGAGTTGTAACATAAGGCAACAAGGAACTGCCAAGAAATAATCATATCAAATTTTTCTGATTACTTTCTTTAAAAATGATGGCATCCTAGTGTAGGAAGGAGGAAGCAGTAGATATAGATGTAAATTAACTCTAACAGTGTTCTTAAAAGCTTTTTCGACATCAGAATCTGATAAGTATGGCAAATATGGCGTGCCTTAGGAAATATGGATTTGCCTTTGGGTAGCTATAAAAGTAGTTGAAAACTTCATAATCAGTGAAACCACATCAAACATGGAGGACGCGCTTAGTGAATCCCCTAAATTATTTGGTCAAATTCTACTTGGTATATTCATGAAAATGTGAATAGTGGAGTGGAGACTATGCTTTTTCATTTATGGCTTATGCAAAAATGAAAAGAGTTTCAAGTATTATGGTTAAAATGCTAAAAATGCTTTTGGCTGTTTGGAGAGCTGCTCAGCAACCTGAAAGGTGCAGCCAAGTATTTATGAACCAAAGTTTTGTGCCTGAGAAAAAAAGAAAGCAAATTGGCATTTGAAACAGGATATTTTTTGGTTAAAGAAAGTAAAGACTACAGTGGAAAAAGATATAGTAGGTAAGTACTTTTAATTTTAGATTTATGAAGCAGAAGTTTGTACAGAAAACATCTAGTTACACTTCTCACTTAACTCCAGAGAAGCCTTGGAATAGATTATCTCTGTTTGGGAAATGCAATTTTAAGGCAAAGACAAAGACAATCCAGCATTTTGAATGATGGGTTTAGAAAGCATGACCTAGGAGGGACCTGGCTAACTGAGAGATGGTAGAACGTGACTTGATCATATGGAGTTGCAATATCAACGATCACTAAATGTTTTCCAAGGACTGAAGAAATCAATTTGTCTTTCATCATAGATGATGATGATTTTGGATGCAAAAGCTTAGGAAACTTGGGAGGATGGTGAAGCATGAGGTTTGGATGACCTGAAGATACAGAGAATTTGCTTTCACAAGAAATTGTTAAGATCAGGGCACGGTACAAATTATAAAGGGGGGTCAAGGCCTGTATGATCCTGTTTTCGGTGGGGACTTTAAATGATCCCTGAGGTACTCTTTGAGTCCAGCAACCACAAAACAATGTCTGAAAAGAAGTTAGAGAGGATTCATTGCTATCTGGATGAATCAATGCTAAAGGAGAGAAAAAATGTCAACCTAGGGACAGGAATATGAGCTTTTGAGGTGTGGGCTTACATTGTTTTATAATGTTAAACTTGTCAACTCTCAAAACCTCTTGGTCCTGTCGTGTAATTATTTTGCAGTCTCTAAAAACTGTTACACAACTGCAGGATATTATGCTTTTATGTTGATTTTTTAAAAGCAAGAATATCTTGAGTATTCCATTAAAAAGCTTTGAAGACAATCCATTTGTTACTTTCTTTACAATTTTCCGCATTAAATTCTCATGTGGTTGTTTTCTGACATTTGGAATAACTGAATTAATTTGTAGGAGTGAGCTCAGGTTCAGAGTGACGGGGGGATGGAGAAGAAAGGGGTAAGACAATTTACCCTATATTTGAATTCCAGCTCACAACCTACTGTTTTGCCTGGTCACAAACAAAAAACCAGTAATGAGCTGAATGTATTAATTCAATTTATATGATTGAATAATCTCTGGCTGTCAAGTTATGTGCTTTGCAAAAGCCTGAATGTGTATTGTCAAATTGTCCATCTAGGAAGGAAAAAAGCTTTTTACTTACAATGGGATAATGATTGTTTGACAATTTAATTATACAGTAGGGGAGTTCTGAAGAGGAAATGGGGTATGGAGGCAAGTCTGCTTATCCACACTGAAGTTTACTGCTTTGAGCTGAATCTGAAGATGCAGCATATTGCATACAGAACAGGTTTCTCAGTCCACACATTCCAAACAGCTTGTTGAATGGGTACAGAAAAGGGGTCTCTGTTAAAATTTGGTCTGAAGCTAAATTGATTAGAGCTTTGTTTCTATACCTGACAGTGGGCTCCATAAATCTTTGCACCTATCTTGTCAGTTATAGTTTATTTTAAAAACCAGTGTTTTTTATTTGCTGCAACTTTATTCATGCTTTGTCTATATAAATTTTCAATTAATTAGTTGGCATCCCACATTTCATCTGTATGGTGTTTCATTTTAAAACCAGGGTCGTGGCCCAGACTTTCTGTGGCCAGAACATTGTTTGTGTCTTTAGGGCATCCAAAGGGTGAGATGCATCTTCCAGATCCTTAGGATAGCTCAAGAGATGGCAATACAAGAGATAAGGAAGAACTCTGGTGATCAGCCTGACTAGGAAAGTTTGCCCTTAAATAGTAGGTTTGAGGAAATGAAAATATCTGGAAAATTATTCATCAAATTAATCACTTCAAAGCTTCTCTAGCTTTTTTTTGCTTCACTGATAGGCTTGTGAAGTGTCAATTTTAAAGGAAGCTTTCTTACCATAGGCAATATCACAAATTCTGTGTCTCTTAGTTCAGATCAACTCAGTTCATGAAGGTTGCAAAGCAGTTATTGTTTTTAAACCAGTGACCTAGAGAGGACAGCCTTGCTAAGGTGCTGTTAGTTTCCCTATCAGGGATGCTCCTTGACAAAGAGCGAGGAGCTGAAAAAGTGAAATCAAACATTTAACCCACATATCCTTAGACACAAACACATTCCATTGCCTTTAAAATGGGCATAGTCTTCCTTTGCTTTACAGTTTGAGTGGGGAACATAGAAACACAGTGAACATTAAGCCTTTTTCCAAACACAGTAATTTTTGATCATAAAGGACAGTGCAGCGGCTGAAGTCCATTTCTTTTAAAAACAGACACATCTCCACATGTCTTGTTAGCACTGATAATTTCCAGTTGGCACTACTGTCTCTCATAGTCTGGCTGGCTGTGTCTGGATATCCACAGCACAAGCTGGAAAAAATGTGTCTTAGCACCTGTGGTACAGCTGAGAAAGGTGCTGAAAACATCAGGGAAAAGAATCAGTTCTTCACTGTATTCCTTTACTTGAGATTCGTGCTTTAGTATTGAATTTTAAAACATATTCAGATAGTCCAATGTGTTGTCAAACTAACACAAACCTTTAAAAACTGATTTGGATAACATGCATAATAATAGTGTAATAAAAATTGAAAAATGCTAAGTGCTACTGTGTGATCTGAAAAGCCAGGTTCTTTAACTTTTTAATTAGACTTTTTCTTCAAATAAAATAACCCCGAAGAAGAGGGTTATTTTTACTGACTGAAATGTCAAATTTTCTAGTTAGATGCATCAGGGGATTCCATGCAGCGTATTCTCTCTTGACTTCTTAATGAGATTTATTAGATTAATATTTGTATGGCCTTTGTCATCATACAGTCCTTACTGGCTACACCCATATTGTAGGTATTATTAACCTTAGAAAAAAGACACATTTGTTCTTTAGAAAGTGAATTGTGCTCTATAGAATTGATGAAAGTTGTTTATACTTTCCTGCTGTGTATCAGCATTATCCAGTCTTTGTGCGTGTTTTTCTCCAGATGTGCTTTCTAAAGTTTGAGACAGGACTACCCTTCTTTGGATGACTTTTTACTTGTACTGTCCCTTAGAAAGAGTTCCCCAGTTTCATAGATTCACAGAAGGGTTCAGGTTGAAGAGGCTACTAGAGGTCCATCTTCCTCAGACCCCTGCTCAAGCACAGCCACCTAAAGCAGGTTGCACAGGACCATATCTTTTGAATATCTCCAAGTGTGGAGACTCTACAATCTCTCTGGGCAACTTCTGCCAGTGCTCAGCCACCCTTAGAGTAAAAAAGTGTTTTCTGATGTTGGGTGGGAACCTGTGTGTTTCAGTTTGTGCCCATTGCCTCTGGTCCTGTTGCTGGGCACCGCTGAATAGAGCCTGGATCTGCCTTCTTTGCACCCTCCCCTCCTTTGTGCTATTGGCAAATTTGCTGAGAGTGTGCTCTGTCTCATCATCCAGATCATTAATGAAGATGTTAAATGAGTTGTGTTTATTAATAAAACCTGGGCAAGCAAAATGTATAGATTTTCATGTTAGAAGGGTGCTGCTGTAAGTCTGCTAGGAAAAACAGTGACAATTTTGTATATTGCTTTTTAGCATTCATGAGATGTAATGATGGAGCAGAGGAGACTGTTTGCTTTTAATTGAACCCTCCTTTCTCCCAAACCAATTCTGGAGTCTTGTTTGGAATCACTCAGAAATTTGTTGCTCTACACAAAAACGGAATCTTGGGAATCAAAAGTGTTCCAAAAAGCAGCTAATTTTCCAACACTTTTAAATGAGTTCTTTTTGATGAATAATTGGTGCCTCTTGTGCTAGCTAGTAAGCATTTTATATTGAGCTGGATCTTGTTCATGGGTTTTAATAACAGTCTCTTTTTTTTTTTTCCCCCTCAAAATTCCTAGCCTTTGTGTAGTCAGGAGAAAACAAGTTGGAATTACAATTCATAATTAGATTCTTCTCATTTCTATAGACCTCTTCCTTTCATTTCTATGGACCTGTCCTATAAATCATAGTCTAGATAATTACAGTCTAGACTAAAATATTGTCCCATAGTCTAGGATCAATCCAAATTGGACTATCTATGGCTACCTGTCATGGGTTTTTTGCAGTTAACTGGTATAATTGAAAATATCATTGACTATACTTAGGTCTTTCTTACCTTTTCTCATTAAAAAAATCCTTTATCATATTAGGTTTGGTGATTTTAGAATGTATCTGTTCTCTTTCAGTAAAAAAGTGTGAAATTAGAGTGCACTGTACTGAAACAAATAGACAGAAAATAGACACAAAGTTTAAGGAACACATATATTTTTTTTCTTTTCTCTTTCAACTGTCATCTCCAAGCTGAGAATCCAAGATTGCTTCCTTCCCTGCACATTTGTGTTCAGATAACTACAAAAATATGCTCATATCCCTTCTTATGGGTTAGACAATGTGATTGAAGTGGTCCTCCTGTCATTCAATGTTTCACTTTATGACATGAAAAACATTTAAAGGAAAATCCAGAAAATAAGAAAATACACTGCAAAGGCAAAGTATATATTTTTTTTCCATGAGTTTAGTTCCCCAAGGTCAAACTTTCTACATTGCATCTGAATTCTCTTTTAAAACCTTTTTAAAGATACTTTTTTTTGACAGTTTTTAATTAAAAACCAGTTTGTGGATTTGTTTCTTTTGGTCAGCTCCTTGGAAAAAAACAGTTTCTAAACAATATGAATTTATGTGAGTTGAGGTTTTTTTTCATACTAAACAGAGTGAAATCAGTGAAAAGAGTGATTCCCTTTTAATTAATGTGATTTCGTTTTTGTTCTTGAGCAATCTGGTCACACAAAGATAAACTAAAGGCAAACTAGTAGCATTTGTGGTACAGAATTTGGTGACATCAGCTAGGCCAACAGTTTTGAATTTAGAATGTTAAATCAAATGGTTTGAATCTCTCAACATAAATGATTGAACTTGTGACTGCAATTAAACACAAATAGTGCAGAATAAGTAAGTCATGATATGTCGCCAAAATAATGGATAGGTTGTACAGATAAATTGGTAAAAATTAATATTTTGCAACCTTGATTAAAGGATTTTCTCTCCATTTAACTGATTTATCTCCCCATCAGTTTTCTTCCAGTGTTATTCTGACTTGATTAATGAAAATATTTACGTCTGAATTCCCAACTGTAAACAATCCAAACTCATATTAGGATGGGAACACTGGTTTTTACTAAAGAGATTTAGATATTATCATCATTTAAATTGCTCAGGGATTTTCTGAAGTGAACTTCACCTATTAACCCTCTGCATTATGAGGTAATTTAATTCATGTATGTGGCTCAAAGGGGCAGATTTGGCAACAAGCAATATTAAATCAGTTGTTAAAGAAGGTAGTGGGCAATATAATCAGCAAGGTTAAAGTGATGTAGTAAAACTTTTCACTAAAATACAAGCATGAATTTAAGATTGAAAATAATGTGGACAGTTGCTCTTTGTAAACACAAGGATTTTATTTCTTACTCCAGTACAAGCAGAATAAGAAAACAATCAAGAGAACCTCAGTCAAAAAGAAAAATGTGGGCAAAATTAAGAGAATGTGTGATGTTGCAGAGAAAGGGCTAGAAATACATAGCTGAACAGGAAATGTAGTTTGATAGTCAATTATTTGCTGTTATAAAAACAAAGGTATGACAAGAATATATGTGCAATTCAGAAATGAAACTTTTGAATTGTAGTTTGATTAGACCAAACTAGCTGGATTATTTAACGAGGTCAAATAAAGGGCTTCCTGGAATTATTGGCTCTTCCTTCTGTGATACAGGGAAAAGAGAAAGATATTCTTCATAAAAGTTTTTCTTGAAAAGTTCCTACAGTACCCCCATTATTCCCAAATATGATCTTAGGCTCTCATGTCCTTTGCTGCCCTCCCTCTTGTACTTCAGCATGAACAATTCTGGTGTAGCTGTGTTCCTTGGATGATAAGAGAAATCCACTAAGTCAAAAGCATTGAGCTTCACAGTTTGATCAATATCATACGATTTGTAATTTTAAAGTTAATTTTAATACATTTTCTGCAGCATTTTGTCATAGCATTAAATAAAATACATTCAAAAGTATTTGCTGAAGTATGTCTACCTAATAAAAAGTTCAGCATTTCACTGAAAAGTAAGCTTTTATTTCTTGGACATAATATAGAACAGCGTGAACTTTTAAATATCCACCAAGAGACTTAATTACCAAAGGAAATAGAAGATAAATCCGGAACTGCAGAGTCAGGAAATAGAAAGAATCTCTGAAGTAATGGGCATGGAAACAAGCTTTCTTTTCCTATTAAATAACAGACTGATGAAACTCAGCAGATCTGCTCCCTTATAAACAGCCCTATCTTGGACTACAAGCCGATGAGAACTAAGAGCCTTGATATAAAAAGCAATGGATTCAGCTGTGCCATCCACAGTTCTTTTGGTAATGCTGGAACACTGATGGATGCCAAACCATATCAACAAACCTCAGACTCAACACCACCAACCACAACTTACTAGTCAGCCTTTGGAGCATCCTTGGATTGCTCACAGCACAGCTGGTTACTATTTACCAGTAGCAGCTCCATGTGATAAAATCCTGCTTGTAACTCATTTTTGATTAACAAAAATCGACTTAAAAGGGAATGAAAGAAGTAATTTAAATAGCCCTTGAATACTACACTGCCACTACAGCTAAGATGAGCTGTGTGCATGTATCTATACAGAATAGTCTTTTCTATTCAAAACTGTGCTGCCATGGTTGGTCATCCCATGTCTGGGGTGTGTTGTGTCTGCTTGCACCAATTCAGTGTGACAGGGATTTGTGCAGCATTCTTGGGTCAGATCACAGAGCAACTGGTTGGGGTCTCCACACTCTGCTGCTTTGCTAAACTCTTCTTCCTGCTCTGTCTGGCACCAGAACTGACATTAACATTGCCAAAACTGCTGCTCTGTATCCTCACAGCTGACTGACAGAGCAGAAGTCCTCTGGACTAAGGGGCTGGTCCGTGAGCCTGTGCTAACAGCAGGCACAGAGCAAGTCAGGACAGGTGTTCTGACTGGGAGTGCTTTGTGCATGTCAAAAAGAGAGGACTCAAAGGGAATTTGGGAATTCAGCTTGCTTCCCAAAAGCTGAGGTGAGTCTACTGGGTTGATGATGCCCAACCCATCACACCCCACAGGATCCATTGGAGTATAAAGCTGAGCAGTATTGCCTTCCAAAATGTTTAATGTGGGGAGAAAGTTTCTCTTTTGTTAAAATCATAACAGTTTGCAGTAAGATACAGCCATCTACAGAGACAAAGAATCATGAATTGTTAAATCTGCAATGAATAGTTCATCCAAACACAGTGAAAAGTAAATCTGTGTAAGCAATACCCCTCAACCTCTCTTTTCCTATCTGTCAAAATAAAACTTGAGTATATTGAAGGTCTTCTAACCTTTACCATAATAATGTATCTGTTAGCACACATTTGGAAAACTCTTAGTATGTGACCCTTTATGAGTTTTATCTGTGCATTTTGTTTTGTAAGTAGTTTTGTCACGAAAGTTTTGAAGCACTTGGCTGATCTGTCAACTCCAAATGGCTGCTGGCTACTAGGGATGTAAAATTCTGCTTGTGTATTAAAATTTTTATTTCCTACTCAAAAGTTTGCTCCATCATTTATGTGACTGAAATGGCTATTTAGCATCTGGCTCTTGTGTGAGTTAATGATACAAAAAATAGCTGTTGACATTTAAGTATACATAATATGCTCTTATTACCAAGCAGAGAGGCAGAAATATTTATGTTTGTTAATTATATGGAGCTTCCTTGTCAATTTTTAGAAGATTAATCTCCCTTTGGAAAGGTCCTATAATATTTCTTATTTTACACCACATTCGTGAGCAGTGTAGCTGAGTTGTGATATTGAGTGTCTTGGAGTATTAAGAGCACTACTAAATATGTGAAACCTTTTATTAAAAATTTTTAGATGTTTTGGCAAATTATCTTGATATACCATAATGGGACAAACAAGACTTTAATGATTATCTCCCTCCAGGCCTGGATCTTTTACAGATTTACTAAATAAGATTACTAAATAAGCAATGTTTATAGCTGTTGATTTGGTAGATTAACCTCCATATTTTTTGTTGTGTTATCACCACAACAACACGAGATTGTCAGAAGACTCAATCCTTGCGCTTCTTACACGTTATCCAGCAGCAGAAAATTCAAGCAAGACCACCTTAATGAACATAGTTATTTGAATAAAAACGTAATGATTTTCCTCTAAAATGATTGTGACTCAGCTAACTAAAAATTGACAGACCCTGAGTGTGAGCCTCTGGTTATTTTGAAGATGATACCAAGACTTAGAACTCACATCAAGCTTGAAGGAAAGGAGTGTTGTGATTTTTCAGGTGCAGTCTGCCCTCATCTTAGAATGAAAACTAAGCATTTGCTTAGTCAAATATTAATTTTGCAGATGTATTCTTTTTAGGAGTGATCAGATAAGAAGTGATGAGACACACTTTAAAGTAGTAATGCACTTAAGCAGGCAACTTAACATTATACTGAGTGCAGAAGCACTTGCTTTACTTGGAGCTTCAAATCTTCATTTATTTACTATGTAATCAGATACACTCAAACTCTGAAGAGGAAATTGACTTGTAATATATCTTGCCTTGAAAATACAACATTTCATTACAAAAGAGACTACTTTTAGGAAATACAGAAATTTTTCTCCTGTACTAATCCTAGCAGTGCTCCTTCTTCCTCCTTATCTTTCTTGTCCATTTTGAAAGTGACAGGTAAGAAAATTATTGCACACTCTTGAACTAAATTCCTCTACATCACTCCATAATCTTCTGTACTCCGTGCATCAATCTCCTTCTATTTGCCTTAATATCCATGCCAGAACTTTTGTGTGTTTAATATTCCCAGTCTCTCATTGAGTTGTTCCTCTCATTCTCTTCTGGGACATTCATTTTCTCCATGGCAGATTGGTCTCTGAATCCAACATAGCTCTTAGAAAAGTGGTTCAATCAGGATTTTTCCTATGCAGTGCTCTCACTCTCCGTATCCAGACCTGCCTGTGTGTCTTCACTCTACCAAACCTATCATAAAGTGTTCCTCATCCATTCTCTATAGTTAATGGAAATAATTTGAGGTTTCTCTAGCTTTAAATTTTAATAGGAAGTGAAGATTGAGCAGGCACAGGAGTTTTGTTTTACCCCAGAGGGTCATGAACCACAGTCCACTACTTTGAAATTAGAAAGTAGATACTTATATTATTAGAATACTCCAGATATTAGAGAGGAGAGTGAACCTAGCTGCTTTTTCATTGCCTTTCTTCCCCTATTTATTTCTTTAATGTTTTCATCTGTCACAAAAAAATCTGCACTGTGATGCCATGAAAACAATGAAATTTCAGAATGGATTAGCTGCAGCATCCAGCATTTATCATGATACAAAGAAATGCCAGACAGTTGAATGTGAAACATTACCTCAGTCAGCCAAAAGGATGGACACTGCTTTGTCCTCTGGAAGCCTTCCATTAAGGTCATTTATCTTTGGCCAGCCTGACTCAAGGGGAATATTAAAAACATACTTTGTGTCTGCTGAGACTGATTGCTATGTATGTGGATGACATAGGTATTGGTGAAAAACCTAGAGTCACCTTTCCCATAACATTTATGGTGCTGCTAAATTAATAAAAGTTAATTTCAAGAGATATGATCAATGATAACAAACTGCAAGTCGTATTGATAAATGTTGCATCCAGTCTGACTTACGTTTGCTAAAACTGTAATTCAAATGAGTGTTTCAAATTTGCTTTACCTATTTATAAAATAAATTAGAGGCTAGATGATTAGTGCAAGGTAAATAAGGCTTAAAGATTTAGCAGATTTATCACTTCTAAGTCTTAGCTGGGGAAGTTTCTGTAGGTTATTAAAATGATGGCTACTTAATTAAATACCTGTCACTAATGAGTGCTTCACAGTTAGCTTTGTGTGTGTATTGTGTTCATAAAGAGGACTTTTTTTTTTTTTGGGAAACCCATGAATTACAAAAAAAAAATTAAAACTGTTCAAACTTCTTGTTTCTCCTAAGAGTTACAACACAACCCTCTGAGTAACAATTTTTTTTCTGTTTCTCTGTTAGCAATGCATTACTGATCACAAAAATATGTGGTCAAGAGACGTTAGAACAAATTATTTCATTGTAGTAACTGTGAAAAATAAATGCAGTACTAATAAGATAAAAACAACTTCATTCAATGGCAGATTTTGTTTGCAACAGATGAAAAAATGTCTTCATATTTCAAAGAACAGCAAGACACACACCAGGCTAGCTGAACTGTTAAGGATTATAGGTTCAACACTTTTTAAAAAATTTTTGTCTTGTATGCAGGTCTTTTTTGTCATGTGCATTTTTTGAAACTTTTCCTGAATCTTTCATAATAAAACCATGTACAAAAAGAAATTCCTGTGTACACTTTCTCTAGAACATAGCATCTGCTTCTCCATGCCTTACCACGCTTCTGTTAAAAGATTTTTAAGCTTATTCAGGTTTTTCACATCTTGGCTAAGTTTGTGTATTTTATTATACATTTGGTACAGAAAAATTAAAAAGTGCCAACAACTTACAAATACTAAGCAGCATTAACATATAAACAATCTTCATTGGGTTATATTAATATTTAGTGGTGTGTTTGGCAAAACTATTTGCTTCATAATAGGGCTGTTAGTCTTTATCAGGGTCCTTCCAAAATTCACCACTCATTCTGGCAAACAAAATCCCTGAACAGACCATAAACACATCCTTGTGGTTTAGTTATATCTAGTTGCCATGTCTTGATTAACCCTTTCTAGGGATTTCTGTTTAATGTTAGACAATATGTGTTGCCTTTAAGGTATCTTTAATAACCCAAACACTTTTCCTTATTGGAATTACACTGGAGCAGGATACTTAACATGGAAGATGAGCTCTTGAGTATCAGCATTCTTCTAAAATTTTTCAAAAAGTTTTACAAATTTTAATGAAAGTTCTCAGCTGATAGCTGACACATGGCTACCTAGCAAACAATTCTTAGCAAGCTTTGCGACAGAAAAGAGAAAGCTGAATTAGCAGTGGTCCCATATCCAGCTGTTTCCAAATTAGTATTATTTCAGTACTCTATTTTAAGCAGAAGTTAATATACTGAAACCACAGACATCTGGTTGGTTACTTTTTTCAAGCTCATCAGTGGATTTAATCATAAGTGAGCTGTTGAGGACAAGAAATCCATAACATCATCTTGAGCTACCAGAAGCTGGTGGAGTAGCAAGTATTTTGTAAAGTCGCCATGTGAGGTATGCAAGATGTGCTTCACGTGGGTGGTGCAGCTGCATTGAGGCTGCTTTGAGGCACAGTCTGTCAGAAGAGAACTGTTGTCTGAGACAGCTGAGGATCACCCAGTATTTGAAACCTGTCTGATATGCAGGATTTTTCTCCATCAATTTTATAACCTCAACTACTTAAACAATAGCAAAATTTCACTGAAGCCATACAGCATTGTGTCCAGAGAACATAATCCATGTATTTGATTTAACTTCAAAATAAGTTCTAGCAGCTGAACATCTGTTGGCATGCAGCCGACATGTCCTTCATGTCTTGGAAGTTAATAGCCAGATGCAAAGCTTTTTCTATTGCTTTTCCTCATTTCAGAAGATCAGACTGACAGTACCAAGGGGTGAGAAATGGATTTACCTGCTCCATTTCCAGTGCATTTATCACTAAGTCTAACCCCTAGAATATAGCTTGTGTCTATAATACTAGTACTGTGTCTCAGTATTTTGAAGAACTGAGCATTATATAAGGAGAAATTTCTACCAAGAATCTCTTCCAGCTATGTACAAGGCAAGTTCTAGGGAAAAGTTACAAATTTTATATCCTTTTGCTAACAGTTATTAATAATTACAAAGCCTTCCTTTAACAATTTTTACTAGTAGAGTGTCAATTTGCATTCAGATTTTGAAGCCCATTTATTTTGCTTTATTCATCATTCAGGCTGATCCAGTGGCTCGGCAATATGCTACAATTTTCAATTGATGGTTGTTTATACAGTATCTGGAAAAGGAGAGAACAAAAATAACTGTTTGTTAGTACTGTTTTTATTTATTCCAGCTTCTTGATTTGGCTTGCGTATGTATCTTTGCCATTGATAACTTATGACCCAATTTGCTTTGAGCAATCTGGTCTAGTGAAAGTTGTTCCTGCCTGGGGAGTCAGACCAGGTGACCTTTAAAGGTCTCTTCCCACACAAAGCACTCTATGATTCTATGATAACAGCACTCAGTTTGGGGGCTTCTACTACTTTGCTTAGTTAAAAAGAAACTAAGTTTCTGGAATTGCCAACTGAGTACCAAAAGTTAGACAGGGAAGTTGAAGGGGAAAATAACAACTTGGAAGCATTAAAATTTTAAAGGCAACGTATTGCAAGGTGATATGAAAATCACTGAGAGGATGAGATGTTTGATCAAGAATGCACAATGGAGATAACAATATAATCTGAGAGCGTGCTTCTAGTCTGTGATCTGTTATTTCTAACAAGAAAATATGGTCAGTGTGCAGTCTTCTGTTTCCTACTAGAAACTACAGGTTCTTTGTTGTACAATAAGGACTAAATTGGGTGTTTTCTTCAAGCTGTGAACAAGGAGCAGCATGTGGCTTGTGTGTTCCAAGAATAAACCCAGAAACTAGACTATGTTTTGAGGTTCTTACTTTTTTCTTTTTTTTTTTTGTTAGTTTGTTTTGTTTTGTTTTGTTTTTGTAGGTGTTCAGAGACTACCTTAGTTTCCCATCCTGTAAAAAAGAGAGTATGTTTCTTTCTGTGGTATGGTGAATGAGGCTGAAAGCAGGTGTGCTACTGTGTCTGTAATTCTAAGTCCTCTAAAGTGGATGTAATCCTGCCCTGAAGGTGTGTCTGTGCATCCAGCTTCTTCAGGCTGGACAGAGGCATGAAGGATAAAAAGCTTTTTAACAAGGCTTTCAGAGTGAGAGAAATCATTATAATTGGGAGAAGCATTTTTTATACAGAAGGCATTTTTTCCTCCTAAAAATAATTTACATTGTATTAGTTACAAGAATTGTGACATCTCAAAGGCTTTCTAGAAGAGTGTTTTAAACTTATATTAAGTGCTATTTTATCTCTTCCTATCAGAAACTGCAGGCTGGCCAGTTCAGGTATCTTTGCGAGGTATAACTCCTGTCCAGATCTGTTTTCTTCCTTATTTTAAAGATACACAAAACAAACTTTAACAAAGACCTCAATGTCTGTTGTCAGATTGACTTTCATTGAGCATCAAGACAACAATATTGGAATAATTTTATAGGGAGTTTGGTAAGGTAGATGCTTCAGGGATGCAAAATTACATATCATACAACAGAAGCTAAAATTGAAAGGAAAATCAGATAAAATATTAGTGCAAGTTAAAAAGCAGACAAATCGAAATTTAAATGGAAACACCTCCCTCTTCAACAAATACAAAGAAAAAACTCACAAAGAAATTTTAGATATCTTTGTTTCAATATGTTGTGACCTATAAGAAGAAAAGAGTAAGAAAGAATAATTTTGTCACTTTTGACATCCAGTTATTACAAGAAAATGCAGAAGAGATCCATCTCTGTTTCTGTGTAACTACAGAAAAGAGCCATGACAAAAAAAGCCTGCATTAGGCTACAGTTTGAAAACATAAAAGAAGATGATATGAGTTAAACAGTTATGACATATTTAAACTGAAAAATGTTAAAGCTTTCACTTTATTTTCTGTTATAGTTGGAGCTATTTGCATCCAGTGGTTTCTGTCAGCACCATTTTCTAGAGAGACGGAATATTAAAAAATAAGTGCGTACTCTAATGTTAGGTTGAAGATGAAGAAGGAAAAGATGGTAAATGTGATGTTAAAACCCTTTCTCTTAGAATGACCTTGATGTATGCATTAGATCTTGTAGTAAATGTAACCCTCCACCTACCATTAAATGAAATTTTTTGCTGTGTGCAAAATTTCTTTGCTTACCACCACACTAAATCCTTTGTTTCTTTTCTTCTTCTACCTTTCTCTCATCTTTCTGTAATAAGCATATGCTTTTCAAGTGTCTCTCATTCTTTACAATTATTTCATTTGATTTAGCTCAATTTTCCTTCTCTTATTTAATAGACAACTTCTATCTTTATTTTCCAGTGATTTCTTTCGTCTGCTTCAGTTCAATATATCAGGACAGTTTTTTTCTAGTCAAAGTAAAATAATGTTAATGAAGGAATGATGGAACATTACATGGCAAATAGCTTTGCTAACTTTTTTGCTTTTGAGGAACTGAAGTTGGAAGAAAGGGTGCAAAAGAGGGGTATATATAGAAAGCTGAGTTCTAGGAAGGTACAAATAGCATAGTAAGGGCAATTCTAAGGGCATGTCATAATTATAAGCTTATCAAAGTGACTTTGCTTTGAGTCCAAGGCCACTGTTTCAAGCATTGCTATTGGAAGAAAGTCATGTTTCTACTCTTAGAATGTGTCTTGAAAACTCTTCCTTTATTTTTGCTTTACCAGCTGCAGGAACAAGTCACAAGAGAAACTTGCAAACACTAAGTCAGACTTGAGATTAAAAAATACTACTGAAATTCCCTCTAACTAGGGCTGCCAAAGGAAATACCAGGTCCTGTTGTCTCACTGCCTGGTAAGTGAAAAGTTCCTGCTGGAAAGATGCAGAAAGGCTAGCAGCTGGTACCTAGATGTGAATTTGGTTGCAACAGCCAGAGAGAAAAGCAATACTCCAAGGGAAATTTATTATAGTAAAAGTCAATCATGGGGCAAAGGAAAGATCACAGGTTTTTTTCAGATGCATAGCTGGAATGATTCAAAGAGATGGAGATAAGAGGACAAAGCAAGAAAAGGAATCCACCCTGTGTTTTAACCAACCAAAAATCAATCTCTACTAAAAAGCAGAAATTCAATCCTATGAAAAAGGTACAGCAGGTAATCAACCCAACCAGTAAGGACTGAGCACTGCTGGATGAATAAGCACAATCGTGTTTACAGATGGGATGTTGAGTCTTTGATCACAGGAGTTAAAGGTGTTCAGGAGTCAGTGTAACCAAGAATTAAAGCATCTCTTCAAAGCCAGTTGTGAAAGCTCCTTTGGGTGCTCTGGACTCAGATGCAGAAGGCATGTTATGATCTCAGTTATCAGCAAACCTACATTAGAACAAGAGGAAACAATGATCAACTCAGAGGGTGAATGCAAGAGTCTTCATCCTTTCTGAAGAGATAGATTAGGAATTAGAGAATTCTCATAATTATACTTGCATTTACATGCTATAGCAACATTATCCTCTTCAAAAAGAAAGGGCTTTTTTTTTTTTTTTTTTTGTGGGGAAATTATGCCAACAGCATATTTTGGTTTTGTAATAGGCCTGGGTTTCTTCTTTTTGCTAAAGAAGGTGGTAAGAGAAAGTCCTTTTTATTAGGTTTATAATCTAAATACTTGTGTGAATGAAGCAATGATGAGACTATTATCTTTCTTTAGCAGGTGGTACAAACTGATCAACTGTCTAGTCCACAATTAATAGGCAGTTTGTGGCAGAGTTTTACCACAGATTGTTTTTCCTCTCTGAATATCAAGAAAGTGAGTTTGTAAAGAAACTTCAGGCAAAAAGTGTGCCTTTGTGGAGAACAATTTGATGTGGAAAAAGAAAATTGATAGGCATAATACCTAAAAATATTGGACAGAAAATATGTTTACATTTTTCTTTTCAGAGTTTGCTAAATTGAGGAATACCGTTCCTAAACCATGACATGGAGCAAGCTCAACAATCAACCTTTGTTCAAATGCAGAGATTAACTACACTGTATTCACAGAAGAACATTTAGACTTGGTTCAAGTTGGTCCTAAACAGTCTGCCTGGGAAGAAGTATTGAACACTTGTGCTTTTCATCCCAGAGAAGTTTAAAAGTAATGATAAATGCAAATGAGCTTAGAGGAGGAGGTCTTAATTTCAATGGGTTTTGACCTTCCAATAGCAACAGGGAAAGAAAAAAACAAAAAAACCGAAAGAATGAAACCTGAAGCAGGTATCAGCTAGTTATGAACTGTACTTAGAAGGGAAGATGGAACAATATGGAAGAGACTTGGATTTTAGAATATGAGGAACTAAAATTGTGCAAGATCTATCCTAAATGAGATGGCAAGGGAAGAGTTAATGAAAGAACAATCGGAAGAAATAGAAAACTGTCTGCAGAAAAGGTCATGAAGGTGATTGTGGTGGCCATTGTGAGACCTTTTATAAGTGTGACAAGAAGACAAGGTCTGTTTATGCAGGAGCACATCATGTAGGAGAAAACATATTGCCTGTCCCTGCAAGTTTGTTGGGAATTTGAGCTGAACTGGTATTATTCTTAGTACTTCAAATACCAAAGATGTATGCAGTCTGAGAAAAGAGAAGAAAAGCTATGAGCTTGATGTCACCATGGATAACCTAGCAATTGAAACCTGGTTTGGTTAAGTGACTATCAGGATGCTTATTTCATTATAATGTTTCAAAGATATTGTGGAGACTGAAATCTCAAACAAACAGGAGGAATTTTCTAGAATGGTACCAGTAATGTAAAGTAAACTGAAAATCATAGGTTGTGTTTAGATCAGTTTCCAACCGGAAGATGTTAGGACAAGCAATGGTTTTTCAGAGCAGAGGAAAATAAAAATAAAAACTGCAGATAGACTTAATGGTACAAATTCTAGTTTTATGGAGGGGAACTCTATTTTTATTTAATGCATAACATCCTGCTTCTGAATAGTAACTGTTGTCAGACAACACATTCAAATTCAATTCAAGTGTTTCCAGTTTGTTTGAAACAGTCCTGCATCTGCAAGTTGAAGTTTGGCAACAGCTGTTTTGTGGCAAGAGAGCTTTTGGCATTTTCATTCAGTCATCTGTACTGCAGTTTCTGCATCTTCACTTGGTGGTCAGCTTTCTGTCACATTTGTGATTATTTTTCTAATCCCTGATTGTGCAATCCCAGAAAACTCTCTCCAGTTTTCTAAGGCATCTGCTGATGCAGTTAGGCTTCACTCAAGAAAAACTTAAATCTTCTGTAGAGTTACAGTTCTCAAACAGAAGTTGCCAATTTTCTGAATGCAGATATATTTGATTGCAATCTTTTTGGGTCAGCCCCACTTTTAGAATTCATGAGCTTCTGCAAGGTATTTCTCTAGACACCAGATCCATACTTTACTCTCTCCATACTGGTCCTGTTTCTGTTTTGTTGGCAGGATTCTGAGAGTGGCTGAATATCAGACTAAATTAGCTCCTCTGCAATACTCATTCTGGGGATGAGGAAGCAGTCTACATTTTTATCAAATAAATGATTTTTGATAAAATAATTTTCAACTCAGAAATTGAAACCCAAGCTGTCCACTCAGATAAGCTCCTCATGCAAGGTATACTGACCAGTTGTTTATGTCGGTCATTAGCAGTAGGGTGGAAATTCAGTAAACAATTTTGTTGACTGTGCTGTTACTGCAGATTGCTCCATAGCCAGGTGCAAAATACTGAGGTTTATCACTGACATTTTGTAGCCATTTGCTGGTATTTTGCTACACAGTACAATTTAAGCAAGGATGCAGCAGGTCAAGATGTCATTGAGTGCTGAGATCTACAAGCTCAGACTCATAGCACATGTGCTCATCCAACAGCTCGTGCTGGAGTCCATACACTCTGCTAAGCATCTGCCATAACACAATCTGTCAATAGATAAAAGTAAGCTATTGCTTCTTCAGAGTATGGAAAGTGCATGGAGTCAATCTTACCATGAGTGTAAAAAGTAGCATATTTTAGATGACTGAGAATGTAATTTGTGAAACTTTACAAGTGAAGAGACATTTTCACGTTGTGACCTATAACCATATATTGCCTTTTGTAGAATGAGGAAATGCTGCTTTGTGATGCGCTAAGTAGTTAATCACCGCTTCCAATCGATCTTCATAACATTTCTCTAATGCCTTAAATCTCAGATCTTCCTTCTGCATGCTCTGCATGCCAAGATGGTGGTGATTTATAAACAAAAAGCTCATTTCAGTGTGAAGTCAATAGAAGATCACTCCCTAACTGCCCTGCTACGGCAGTACAGAATGCCAGATTTAATTCCTTAGCACAAACTGCTGTTAGAAAAATCCAGCACTGTTTGTAACGCCAGACGCAGCCACAATGCAGTTTGGGTTATAGATATGAGCACTGATCTTTCAGAAGATTTGCTGTCTGCCCTTGTTTTAACTTTATGTGTGCTCTGCTCAACTGAGAAATTCAGTGCCAGCTTAGGTATTTCTTTCCCACTGTTACCTGTGGAACGAAAACAACAGGACTCAGAGAAAGTTTGGATGTCTGCTTTACAGTAAGCAGCCACTCTGGGCCACTTGGCTACAAGACTGATTAGCAGGGCAACACAATGAGAAAACAAGAAACTGCCCTCTTCGAGCCCATGTGTCTGTTGTTCAGAGCACAGAAGGGGGAGAGCACAGAGCTCTGCATGGGAGAAAAGGTCCAAAATCATCCATGTTCATTTTCTTGTTGCTTCAGTGATGCCACCTGAGAAACCAATATAGCTTCCTTATTCATTTGGATATTGTCATCTATCAAGATATTCTCTTCACAGTTTACTTTCTGAACACTGCTGAAAAAAGAAAACACTGGAGGTCGGACTTAAATGGGGATAGATAATGAATAAAGAAGACTTATTGGAACAACTTAGCTTTCAATGCCAATAATTAAGGATGTTTTCTTCACGTGGCAGCAAATTAAATTGAAGAACTGGGTTTTGAGATGGCAAAAATGAGCAGGGTATTTTGAAACTCTTTAAATACCGTGGAAGAAAAATGAGATTTGGATTTAAAATAGTTTAAGTTTAAAATTTTGCAAAAATAACATCTAACTAATAAGGTGCTACATAGCTTAAGTCAAAAGCCACCTGACTGCAACTTTGCTCAATCAAGTTTCATGACAGCCACATATACATCCATGCCTTAGACAATTTAGCTTTTCCGTGCTTACTTTTTTTTTAGTTAGAAAAAAGGATCAGTATAATTAATTTTGTATAGCATTTTGAAGAAGGAATGCAGCAGAGATTAGTTCTTTTTTTATATGATCTTTGTAAAAATCGTACTGAAATGAGCTATACAGTTGTCATCTAGAAAGTGGGACAAAGTAGAAAACCATACTGAATTCAGTCTTAGATTAGAATTCAAATAACATTATTGAAATTCTTCTTTAGACCTACCTGCTCAGTAACAAAAATTTAGTTCCGACTTTTTTAAGTCTGGAAAAATCCACATACAAGCACAGCATGAAGTCAGATAAATAAGCGTCCTTTGTTTTTCCTATATAGTACATTCTTGAGTCATGTTCAGACAACAAAACAAATGATTTTTATACAAGAACTCAGGTTTGCTCCTGTGAAACCCAGTAGCAAAAGGCTTTGAATTGGAAACATTTCCTGCTATCATTTTAACACTAATAAGAAAGTAACAAGACCCTATTAATATACGGTGTTACAGAGAAATTACAAATAGGTTATATGTGAGGGTGAATTTCAATCAACAGTTTTATCAATGTGATGGATATTCTATTAACAGTCTCATTTTCATCTCACTAGTTTTCCAACAGAAAGAATTTACTGACCCCGCATGTACTTGGTTATAATGAGGCTTCATTTATATTTTCACCACCAAAATACCAGCATGATTAAATTTTAAAATAGAAGGGGAACAAGGTTATTTCTATCAGTAAAGAAAACATCTAAAAAGAAACCATTTGATCCCACAAAAGTGACTGCAAATATCCTTTCTTTCTTTCTTTCTCTCTTTACACAAGACAAGGGGAGATGCAATCAGTAGCTCTGTAATAGCCTCAGACATGTGTGCCAAGCACTGTGGGTGAGGATGGCCCATTGTGATCTCACGGTGCTGGATTTTGGTGTCACTGATAAAAGAACCAACCACCTAGTGAAGGATTATGATGTCTCATAGCTGTAGCGGTGGTCTGGGAGGGGAAACCGTACCCTGACAAGCTGGGAAGGTTTCCTTCCAGGGGGAGCTGAGCATTTCTTCCCCCTGTCCCCAGGCCAGCCAACAGCTGTGGCCTTTCTCCCTCTGCTTGCTCAACATCTGCAGTTGCAGCACTAATGAGAGGGAGCAGCTCAACACCCCGAGCAAGCTCATCTGTTGTACAACTTCTACTACCTTCCACATCTCCCTCGTCAGCACATGGAGGGCGGTGCCAAAGAAGGAATGGCGGAGAGGGGCTCTGCTGCAAAGACAGGGCCGCTGAAGGCAGCAGTGGGCTCGGAGTGCCCCATCTGCCTGGGCACTGTGAGGAGGCCGGCCTTTGTGGCCTACTGCATGCACCAGTTCTGCTTTAGGTGCATCCGGCACTGGGCCCAGGACAGGGAGGACTGCCCCGTGTGCCGGCAGTCCCTGGAGCAGGTGCTGCACTCCGTGCGAGGCGATGACGACTACGAGCTGTTTGTGGTGGGCCTGCCCACCCGCCTGCGCAGGAAGATGGCCATGGACAGGGCCCGCAGCCACCGCCCGCAGCGCCGCTACAACCTGCGCAGGCGGCCGGCCGCCGACCCGCCCGCGGCCGGCTGGAGCGAGCCCGTGGGCACCGGGAGCTCCCAGGGGCAGGAGGCAGCTCCAGAGCCCTCCAGCATCGCAGCCCAACCGGCTCCTGCAATCGACACTTCTCAGGAGCCGTCCCGCAGGACTGGCCCTGGTGCTCCTCCGGACACGCACAGTGGCACAGAGTAGCTGTGCCCCCTCTACCTTTTGCAACGAACAGTTTGGTGAATGGAGAGAAATGGATGACTGTGACCTCTCTCTCTCTCTCTGAGCCCAAAAACCTGGACTTCTTGACCCATTGAGCAAAGCTGTGTATAATAATCTTAATAAATTCAGGTAGTTGTCCTACAACGAGAAAGGTGTTGCAACATACCCATGAATAAACTTCTTAATAAATATAAAATATCCATGTTGAATACTAATGTCATTAAGATAATAGAAAATAGAAGATGTCTATTCAGATCTTGATTTATACATGTCATAAATCAAAAAAACCCCATATGCTCTTTTGCGGTGTTTAGGCCATGTTGTCCTTTTAAAAATGGAATCAAAATGTCAAGGAAAAACACATTACCATAAAAACAGGGCTGACAACACATGCCGGGAAATATACTTTATGTTTGTCTGAATCTAAAAACTAGATATCATACATATGACATCTAATCTGCATTGAACCATTTGATTTTCAGTATGAGTCAGATAACCACATGATATTCCCTTACTATCAGAATACAGTCTACCAAGAAATTCGAAAATGTCTTTTGTTTTGTACATTTCCCAGTAATAACATTGAGCACTGTTTGTTAAGTGTAATTAGTACAGACTGGAGTTTTACAAAGTATTAAGTGGTAATATAATTACAGAGAAAACTGTCTCCTAACACATAGTTAAGTCAAATTTCCTATGCAGCAGCGTTTGTATTATGGTTGATGCATATTCATAAGCAGACACACTTGATGTTGTCTCTCAGCTAAAAACTAAAGAAAAACTAACTGTGCACGTCCTTCACAATTACTTAAATTTGCCATGAATCCAAATTAGATATTTGTAGTCTTTTTTTCCTGACTGATAGAGCTGTTGCCCTTTTAATTCTATTATTGAAGATAGACATCTCTCCATTTTTAATGATTTAAGGTTGTTATACATAGCCAAGCTTAAAATAACTTGTTTTATGAATAACATTGCAAGCAGAGATACATTGAATGAGAGAGGCTGGTTAAGCACTTGGAAGATCCATTGCAGCCTAGACAAAATATATAAAATGTATGAGGGTTAAGGAGTCCCTGGAGCTGTTAGCACCTGGGACAGTATTTAGGGCCAGCATCAAAGGTGCTTGCCCTGCTTTCCAGATATTGGCTAATGGCTGCTGTTCCTACTGATGGTTCTGTCCCTCTTGTCTTCCTCTCATTCTACCTCTTTTTCTTCTCAAAAAATAAAATAAAAGTGAACATGAAAAATCCAGGCCAATTAAGAGATGACTGATGAAAAAAAGGGAGAAAACTAAGAAGCTGATTAATAATAATAACATGGGAAGGTAACTACTGATTTTTCTACCAGGACATCTGTTTTCAGAACATAACACAAACTTATTACCTAGGTTGGTTTAAGGAGTGGTGGTGAAAATGAGCAGGAAAAATTCCCTAACATGTAATTGAGAGAACCGAGTACAACTTAAGGAGTTACCTTGGCTTTGTTGGTAAATTTATCTTTGGGTTTTTGAAGTATATACACAATGAATATGTACAATCAGTGTATAACACACACATCTATGTTACAGTTGGAATAGATAGAAAATTTGGTTGTATAGATGACTAAAGATATTTCTTATCAGGATGACAAATCCAATATACAGATCTCTTTTGCAGTTTGGGAAACTAGCTCCGAAGACGGCAGCTTGGAGACAGACAAGTTTACACTTTTAAATTCATATAATGCTTAAAAGGTAATAACATTGCTTAAATTTATTTGTAGGACATCTTACTTCATGACACCTACCCAGAGACTTTTATTCTGCAGGCATTTGGGCCACTGAATTCTGCACACCAAATAGTTGAAGATTCCTTATTTCAAGATAGAATTGGCAAAGCAATAACAGGCATTGATTTTACATCTGTTTGGCTATTCAGATCAAAAATGCTTCTGCAACCATCCAGCCTAGAAAAGAAAAGCATTAGCAGAAGATGTACCTGCCAACCACAGTTATTCAGCACTCAGTCAGATCTGTCAGACTCTGCATAAGATCAGGAAACTTTATTCTTTGAATTGTTTTACTTTAGCATTTAAGACTACAGATAATGTCATTACACCTCTTAACTTGATTGTATGTGATCCATATTATAGGCTGATTTATAGGCTGCTTCAAGGACAGGTGAATCTAAACCTGAGAGCAGGTTCTCAGGCTGAGACAGAAATGGAGATCTTTTTTAAAAGCAATTTACTTTTTCTTAGTGAAAACATGGTAGGTAAAATTTAGAAACAAAATAAAACTTCAGAAAAGATACTCTAAGAACAGTAAAATACTTAAAACCGGTAAAAATAATAAAAGGGATCTTCACAGATCTCATAGAAAAGGTTGTGTGAATGTAGCCATGCAGAGAAGTAAAATCAATAAAATAAACTAAAATAAAAGTATAGAAATAAGAAATAAAATCAATAAAATAAAATAACTGATACCATTAAAATTAGCACCAATAATATTGTGGCAAGCTTTATTATGGTATCTTCTATCCTTACTTCAGTCTTTCTGTTACATCCAATGCAGCTATTCTAGCACATTTCCCTATCTGTTCATCAGCAGCTCTGCTTTTGGGACATATATTCCAAGGTTAGATCAGTGTTATAGCTCAGCACTGCACGGCTTGACGCACAAACTGTTTGTGACCCACACCATGAAGCCTTTGAGCTGGCACGTGGCACACACGTTACACCTAAGAGCCCCAAGAGCTATTGAGAGCTCTTAAAATCTTTCTCCAGAGAGCTAAGTGTTACTTCTCATCAACTCTGTTAGCACAAGCTTCTAGGACAGCTATAATTAAAAGCACAGCAGAAATTTTTTCTTTCAAACTTGATAAAATTTAGGTCCAAACTAATCCTGCATCCTAGTAATATTTATCATGAGCTAAGGTAAAATGGTTCCAAGCTAAAGCACTGCTAAATTACATTAGCAGAATATACCTGTCTGCTTTGTGCTTAGAAAGCTGCAAATCCAAAGACTTTACTGCCCTTTATTGTTTGTATCATCACAAGTGTGGTGCCTGGAACCAAAAACTGATGTGCTACAAAAACAAAAGGTAAACATAGGAGTTGATGAAATAGTGAACAAAAATAAATGTGTTGTGTTAATTGTGTTAGGAGGAGGGTTGTGGAGGAAAATTGTGTTTCATAAGTCATTTAGCCATGGGAGGAAAAGGAAGAAATGGAATTCTCCAGAAAGAGCTAAGTTCTGTCTTTCATGTCCTGTGGGAAGCAGGAGAGCACAGAGGGTGGGCCAGCAGTGCAGGAGTGTGAGGACGTCATGTGGGTCTCAGTCCATAGGCTGGAGGACAATCAGGAAAGTATTTTAAACAACCTAAATTACAGAGAAAGAAGAGAAATAAGGGGAAGCTTTTTCTCACAGACCGTATGAATTATCAGCAGTTAGGTGGAAAGGAAAGAGTAGAAATAATTGTTCAGTTGTCGTAATAGAGAGAAATTACCATGGGGAGAATTGCTCTTACGCTGCTGTTTTTCAGCATTCTCTTGAAAAATCCAGAAAGTGGAGACATGCATAAGGTATCAAGGTTTGCTAGTGATATAATATTATTCACACTTGTCAAAACTAAATTGACTGCAAAGATTTGCAGAAGGCTTTTGATTGGGACATAAAGAATCCAATGAAATTTCTATTCAAAAAATGCAAAGTCATGCACCCAGGGAAAACACAGTCCTAACTTTATACATAAACAAACAATGATAAGCTTAAAATGAAATATTACCAGTTAGGGGTCATCATAGATAATTCTCTGAAAACAGAGTAAATAAGTGCAGAAAACTCCTAGAATCTTTCTGCTGGATCTTAGGGACAAGGACCACTCTTCAAGAATTAAGAAATTCATCCACTAAACCTGTGCTAAACAGGACTTACAAAATTCACTTGTATATTCATTTTGATTGATGAAAAACCTAGTAAAAAAAATCATCTGAAATCACAGTCAGTGTTCTGGGTAAATGTTTGAGTAGTTTAAATTCATGTCTGTGTTGCTTGGGAAATTCAGAATAAGTATCAAGGAAAAAACTTTATTTGAGTCTAACCTGATAACGTGAGGCAAAGTGGACCCTGAGGACTCATGAAAAGTTTTGGTTCCAAAAAAACAGTGAGATTGAGTGGGCTCCGTACTGGAACATTTGGTAGGGCAAAAACTGATGGAAGCTTATTGACTCTGTGCCTCTGAGAAGGCATGCCAGCCAGAGATGCACCTTAAATTCTATCCCATAAATTGTTTCACACGGAACAGCACAAATCTAAATATATGGCCATAATAATTCACTTGGGAAAAAGGAGGGCTGTTTTTTCAAGAAATACCTAGTATGTTATGAGCACAACACACAAAAACACATTTTGATTGCTCAGTCAAAGTGCAGCCATCTCTTCTTCCATGTGCAGTGAAGGGATCCTCCTGTGTGTACATACTTTGCCCTTGTTCTCTTCCAAACACTGAGCAGAAGCCTGGAGTGCCTGGAATTCTATCTGCATTATTCTTGGCAGTAAGAACTAGAGTGAAACTTCAGTCAAATGAGCACAAGTTTTTGCCTATAGAGGTAAGAAAAAAATAAAAAATCAATAACTTCACAAAAAACCATGGATATTTTTACAGTATCAACAGTTTCCAGAGGTGAACACTTTTGCATTCATACAAATGTCATTTTGGCTAAAAGTAGACTGCAAAACAAATCATTCAAAGTGATCTCAGAATCTGATCTCTGTGGTACAACAGGATCCCATGGAAGAGTAGCCAATTCAGAATAAACCTATGCAGTCCACTCTTGTGCAGAGTGTGTACACAACTTTGGCTAACACAGCTAAGGATTTCCTCTGGGAAGCGATCGCAAATACATTTCTTTTAGCTAAGGAGAAATATGGATCCTGGTCACAAGTGGATATGCCGGGCATTATATGCGAAAAATAAGTTGGATAAAATGTGATTTTGAGAAAAGCTACTAAAACTCTAAAAGCACTCCTGAAAGCAGGTATTACAGCAATTTGGGGGAGCTATTGAACTGTACTCAGCAGTCAGAGAATCAGCAGAAGATAGATACCAAAATAATACCTGGGCAGGATCCATTAACAGAGCAAGTGAGCTTTCCGTGCAACTGTTCCATTGATTGGGAATAGACACAAAACACCACTGCCAGCACTGTCTTGCTGCCCAGTTCCCTTGCCTCTGCTGAGTGGATCCCAGGTTCCAGCCTCCACCTGAACCAGGTCTCAATGTTTTCCAATAGCTGGATGGCCAAGTGGGAAGGATGGGAGTGATATCAGAGTTGAGGGTTATTAAGAAGTATTGAAAACCTGTTTTTCTTTTTGTTGGAGCTGACCAATATTTCTGAAAAAGGCAGAGGCAGCTGAAAGTTGGGCTCAAGCACTTATAAGCACAAGTAGCTACAGGCACAGACAGATAACTACAATGTTAAATGGAAAAAAATAAAGAGGAAATACTTGCTTACCTTAAATCAGAATCAGCAGGCAAGCCAAACAGCATCAGTCCAAACACCACTTGGAAAAAGCTAGAAGCTAAACCAGGCTATCCACTCCAAATATTGATAGAAATGTTCTGTCTTGCCTTTACCTTTGGGCAGAAGCGAAAGCATAAATACCAACTCTTGACAGCCTATGACAGCCTGACCCCATCAAAGCCAAGTAGCACATACAGCAATTGTGCTGCAGGCAGAGCATTTAGGTCTATTGAAACCTGTGTTCAAAACAAAGTTCATTACATGCCTGTGGATCATAGAGGGTTTTTTTTTGTCAGGCTATAACTGATCTGTCTATGAGTGCATGAATCTAAAACATTCCCTTCCAGGGAAAGACTGGTGTGGGTTTGGGGGCGATCCAGCAGATGGCTGTAAACTAGAAAGCTTTTCAAGTTCTGTTCTTTACTTTTTGGGAAAGAACATATGTATGCCTCACCTATGCCAGCTGTGCTTTTGTAATTTTACGTGCAATATATTTTGCAAACATTTTAATAATAAAGATATAATGTGATGCATCTTCACCTTTCTGCCCTTAGTTACTGCTTTTCCCGAGGAGACCAGTATTGTTGCTAGGAAATTACTGTGAAATCAAAATTTTCCAAATAAAATTCTTCCTTTGAAAATAAAACATTCATTAAAAGAGACTTTTTGCAATTTACTTTATTCAATACCTGGCCTTCCAGCAAATGACTTTCTACCCTATACTGCTTCTTGTGTGTTGCTTCTAGCGTGTCAGACATCCTCACTACTGAGCTGCTCATGAGAGCTAACAAATACAGGAACTATGAAAGCCCTATTGGGCACTGCACCTCTCCCTGCAAGAAATTCTTCAGGGTGAGAACACACTGAAAAATATGATAAAGCATGGCTTTAAAGTGTTATACCTATTTTATCTATGTAATTATTCCTTACTGAACATTATCGGTGACATTATTCTTTCACTGCAGGATCTATCTGCAATACCTGAGTCTACCTCATCCACATTTTAAAGAACATTTTATTGAAAAATTAAGATAATTCACAGTATCATAATCTGTTATAAGATTGTCAGAGTTCTCCAACCTGTAGTCATTTTTCCCTAAAGAGAAACACCTGCAACCATTATCTTTTAATCAATGTCATTCAAACTTGTAAAGTTACTACTCAGTTAAACTGTGTAATTTTGCATTTTCAGCACTTAAAAATTATGACCTTGTGTTGATGCCTAGAAAACTTAAGGCATCAATGTATTGTTTCTGGTGCAAAAGCATTTTCCAATTTCTCAAAGGAATAACACAAGAACTTTATAGTCTAAATAAAGAGCACTTCAAATGCTCTTTAAATGCATCTATAAACTTCCTTGTTCATGGACCTAATGCTAAACATACTGTCAAATTCATGTGGGAATAAATGAGAATTTAAGAACACTAAGTAGAAGTCATCGCCTATAACTATCTCAAATGAAGTAAGAATATTATAAGTCTATTTTCTCTTGCTGTCAGACAAGATAGGAACTCATTGAGTTCAATTCTGCCTTGGAGTTCACAGCCTTATTTTATCTGATTACAATACCTCCTCAAGGATCATAAAATAATTTGGTAGGGAAAACCCCCCTTTCTCCTTACACAGGTTGCTGGTGCTTGATATCAATAACAAGAACATTTCCAGCTCCCCATTCTGACTCCTCAGAGGCTGCTCTCCAGCTTCCCTGCCATATCCAAAATCACCAGGTGCAAATCACACCCTGTCCTCCTATGCTCCACCAAGGTCTTATATCTCGACACGGCAGGAGAGTGTTGAAGGCAATTGCTAAACCCCAAATTTTATTTCCGCACTTAGTTAAAGGGAGTCTGTTTTAGAGCTGGTGCAATTAGCATGGACTCAAATACGACATTGATGAGGAGCTTGATAAAGCAAGTCAATAGTGAGAGTGTTTTCACTGGCATATGAACATTTCCAGTGTTCACAGCCTTTTCTCAGGATAAGGCTATCTTTCAGATGCTCAGAGATTTGGAGATGACCATCTCCATGCTGTAAAAGTAGCAAATATAAAGATAAGGCCATAATTATATATATAAACTGTAGTGCACTGCTCCATGGAAACTGTCAGTAGGTTTCCAAGGCAGCCAAATCAAGAAAAGAACAAGGCTTTAAAAGAGTGAAGTACAAAGAACAACAGCTAACAGCTCGATGTGTAAGGAGGTAAATTTTGGAAAGTGCTTAAGCCTCGCTGGAAGTCAATGGCAGTTGTGCTCTTAAATCACTGAGGACTTTCTGAAAAGCCCAGCCAGAAGCACCTTGATGGTGTGACAGGCTTGATGTGTGTGACTGATTATTCATTGTCCAACACAGCTGTCCTCTAGCTGCACTTTCACTGTACCCTGTGCTCTGCTCTGGAGCTTCTCCCCTCTCTTCCCTCTCCCACAGATGCTGTGCTTCTCCGGACTGCTATTCCTCATCCTCCTCTTCCTCTCCCCACCCTTCATATCTATCTCCCCAGCTTTATATCCACCAAACAGTCCAATAACTGTACGGCCTTTCTAACAATCAGGAATGTGGTGTCAAAATAGCGTCTGCTCTCAAGGTCAGTTGCCAAAGATGGTTTGGGCTGGCAGGGAGCAGCAGGTATGATCCATTCCTACCTCACAGATATTTCAGCCTGAGTTGGCAACAAGAGGAGGGAGAGCCATGCAGAAAAGCACAGCTCATGTGGTCTCTCAGAAGGGCTCTGAGGAAGTGAAAAAGCAGACCTCTTCTTCCTAAAAGAAACAATTCAAGAGTGGCTTGTTAGTTTGGAAGCTGGTCCTACCAAACTGAGATGACCTTGAGCCTTGCATTGCTTTCCAAGCTTTCAGCCTTTCCATTTACATTAGAAGCAAACAAAACACTCCAGTGTGCAAGGACATATGACATCTCAGCAGAAGCTGCAAGCAGCCTTAAAGTCTCGGTATTTTTTAGGAAAACAATTGGAAAATGCCAAAGCGATAAGGAGTCTTCTTGAATAAAGCACAAAGACATAAGTTTAGTATGAAATTAAATAATCTTTGTAATATCAACATGCACTAGGTGAGATTGATAAGATTTTGCACTCTAAAACCAGAAAACAACCCCCATAATACAATAGATTTTTAATCACACATGTAGAAGTCTATAAACTAGGCAATAGGAATTCCCTTCCGGCCACTCTCTAAGACTTTGGCAATGAAATACAAAAAATAATGCTAAGCCAATATAAAATCAATTATATACAGTCTTTTTTATCCACTTTCTGTGTCTGGAAATTTCCAGGCAGTGAAATCTCCTCCAAGATCAAAATGTAATAAGTCTTTTATGGCAGTTGCCAAAGAAAAGTACAGATCCAATATATTAACTGAAAGTATTTTGAGCATGGATAAGAAAATTTCCCCTTCCACCTCGAAAAGAACTACGCATTTGCCACTCTAGGTGTGGTATGAATATAACAATTTTAAAACTCAATATCTATTAAGGAAATGAACATGTCAAACATTCCTTTAATTTAGAATATAACTAAGATTTAAAGCTAGTGATTTATGTAGTTGATTTATAGTGAAGTCTTACAGCCACAAAGAGACTTTTTTTAACTGAGAAAGATAAATATGTACTTCTGTTCTTCAGCTGAAAATTGATGTCCCTCTTCACAAAGTTTGTGTGAAGAGAGATTCCTCCTTCAGGACACTGACCCAGTGAAATCCCCAAGAGAGACTTTAACTACAGAGATGTCATGCAGATTATCTTTCTTTTCTCAGAAGTGTGGATCTAAGCATTTAATCTCAATTAGTGCAGAAAGTAGCTGAAATAGAGTCTTGACTGAGAACCAGTGCAGGGCAGTGGCTTCTCTTGTTGCTTTTAGTAGTGAGATTTGTTGCCCCCAGCTCTTATTTTGAAAGGATTCAAGCTATTTTCACAGCAGTATTTACTGAAGCTTTTCTGGGGGAAGGGCTATGCTTCACACATTTACTTCACTGTTACTGAAAGGTTTCTGAAGTAAAGTTTTTAGAAAAAGGTCAACAAGTACTATTTGGATTTTTATGAGTATTAACAATGAAACAATCAGCATCATAACAACTTGTAGTTATCTCTAACCCAGGGTGATTATGGCAATGGCTTGTACATCTTTGCAACCTGCAGCACTTTCAGGTCAAGACGATCTGACAGACACATCCACAGCATCAGTGGGATGAATTCAACATGTCCAAAACCTCTCAACACTATAGGATCAATAAAACAAGCATCATTTATGTCATAAACCCAGATCATTCCTGTCTTTCATGAGGTAGAAGCTTTCAGAAGTTGTGTGTCCACAACAGATTTTGTACCATGGGTGTCAGATTTTCTGGGGAGAGAAGGAGTAGGGAAGGGCAGAGATGTGGAGGAAGGCAGGTTCCCTGCTAGGAAATACTGGAGCTCATTTGGACATGCCAGATATTACTGATCTCAAGTAGTGGGCAGCAAAGTCCACAGTACTGGAAACCAACAGAATTTGGACAAATTTTGGTCCCAAATTTTAGATATGGAGTATTGCCCTCTGAATAAAAAGTATTAACAGGCCGAGGGCAAGAAAGCATCCAGCAGGCAATGGATGGGAAAAACGGTACTGGGACCATAAGGATGATTTTTCTTCAAAGATGTTGAATGAGATCAGTCTGTTCACATGGTGATCGACCACTGGGCTCCCAGGAAGGTAGGCTTTGACCGCCAGAAAAACCAGGCTATGGGTCACCATCCTAGGGGACCAGCCAAGTGACGCAAAGGAGATGGAGTCCTGAGGGAGTGGCCAAAGGAGCCTGGTAAAATACGAGCGCCTTTCTCACTTCTAAGCCACTCCGGAACAGACTGCACTTTTCATACCTCTATGTTTCTTTTGGGACTTGACTAGTCACATCCTAAAGGTCTTAACACATGAATAATACCCAGTCTGGCTTTGCATGAAGGTCATACTCCCTGTTTTTACACTTTAAACTTGAAGTCTGATAAACTGCAGTGATCAAGTAGAACTTCTTTATAAATCTACTTATTATTTAAAGTTATAAATCCCACCAGGATTTTAGTTCACTTTCTGTATTCAATTCATTGCCCATCTTCAGACATTATCTTTGAGATTTGATGAATTTGCCTGGCAAAGAAAATAGTTTTGTCTAAATTTTTAATACAGTTATTTTGACCTTTTTCTTCAAACACAGATAAGGCTATTAGAGTTATCTCTTCTGTCACATTTTCACCTTTTCAGAGAAGTAGCTTTGAGAAGTTATGATAAATGTTTTAGTTTGCATTTTCTTTAAACTGTTGAATATGAGGTGAGGAAATTCAGCACGCTGTAAATGTATACTGAACTAATTATGTAGAAGCATCATACAGAAACAAAAATTTGAAAATAGAACATTATTAGCCATTATAAAAGCTACAGTCACAAAAATCAGAAAATACTTTTGAATTCCAATGTCTCTTTTATTTCACCTCCCCGGCATCTTAGGATCATTTTCTACAGAAATTATGGTTTTTAATATTTCTTCTTTTTAAATTAAATTTAAAAAGACATAAGTAGGGACGTTTTTATAGTTTTGAACAGAATTCTACTCTTTTTTTTCTCAAACTATTTCAATCACTTCTCATCTGACTTTTCTCCATATATATTGAATTTTCACTGGTTCTAGTGCACCTGAAAGTCCTGTATCTTATTTGTTCTCCTTCGTTAAATTCCTTCAAGTGTTCTTGGTTCCTCACTCCTTTCATTCTCACTGTAATCAAAGAATTAGCTACATTTAAAACAATATACCCATTGCTATAAGATCTGATTTTTTCCCAATACACAACATCCTTGTATGTTTCTCTTCCTCTTTGGAAGCATCCAAAGCAGACTTAGTGCATGCAAGAGAGCAGAAATAGCAATAAAGTATCCATAAGAAAGCAGAAGGAATCCAGGGAGGTGACCACTTAAATTTACATTTGTTGTGGCAGCAAAGAATAAACTACGTTTGAAATATACACTGAATAAAGAGGCAAACCCTGTTTACTTGGTATAATACAAAATCACATTATGTCACTATATTAGGAGTAGCTTGGAGCAGGATTCTGTTCCTGTGGCATTTGGGGGTCCCCCAGGATGTCTTTGCTCCTGCCTGCCAACCTGATCTGACCCTGCTTATTCCATGGACCTTCCCCACTGGCAACATATCTACAGGCAGGATGCTGTGAAAAATTAATTACCTGCTGAAAGAGTCAGCTTTGGAAACATGACAGATATAATTCACTTGGAAAATATGTTGACTGCTACTGCAGAGTGCAGTTCCTTGCACAGGAAAGACAGGATCTTAATTTCATTGCCTACCATCGTCAATAAGAAGTGGATACCAGGCACTCTGGCTAAGGAGTGTAGTGGATATCTAAAAAAAAAAAATATTCCTTTTCTGGAAATTTAAATGGGCAACAGAATATATTTTGTAATTTTTGAGGTATTTAATCTGTCACTATACAAAGTCTATACCAGACTTGTTGGGCAGTGCAACACAAAAATGGACGCTTAAACATACTAATGGATTCTTCTAAAGATTGCATATATTATAAAAAAGTCAGATCTTTCAGTTGTTTAATTTAAAGTTGGATCATTTGCATCCTCAGAGGAATAATTAATTTGGGAAATACTTAAATATTCCACCAGTAAATGAAGACTAATATTTTTTCCATAATTGTCACAATGACAACTGACTTGCAGTGTTTTATTCATTTCCCTATAAATAACTTTGAGCTGTGGAAGAAATACACTGCATGTAAAGTATCTTGGCTTATAAAATAATTACACCATACTGGAATGAGGACTGAATCTGCTACAGCAACTCAAAAAGTGTCATTTGGTGTGCAGGGTCTTCTTTGGGTTATAAAACCTCACTGTATTCTTTGGATAAGTCCTCGTGGCCTTCAAGGCACCACCTAAATAGAGGGGTATATTGCATCATGACTGAGGCATTATTCTCAGGTGGGCAGAATCTGATTGATCAACACCAGACTGCTCCCAACACAGCTCATGACCTTTTTCTCAGAAGGTGCCACCTCAAACGTGCTGTAATATATGGAGGGACATGGGGAATAAGGCATTACCAGTACAGGATCAACAAGCTGCAATGTCCGTGTGCTGCAGCAGAAGCAGACGGCTCATATCTTGCAGACCACAACTCCCTGCCAGATAGTCCCACTCATGGTAGGGCCCAGATAATGTGGCCCCTGAAGAGACCCATTACTTAAGGTCCTTCAAGTTACCAGATGAGCCACAAGAACCAAAGGCTCAGCACAGAAGGACCCAGTTTGTGGAAACCTTCATGGGCTTCCTAAGAGGAACACAACTTCCCTCGTGCAACTACAGCACTAACTGCATGGTTTACAACTGCTGTGACCCGGGATGCCCTCAGCACACATAAATGTAGCTACTAATCTTGGTAATTCCTACTGTTATTACTGTTATTCTGTTTGGTATTTGTCACCCATGGCACCAGGTACGAATCTGACATGTGGCTGAAACACTGCAGGATGGGCAGTCAGCAGAAACTGTGGTGCACTAAGGGGAAGTTCCAGACTCTTGAGAGAAATTGATATAAATAGTCTTAATATGTTTAGAATGCTCTCAAACCTCTTCAGCAACAGGATTCTCCAAAATTCCCATTTACTACAGGTCATTGCAGTGTGCTGACTGGAAAAAACTATAGATCCTCAATTACCATATTGTGAAAGGAAAAGGGAGAAACTCAAGAATAGGCATCACTGTCATGAGCAGCTGCTACTTTGCATGCATTTTTCCTCCTCTATATGATGAATATTACAAGAAAAATAATAAAAAGTGTGACTCATAAGAATGAGTCACAAATGTGTGCCATGGCATGCACGTAATGGCAATGCTGGCCCAGGAAAGACTGATCTTCTGGCTTGCCCTTGCCTTGAAACAAGATACACTCAGTCCTAGAAATTCTGGCTTTGAAAACGTACCAAGTTATGTTAAAACATATTTTTCTTTTTTTTACTTTAGAGAGAAATGGCTAGAAGGGAAAAGAATCCTACTGAGTGACTGAAGGAAGACAGACTCAGGCTGTGCTGAAAAACAATGTCAAAGTCATGTAATATTCTGCCGAAATTTCAGTACTGACTTCATTTATTGCTTTTCTAAAATGAGAGTAAGAAAAATACTTTTGTCTGCTGTGTTAATTATCAACCTTTTCATATTTTCTGATTCTGTTCATGGAAACATTTTGCTCCTCCCCTTCAGTCAAGTACCACTTTTCCCTATCTTGTACAGATCTATCCTTACCTTATCCCTAGCTTGTGTTTAGGAAGAAAAGAAATATTTTTCCTAAGTATAAGAAATCCTGGCAAAAGTAGGTAAGGTGACTAACGAACCAAAAAATAGGTTCGTTTTGCTTAGTGAAGTGACCATCCTCCACTCATATTCTTATTTCCATTCCTGCAATTTGTTATCCTGAACACAGACCAATTGAATTTCAGAATATTTTTCTTCAGAAGCTCATGGGACAATTTGTTCTGAATTTTTATGGACTGACTCAGAATACCACTCAGAAAAGTAAGGACAAAAACCTGAGGTGAATTCATGCAACACGTTAATTAAATGACAAAGAGGGATGCTGATTGTTATTCCAGTGGCTTAGAGCTATCTATTGGTTTTTAAAAAAGCTACCTGATGTGGTCAATGCTACTGCATTTGCCAGCAGAAATTTGGTCTACCCAAGTAATAGACTAGCACATTTTAGTTCACTCATCTGTTTCAAATCTGCATTAGTGTCCCTTGCTGAACACCAAATTGCTGCTGCTCCCACCATAGTCAGAGGAGGTAAATACAGACCACAAGTTAAACAAGAAAGGGCACAAATTATATTGGCCCAAGGATAGCTACAATAGCCATGAAAATGGGGAAATGATCTGTTTATAAGCAATGCCTACATACATTTCCTATTTTCCTTAGGCACTTGAGGGAGTCAAAGATTATCATATAGACTTTTGTGGTCCAAACAGTAAAGATTTTTTAAAATTATTTTTACTTTTAAGTTCGTTCCCTCATGATTCAGCTGCATTATTGCTGTGACTGCTATCTGCGGTGTTAATGAGAATTTCTATTAGCATTAGAAAGCTGCACTCAGCAACACTGTCTGTCAGCCATTGGCATTGCTCTTGCTTGGATGTCCGCTGCCTGGAACGTACACCTGTCTGATCTCACTAGTCCAACACAGCAGCAGCCACTCAATTTGGGCTAGACCTTTAATGCATTCAGCTTAGAGCAGCTTTGCATCTCCAGTGCAGGGTTTGTCTCATTACTTGCTAATTGAATCTCCTTTGCCATAATATATGACCTAACAGCTATAGCAAATCTCAAACCTCAGCACACACAGGCTTGCTTAATGAATACAGAGTAAACTAAATTGCTTTTTTTGTGTTTAATCACCATCAGGAAGTTTTTGGTTCTGTGATCTGAAGGCAGCTTCCCTGTTGACTTAACTCCCAATTAGTTGTGAGGTACCTCATCCTTTTACTTAACCTTGCTGATTATGAAAGCCCTTATGTGCCTCTTTTCTCCCCCTGCAGAGTGGAAATTCCTTTGAACTTGAACATAGTGTTGCAGGAAGCAAGGCAAAGAGCAGTCATGTTTCTCCTCTCAGGCACTTTTATAGTACCTCTACTCTTTTCCCTGACACCTCATACTGGAATCACATCTGGAGGTCAGAATGAAGGAAGTCTTGGAGGACACTCAGTTGTCTAGTGCCAAATGGTTTCTCATGACACCAAAGCCTCCACTGTAAATTAGTAATTTAAAAAATCTGCTCTTCACTCTGCCCAGAGTTATAACTCTAAAAACAGAGGGTTTGCCTTTAATTATATTCCTGCAGCTTTGTTAGCAAATTTGTATTCACTTTTGTCCTGGAAGTTTTGAAAAAAGGCAAATATTTTGCATAATTTACTCAAATAGAAGCATAATCTATAGTTTTTTTTGCTGTAATTTGAAATATTCAGAGTGACAAACCACTCTGTTCACCTTTAAACAAGTTGTGTTTTACTTTGTGTTACTCTTCCTCTTCTTCCTTGACTCTCATACCTACTTGGATGAGGAAGAGTTCACCAAATCAACATTTCATAGGCTGAGGTAAACCCTGGATTAGCTCTTAGGAGAGATTGATAAAGAGGATAGATTTTAAAATCCTCTCAGTATAAATAGAAAATATTTTTATTTTCAGAGCATACACCAGGGGGATTAATTTCATCTTGTGCTACTATATTTTCAGCAGAACCTTAACATAGTGGTGCACCAGGTGCTGACATTAAATCTACAAAATCTATATTCAGCCAGTGACAGCCCTCTCAAGCTGATAAATGTTTACAACCACTTACTCAAAAATTAAGTACAAGAAGTTATATTGTCTTCAACTTTAATTTCAAAGATTTATTCTGGTTAAGAATAGTCTCTGTGTTTACTTCTCCTTTCAAAAGTACATGCAGTGTTGCATGCAAAAATCCCAAAATGAATTATAGAATAAGGAAAAAAATTAGTATCTGTTGAAGAATGATATTAAAAAAACCCAGATAGACTAGTCTGGCAGGTATCTGTGGAGATAAGAGGAGAGAAAAGGGCTTCCTACATCACTGGGATACTCAGGATGTAGGTTCTGGTCAGTGAAAGTCCTCACAGTCCTGCAGGACCCCATGACCAACTGGCTACCCTTTCTCAGGGAGCACATCTATTCAGTTGAGCAGAATGCAGGGCAAGGAGCATAATTCAGTAGCCTTTGTGCAGAGGTGTGAAGCTAAGGCAAAAAGACACACAGATGCTTTCCATCTTACCCGGAGTATAAGGTAGATGCAGGTAAATGGTGTTATTCCATTTCTTGTTTGGGCAATTACTCCCTGAAAGTGGTGACATGTTGGCCATTTATGAAATAAAGAGCAAAAACATGTTCCCCTGGCATGACCCTACTCCTCCTCCCAATAGGATTCCAGTGCCATCTGTCAGCTTCTGTTGCCACAAAGTTGGACAAATCCGAGGGACAGGAATAGGGGAAAGAAAACAGAAATTAGAACATGACCTCCTATCTCCATGTCTGCACAGCCTGAACTGTCAGCAATGGTTAACTGTACTTTGCCAAAGAGAGGTAGCTCAACAAGAGATTAAAAGGTTAAATGATCAGCTTAAATAAAGAGAACAAAACAATTATTTTTTTAAAAATTGAAATAGCAATGAGTTTCAAGTGTTGCAACCCATGTACAGAAGCCTAGTATCTTAAATGAAAGAAGTGAAAATTTAGCAGGTACACTTGTTCTTGGCTGTTTTCCAAGACATCTCAGCTGTTGCAGTGAATTTAAAATGTGAAATGAATCAAATATATGAGAATAGATCTTTCATATGTCATTATTTTCTTCTTTAAATAATGAACAAAACTCCAACTTGTCATGGGAAAATGTCCCATTTTTCGTACAACTTTTAGGAGCTCCTTCCCAGCTGTATCTTCCAGCACAACAGCCTTCAGCTTTCCAGATTCAAGTACTCACCTTTAGTTGGGTAGATCTGGACCATGCATGCTCTAGATGTAAAAGAAACAAAATAGGAAGGATCAAGAAAATGAGGCACTTGAACAAGCTACCTTTATTAGCAGGCTTATCTGAGATATTCTCTGCTTTGGGGCTGACTGCTGCTCTTCCTGGATGGACATATAAAAATATGTCTTGGGAAAAGCAGACTATTGAAGTTTGGATCGCTCATTGATGAAGTGATGAGTTAATGAAGTCTGACAGGAAATTATTTAGTTTCTTCATTTATTTTTTCATTCCATGTTTTCCAAAGGAAGAACTGAGCACCACAATGATCAAGAAAACTTTTCTATCACAGTAAACTCAAACAACTGCTATGCAGAAGCAAAAGCTAAATCAGAAGGAGGATACAAAACACAAGGTGAAAAAAAAGAGATTTTATATGTACTTCCAGAGAAATGCTCTCCAAGTAAGATAACATAGCATAAAAATACTTGGTTTTTAATATGCCCTGGGTTCAGGCTATGTACATTGTCCAGCATGAAAATGTATTGAAAACAAATCTTGTTTAAGCCAAGGAAATGTTCTGAAATTTCTGTGTGAAGAGATAATAAAAATTGTGCATATATTGTACCCTAGGGGCAGTTTCAAACTTCATCTCCAGATTGGTTGTAGAAAATGTCCTTCCTGCTTTACTAAACTAATTTCGACAAGCCCAAAAGGTATTTAGATGTGAGGTCATGAGAGCTGGGAGCCTCAGTAGAAAAAATGGTAGATCATAGAGTTGTATTTAAATCAACTGAAAAAACCCCAACCCAAAGCTAATCAACCAACAAAAAAGAAAGAGACATATTCTTTAAAATTTCATCAGAAATTAAATTTTACAATGTTAAAAAGATATAATTTTATGTTGAACTAAGAAAAGCTTAATTCCAAGATAATTGGTGCTCTACAATCTCATTTTATGTCCTTGCTATTATATTTAATAAAACAGAGGGCATCCCATTTTTATATACATACACACAAAACACTAAACACTGATAGGAATTTAACTGATTGCAGTAATATTCCGACTTTCTTGTATCTTGGCAAAACTATTTTTCTCTTTCATTGCTTCAGCGTCTCTTCATGGTTGCTGCAGTAACAAAGTAATTTTCTGATAAATTCATCAGGAAAAGTGCACTACAGAGAACATGTATAAACTCTAAACCTGTCAGACTATCACAATTGTAAGGCAGTTATTCTCCTGGGGAAAAAAAGGAAAATTACATAATGTAATTGCATAGAGTGAAAGATAAGTTATCATAATTTTATGCTACCAAAATCAACTTTCTTAGATGCGCTCAGCATGGGGAGATGCTCCCTTATGGACAATATAGATCATCTCAACCTGTATCAGCCGCAGTGTCAACAGTGACAGCGCACTTGAACCACTAAAGATTATGGATGAAGGAAAAGTTTTACAATAACATTCATCTTCCAAGTTGTAGCGAACACTTTGCTAAGCAAAATTAAATGCCACAGTCTCCTTAATTCAATTATTTCAGGGGTACTCAAAATCTATAGCATAATTGAATGTGTAATCACTGTAGTTAAGCTTAAGGTTTATCCTGTAAAATAGAAAACCTACAATACCTGAAACCAATGGCAAATCCGGAATAATGAGAATTAGAAACTGCATTTTGAACATTTTATATGAACTTTCCTTTACTTATTAAAGGAAATACAGGACATAATGAAAAACGCTCAAAATACTGCTTTCTAAACTGCCTTCTGTTGTCTCCTCTTCTTCCCCTGATACCATCAGATGTTCCTAAAATGTCATTTGGAGGAAATATAGAGTAAGTAGTTTTGACTTGCTAAATAAAGACATACCTATAGGATCTCACATTTTCTATAAAAAAACAGCATTATGCCTTATTTTGGCATCCTACACAGCTTAGCTGTGTAAAAGTCTTCTCATTGTAATTTTTCTACATTTGACTGTTTGATTTACAATTTTTAATTATGACCCAAAACTTTTAAAATGAAATATTTGTCTAGGATTTGCCGTTCTTCAAAAAAGACTTGCAGTGTAATTCAAGACAAGTACTATTTCTCTCAATAGACAATACGGATGTAAACCCTGAAAAGGCTGAGAATCTACTAGTGTACTGGAAGTAGGTAATTGCACTGAATTTTTTGTCTGTCAAAAAGAGAAGGTGGTGTAAGACATGAGTTTGTCACAATACTAAGGGAACATTGATTTCATAGCATGAAAAGAGAGAGAGAAATTGACATGGCTGTAGTCAGGTCAGAAGTCCTCTCCCAAGTATAAAAGGACCTCTCTAACAATTGTTTGCATGAGACTGAAAGTTTATGATGAATCTGCATGCCTGGAAGATTGGCACCACATCTGAGCTGATGAACCAGCTTTTGACATGGTCTTTAACAGAGTGTAATGGAAAGTGTCTTAAATTAGGAAAAGCTGCTAGGTGCCTTGTAGATTTAGTCAACAGGAACAGAATTTTCGAGACAGAAGGGAAAAAATGGTTGTCCCAAATGCTTATTCTGATTTGATAATTTCACAAGGTCTTCTATTCATATTTCATACTGGTTTTGTGTTTATCCCCAAAGGCATATTTTTTCCATACAAGCTGAGACAGAAAGCTTGTCAACACTGCATGTCTAAGTGGAAAGGCAGATATTAAAATTTCTGACATGACTTCCTTTATGTCAGTGTCACATTAGCTCTAGACTTCTGCTCTCTGTGAATTGGTTTGTATGGATTTGAAAAATTATTACTTGGAGGAACACAGACATTTTGGTATTAAATTGTGATTTAATAACAAGTCCTTGCCTCAGAAAGATTACTACTGCATTTTTGCTTCCTCATTAAACAAAAGTGTCACAGAGTCACAGCTAAGATTGTTCATATCCCTGAATTCCCATCTGTACAGTCAATTCGCATAATTTATTTCAGTTTGTTTTATAAAATATCATGCTATAGTGTTAGACACGAGATGGAGACTATATCAAAGTGCTGCTCACCAGTCAATGATCCTCTGGAATTTCCAGTAGGTTGAGAACTGGTGGGATTTCTGCCTTGCATCAACTGCATCTACAGGATTTGGATTCTGGCAAAGATTTTGCTTTGTCATTGGGAGATGTTCAATGCAATATGGGTGTGGACGCTCCACATCCATCTATATGGACATGCTTTCATGGACAACCAATGTGAAATACCAGTGTGACAATTGGTCTTTGTTCCAAGGATATGTTGACACTAGGCAGTTAACTCAATGATGAAAATCTTTCTAACAATCACTCTAAAATAATAGATGAGGATTCACACCAGGAATAGGACTGGTGTTATGTACCGAGTATCTCGTGCTTGACATGCTGGCTTTTATATGACCTCAACACTTCACATTAGCTGCTCTCCACTAGAAATAACATTCCTGAAAGAAGATAAAGGAGAATGAGTCATGGAATGGTAATTTCAAGGAATACATACCTGTCAGTGTTTGAGGAAGGTTTTGGATGCAGGTATGAATATTTAACTTGCAATGTGGATTTTTCAAGACTGATCCATTAAGAACTTCTGCATATTCTGATGTACTATTTTGACACTTGTACCAAGCTCCTCAAAAGGAGCTCAGTAATCTATTCCATCAGTGTCTATGAGACACAGTGTTCCAAATGCATCTTATAAATAAAGTATCATATAAGTGCTGTTCAAATTTGCAAGTCATTAAATGCTTTTGGAGCTCTCCAACACAGAGGCATCAGGTTATCACCTGCAGGAGAGTTTAGTGGGAAATGAGCTACCAGCTATGTCCTGCTCATCTGATCTGAGGACAGGAAGAGGAGGAATGTAATCAAGAACTGCTCTTGCCGCTCCTGCCTACTTTAGTAGACTGATTTAGTTCAGTCTTGGAGAGGATTAGCCTTTTTGCAAGCCACATTTTATCAATCTCTAAAATTAGGAGACTGAGTGGGGATCTTGAGTTTTAGCAGAAAGTCTCTAGACTTCATGTTTGTAGAGTAAAACTCAAAATTATGAAGCAAAAATCTCCTAAAGACTCATAAACCAAAGGCAGCTTGGCTCAATAAATAGCTTTTCACTACCTGAGATTAGCAGTACCTGTTAGAAACTAGTGATAAAAGACACTGGCTGTGTTATTAGGGAACACTCCTCTGTGAGAAACACATTTTTATTTCAGTTCCGCTTCTACTCATATCTCCCAGTTTGTGTTAATGTCATTTTGAGACATACCATTTTCAGAGAGACTGTTTCTGTGGTTGATAATTTTGTGTGGCACATATCAGATCCTGACCCATATTTAGGTCAATTGTGGAAATAGAGTTGGATTGTAAGGGCTGCTGCACTCCGGTGGTGAACAAAATCACCTCTCTCTTACTAAAGGAATAATTATCCAAATATGGCAATGAAGAGGCTGGGTGATAAAACTCTCTGGAATTCTCCTACAAGCTACAAGACTATGATTCTGATATATGCTCTAACTTTTTGTTATGAAAGGCAGGATTCATTTGAGTGTCACTTTTCAGATGACAGTGACATGCTCAGTGAAAACCTAAGTTTAAAATAAAAGGAATGCAAGAGAAATGCAAGCATCCTTTGCAAATACCCATAAGTTCTGTAATACTTGTGCCAGCATAAACACATCTTCAAATATCATCCACAGACACTTTCTCTGTTAAGGCTCAGTAGGAACCGCAGCAAATGATCCCAGAAATTACCTCTGGGCAGTGTATGAAGTTTTGTATAATCTCGAATAAAACCTTGCTTATTTTGTGTTGTAAACTATCATAAACTGCACTCAGTTTAGCTAAACTGAAAGCACAAGTTTGCTATCCAAATTTAGAAAAATGAAGATGGAGGTTAAGAAGGTTAATGAAGTTAGCAAATTGGAAAAATAGAAATGCCTGTACAATATAATCAATGTTGTAGAGCATTCATGTTTTGAGCTATTTCACATTCCCCATGAAGTGCGACTATAGAAAAATGTTAACTCATCTGTATGGATGGATACTGAGTGATATCACTAAAATTTAGCAATGCTTAGGTATATTCCCACCATTAAGTTTTGATCTATTACCTGCTCTTTTGCTTGAATCCTTCCATCACACAAGGAATTGAGTATTTAATTGGTATTTGTTTTTGACCTTTTCTGATAATTTCAATCATGATGGAATCACTGTATATCTAAAACAATGTCTTGGAAATCCCAACAAAGAGGAAAAACTGTGTGATGCCAAGCCTTTCCATGACAATCAGAAGTATTGGGATGACCTTCTGAAGGAACAGAGAAAGGAAAACATGAACAGTGACATGGTTATGTCAGCACATTTTAGAACATATTGGGAAGAAACAAATAAGAAATTACTGTAGCACATCTTGCAACCTATTTTTCTGTCTGTGCATGCTCATATAGAGCATTTGCTCATTGTGGCAGAGATCTAGACAATATATCTTCCAAATGCCAAACTATTTCACTAGTATTGTGTAAAAAATGATGTTTGCTTCCCTTCCTTTCTCTTCTCTCCTCTCGGATGTCTTCAGAAGTAAAAGTGCTTCAAAGCACTGGAACATTAAGTTTTTGCAGCCAGTTTATTTAAAAATATAGCAATATGTTTTTCAGCACTGAAAGATTCACAAGGTCAGGTTTCTAACATATGGCTATTTATACAGAACTTATTTTGTGATGGAGAAGTTCCATAAGTTTAAAGAAAAAAATCTGCAAATGAACAGGTGTAGCACATCACAGTATGATATGCAATAACTTCAAATAAAGAGAGGGAGGTGCACATTGCAGTTACAGAGTGGAAGTAATGAGGAGGGAAAAGAAAAATAATTGTGTTTGTAGCCTCTTCTTTTTCTTGTATTTATTATTATCAGCAGAGTTTTCGGTTTTGTACTGATTTAATGCATGTTCATAGTCCCCCTGCAACCAAATTCAGGCTATTTCATGTTTATTAAATAGACCATATAAATGAAATACACAGATTCTGTAGTATTTAGTATCTTATACAAGATCTCTTAACTCTAACTATCAGCATGAGTAGTCCTGGGTCTAAGACTTGTTTTTAAAGTCTTGTCTTCTACCCTCTATTCTTGGTGGTTCTGGGACATTGAGGATATGGGACATGCAGGGAATTAATTCTACTTACCTTGTCCTGTAAGCTAAGGAAAAATGTCTTGATCCTTTTTAATACTTGAAACTGACATCTCCATAAAAATCAATTCATACAAATCCCAGCAACCAAATTTACTAATTTGGCCATAGCATATTCACACTTTGAAGCACATAACTGAAAGCCAGGAGAATAAGGCCATTTGTTTTCTGTTTAAACAAACTAAACAACTACCTCTCAATCTCAGCTGTCTCCAAGGTTTCAGAGAATCAGAGCAGAAAACCAGTAGAACACCAAATTTGTTTCCTAGGTGGCTAATTTTCATTCTGCTTGAGAAGCAGCCAGGATATGGAAGACAGCTATTCTTTAGTCAAAAAAGTAGTGAGAAGAATCTCAAGAGAAAGCTGAGAAAGAATTACTCCCTATTGCCAAGCAATAAAATCAAATGTGTGTTGTGCTCTTTTTTCCTGGGTTGCAAGTGGTATCTCAAAAGATAGCATCCTCTCTCTCAAAGAAAGGCTTCCTTCATGTTTCCAGAATTTGCTGATTTCTTTTTTCTTCAAATCAAATTGCTGTCTTTGAATGTCTGACACAAGAGATTGAATATTGTAGTACTAGAAGTCTATGCCTTTAAGTCTTCTAAAGCTACACTAGAATGTCAGAACAACACTTATGGAAAATACATATGACATGGTTTATTTTTGATTGTAGTTAATTTTTGCCCTTCTGATGCTTAAAAGAAGTCTAGAAGAAAACATGTAAACCACTCTAAATATAAAGAAACTGCCAATGAGCCCAATTTCTCCTTTCAGCCCTTCTCCTTCACGCAAGAAAACAAGTGGAAATATAACATTTTGTATGTACTTCCCTGAGCATGCTGCGTTGCTGGTTTGATTCACCTGCTTTAGGGTTTCAGGCTGGGGTGATCAACCTGCTTGTTGAGGTCTGTCATGACCCCTTTTGGTTTTCAAAACCATAGTGCACACTTATCATGGAAACTATAATGCATATCTAAAAAATATAACTGGAGGCGTTTAATGTTACATTTTTTGTTCAGATGTTTCAGTCACATATCCCAAACATCTTTAGTTGCTGTGCTCCTGGTGGTATCATGGAGCAGTTTTAGAGCAGGGGAACTGGGTGACTTTTGAATGACACTAAACCAGGAAATGTGCTTCAAGCTTGCATTTTTCTGCTATTACTGACTCAGAGCCTGGGAACAGACTGGAGCTAATCTGAAGCAATACCCCTAAGCACGGGACACTGGATTCTCTTATTCTGATTGTCTCCTAAGGCACCCTGCTGGTTCTTAACACACACTTGGTCATTTTAGGGCTTTTGCTCAGCTGCCACCTTGCTCCCACAGAAACCTGGAATCACACCATGATTTCTTGCCAGGCACCCAATAGCTCTGTGTCAGCTCAGCAGTGCTGGTAAGAGCTCCAGGAGGAAACTGCTCATGGCACCACCTGTTTTTCTTGGCAAACTGAACTACAGTGCACCAAGAACAGTGGTAGTGAGGAAAGTTCAGGACATATGACCTGTGAAGAAAGACTGGAAAAAGTGTGCTGCTGAGCCTGGAGTGAAGCAAAGCAAACAAGGGAAACTGTGACAGTCTTAAATACCTGAAAAGAAGACTGCTGAGAATATCTAATATAGATATTTTTTCTCTGTGTCCATTTTGAATTAGACAAGAAGAACCTGCCAGTTTCTGGAAAGGGAGATTTAAGATAAAAGGATTTAGGATTTTTTTAATAATTGCAAGGATAGGGAAGCTTTGGGGAAATTTGCTTGAAGAAATCATGAAATCCTACCCTGGAATCTTTTAAAAATAGGCTAGACAGATATCTGACAGGTATGGTTAGTCACATTGTGGGGAAAGGTAATGGGAAAGACAACTTTGAAGCTGCTGTCCTCCTGTCTGACATATCAGAAAGACTTCATTTTATAAGAGTGAGTAGCTTTGGTACTCACTGAGATTTCTGAGGTCATAGAAAATTAGAAAATGGACATTGAATAGATAAGGTGTAGCCACTACTATGATAAATCTTTAGGAGCTCTTTACTTATGATGAAGTCAGTGGGGGGTTTACCTGTTCCTGAGAGCAAGAAGGGCTCTTTGGTTCAGTCAGAGTTTATTTGTGTGCATGGTCATACCTTGATGAAACTAGAAAATCCCAAAAGCAGTGGTTGGAAAAGGAGAAGTACAAATGATACTCTTCACACGGCATTCTGGGGAACTAAGAAGCTAAAGGCAACGTTCCTGACAGCCCAACAGAATACATGGCAGCGGGAGAGCCTGGGCTTGGTTTCTGTGTGTTCATTCTGCCAGATTATGCTACATTTACACTTTATGGTTTTGATTTTTTCTGATACTTTCCTGTTATATAACTGCACTTTGTGCGTCCAAGACCTGAAGTTAATAACTCTTAAACAATCTCTGCATGAATATTGCTGGGTATTTATTTATTTATGCTGTTGCTGGTCTCCTGTAGAGGCACAAACTACTTTAGTGCATACAGAAGAGAATATTCCAAGTAGGAGGTGGTAGGAGCAGAGAAGAGGCTGCATTTATGAATGAATTAAGCAGTCTAAATTATTTACTGCAATATATTACCTGAATTCCTCTATCATGCTATTCTTGACTATTTGTAATTGTTGCCATCTTGGCTGTGACTGGGGTCTGAATCTTCACAGCTCAAAAAGTGAACTTCTGCAACTCAAGAAGAAAGCAAAGCAGGAAACCAGCATCTAAGGACAAGCAATTTCTGTGGACTGGGGCAGAATGCATAACTGCATAATTAATGTGTAACTGGAACTGAGCAAATGATGGATGTCTCAGTGACTCAACAAAAAGCCCAGAAGGATGTTATGCTGACTATTAGAAGGGTGAAACCTTCCCTAAAATTTCATTTTTTCAGGAATGTGGATAGATTCCTTTTTATGAAAAGTCTTAAACAAAATGTTTTTGATGTATTTCAGATGTTCAATTATTTCTCTTTTTAGTTAATACAACACTTTAATTTTAGTACGCTGTTTTAAAGTGAAGAAATAAACTTAACTGCTTTAATGTCTGAATGAAAAAATGAAACTATCACACTATTTTCATAGAATTTCACTGATATTATTCAGGAATAAATAATTTCTGGTCTATTTTTAAATTAGAAATAGGTGATGTGCCTGACCAATAATTCATTTTTTCCCCTAAAATTGAATATTTTTTAATAGAATTGCTGCAATTCTGTGGCTTACACTTACTGGTTTATCTTATCATACTACACAAAACAAGCATATCTAACATATAATTGCACATCATTTATCATTGCCTAAAATGCCTAGTTATGTGCTTATTTCCTTCTGAGTATTTAATGGTATATATTCCATTATTTATTGCTGTTTATTTATTTAATGTCTCAGAGAAGCAGGGAAATATGGCCAAAGTCAGACTGTCTCTTGTCTTTCCAGAAGGTCATTATATCATTCTGTGCAGAAGACATCACACACAGCTTTAGCATACCTAAATACTGTTTACACAAAGACAATCAGAGCAAGAGAAAACAAGATAGCTCTGTGGACTTTTCTCCCACTGTGCATATAGAAAGAACTATTAAGTGGATAGAGGAAAATAAAACAATCTGCAGGAGCTTTGAAAATATTCCAGGTAGCCAGTCATCAGAGAAGCACAGAGTTGAACACGTTTATGACATACCTTCAGTCATGGTCCTTGGATATCGAGTGAATATGTAATATTGACTTTACCTCAAAGGATCTGTAAGTATTAATAAAGAACAGCATTTCTTAATAGGAGTTTTCCCTGGTTTCCTGTAGATCTCAGTGAACCTTGGGTGCTGGCTACTAGTGAAGACAGAATTCAATTCAACTGCTTGTGTATAAGAAAGTGCTCATTTGCAGATCAAGCAAAATAAAAATTATACATATTTATTCCAGAAATAATTGAATAACAGACTCCAAAACCACGTCATTCAGGAAACATAAGGAAATTGCAAGTATTCTAGGGATTTTAGCTATTAGGGAGTCATATTAAAGCTGTTAAAAGTCTTAGTACTTATCAAGAGACAATGGAAGGATACACAGTCACATTATAAAAAAAATTAGTGTCTCCAGTACAATTGCTCACCTCTATGTGTATATGGATTGTGAACACAAAGATGATAAAAAGCCTTCAAATTATTTTATTGTTAAGCAAGAAGACAGGCGAAATAAAACCTTTTTTTTTTTCTGCAGATATTAGAATAATCTTCAAAATAAAGCAGTGAAATGTTCTAGTTCTGCCTGTGTAATGTTAGCTGGTGACCTGCAAAGATGTATTTAGGATTACTGAGGGATTTGTCCTGAGGCACTGAGCACAATTGTCTCAGCTAGGATTGTCAGATGGGACCAGGCAGGTGGGATAAAAAAGCTTATGCCAGAGATCTCCTCTGCTACTAATTAACTCTCTTACAATCATCAAGACACTCCTGGCGTGACAAATACATAATCATCAGAAAATAGTCTGCTTTTTTCAGTTGCACATACACATGCATGTGTGCATATAAATAGATATCTATTTGCATATCTGGAGAGAGATCTATACTTATTCAACTAGCTGTTGAGAGTCTTCATACATCATATGCAGATCTTAACAAAGCACAGGATGCAGTGTCAGAGGCAAGCATCTGGCATTGATCCCACTGAATAGATTATCAGAGTAGACCAAATGTATTTTCCTATGGTGCCAGTGCAGTGTAAGGCTCTCACATGCTGTTTCTCATTGACCGCATCTTGCAGACCTCATTTATAGACTTGGGACTTCTCTTACCTGGTTTACTGTAGTGAAGTAACTCGAATATAAAATGTCCTGCTGAGAGAAGAAAAGATATATTTCAAAGCCTGGTCTCTAAAAAACCTACTGATTAGTGCTAAAGAAATCAATTTAACTCAAGGAAGCTTCATAAAAGCCTATTGACTCTGTAGAAAAGAAGTGTGTTATTCCACGGGGAAGTAAATGAAAGAAGAAAGTATCTGTCCAGACAGTTTCTACAAGATTTTCCTTCCCTAAAGGATCCTTCTCTGTGCAGATTAAAACATTCTGCTTGAAAGTGGTTGACTCAAAGTTGTTTAAAAAAACCTGACTTGCTGTTATGCACATACCTCTGGGTCCTGTGTTTGAAAGGTTTATTTTATATAAGGCGCATATAATATTCATTTAATTTATTATACAAATACTCAAGGAACCTGCTGTCTGATTTAAAAATTACGGATCTCTTGAAGGAAGTTTGCCACTTTAAATGGAAAACAACAGAAAACAACTAACAAGTCTTGAAAGAATAACAAAACCCCATACATAATAAACAGAAAATGTATAGAATAAATAAATAAATAAATAAATAAAAATTATAAATGCCTAAACACTTGGACACAAGTATTTTTATTGTTTGGTTTTTTTTTTGCCTTGTGTGATTTCATTTTTGCATGTTGTCATTTTTTTGCTTTAGTCTTAGAAAAGATTCAGATACGTCCAAGGGAAAATATAGATACCTCATGCCATCATATATCCACTTTTTTCTTGGTTTTCAAGTTTTGGAAAACATAGGAAATCAAGAACAGCTTTATTGCTGCCAGAAGATTTTTCCTGGTGTCACCCTGCATAGTACCACTGACTTCAGCTGTGTTTGCATATTTGTTCTGCCAGAGAATCAGGTCAAATAATTGCCAAGTGCAGGTCTAAGAAAGCAATGTTGGAATCCACATTTGCACAATCCAGATCTAGAAATCACTGCCTAATAAAATTTAGACTTTGTTGTTGAGGTCCCTATTTTTCAAAATTTCTGTCCCTGTTGTTAGGAAAGTAAAACAGCAACTCAGGCCATGTTTGCTATAAATGTTATCAACTTTTTAAGAAAATGACTGTTTCTCCTGAAATCTCTGCCAAATAAAAGTCACAACTTGAAAAAAGAAAGTACAACTGGTATCAAAGCAATGAAAGAAAGTTTCTATCTGACAATTCATTTTTCAACTCCCGTGGTTTGAAAGCTGCAACTTAGGGTTCTCTTGTGTTAAACTCCAGCTTCTGTCACTCTTTTTCAGTGTTTGGTCTTTAGGCAAGCTTTTTGGTTCATTGATTTATATCCTAATAAAATTATGAAAAATATCCTGGAACTACAATTTTTACATATATTCCTTTGAGGTTAAAATTCTCCTTAGTCTTTGCAGAGAAAGCTGAAAGCATTCTGAGATGAGTCTGGGGCCTTCTTTTGTCTTGCTGCAAAGATCAGACCAATTTTTATTATTTACACTTATGTGAGAAAAAGAAATTTACTTTAAAGACATAAATAAGGAACTAAGGTAAGAAAAATGAGTCTCCTAGCTTAAACTTTCTGTGTAAAGTTGTCCACCTCAAATGGAAGACTTTTAGGTTCTGCATCCTGGAACTAAGTAACTGAGAGGATACTTAGAGATCCCAGTAACAGAGAGGAATTAGAGGCATCTATAAAAAGACAGAAAATTAATGAAGTCCATCTCTGGTAGTTCCCAGACTGGCAAAGTGAAGGTGTGTGTGATTGTAATGATTAGCACCCCCAAACTGTTAATAAATAAAAAAAACATTGGCAAACACTTTTTCCTTAGACTTTTCTGCCCATTCCTCTCAGTCACTTGTCAGTTTCCAGTCTTGTTGGAGGATTATGGAAATTCACGTCAATTTAAACTATTTTTGTCTGAAGTTAAACATTATTTATAATGCACCCAAACTGCTAATTATGCAGTTAATTTTCAGATCAGTTGTTTACTAAATGAATTGTTTGACCTCTAGCAAAGACATTTTCTGCAGAGTTGTCAAATGAAAACATTTTAGCTAAGATACATCGCATATGATCTTCAACTTTGTGCATTAGATTCTGCCGTGACTTCTGGCCAAATGTTCACTGCAGTCAGTGGATTTGAGCTGGCTGTGGAATAGAGCTCAGTTTCATGACATTGTTTATAAATGAAAATGAAAAGCCCAACCCCAAACTGCAGGATTACTTGTAGCCTCACAACAATCTAACAGTAAGACTGATGACACACAAACCAGAAGAAACCGAAGTCATACAATTGGTGCTGAGTTTTTATCATTACCATTTCAATTGGAATCAAAATAGTAATAAACAGAAAATAAAGGCTCGACAGCAAACCAGCAGGGAAGGATGCTAAAATGTTCCTCATTAATCTGCTAGAAGGGGAAGACCAGACTGTAATTGCTATAACTCAAAAATTTATTAAAAAAATTATTGCTTGTATTTTTCTCTAGAGAAGAGGAGAAATAGAAACAACTTACCTATGATAGATGTAGAACAGCACAGACTTCAAATTATAGTTTTAGGAAGGGTCCTCTTGAGGGTCATCCACTGTCCATGATAAAACTGTGTTGCTCATGACCAAGTCTCCTCTTCCCTTCCAAATTTTGTTTTGGAAATTTATCCATGTTTGTTAACTGAGTGAACTTGGTACAGTGTTGCAGAGTCCCAGGAGCGGAGAAGACTCTTCTATGTTGTGGCTCCCTGAGGTCTGGCAGGGAGACAGCTGCTGAGGAGAGGTACAAAGGACCTCTTTTGATGAAAGAATTTGGTTTGTCTGATTTGGGCACTTCTTTCACATCATGAAAGACTTCCCATATGACATAGTGGCATTTTACCTGTCCTATTTTCTGTGCTCTTTATTTTCCACCTCCTCCCAGTGTTGATTCATATAATTTTTTCTTACTAGTTTCTTGATCTCTTCTTTCCTCGTTTATTATTGTGTTACTCTCAGTGAAAACTATACCATGTTACCATGATACACAAAAGAAATTCAGGTATGGGCTGACCTTTTATTTATAAGAATAGAAACAAACCTATTCAAAAGTCAAACACCTCTTCCACTTGAAAGAGGATCAGGTGACATCTGGCAACACAGCTTCTGCATGCCATGATAAGTGTTTACAGTGGAGATGGGAAAGACAGACAGGACCTCAATGCTAACACACCCCCTTTGTGTTAGCATTTTGCACCATTCAGAATTTGCCTGCTAGGAAGAACTGCCTTAATTAAAGAGAAGTTTATCACAGATAAAACCTCGTAGCTGCTTGCCACTCATTCTCCGTCTTCCAAATATATACCAGGGAGGAAGGCACTCAAGAAGAGGCCAGAGTTTGTGAGGAAAATATGCCTTGTCTGTTCCAGTGCTTCTGGCTGCTTTAATATCACTATGGAGCAAACTAAGATGAGCTCCCAGAATTGACTCCCAGAGTTTTACACTTGGGCAGCACTTGGAAGCAGTGAAGGATTTTCTTTGACATGTATGGCAACGCATGATTCCCAAATCCACAGAGTGCTGGCTTAGCTCACCCCTGACTCACTGGTGCACTGACTGGCTTTTTCTGAGACAGGGGCCTTCATGTAAACACAAAACTTTGGTTCTGCATCTATCAGCCCTCTGCAGAACTTTAGGAGTTACATTCATTCAAGTTTATTTCTTCTTACCCTTTCCAGTGAAGGCAATTATTTGGCTGTGTGAACAGTCAATTAGCTGATGCTTATTCCTTCTCTTTCTGTACCTGACAATCACCTTTTCGAAAGTACACAATGGGAAACATCCCATGATGACGATGTAATAAACAGAAGTGCCAAATGTGCCTCTAATGATTTACACCTCCAGTGTTGAATGCACGGTGCTCGCACTTCCAGTTTTCTTAGCATGATTTAACAATGGAAGAAGCAGAAATAACAGCCTTCTTTTATTCTGATTGAAAACTCTTCATTTACAGGACAAAATGCAGGGCAACCACACTACAATACCTTTTCTCTCTATTCCTTGTTTTTGTGCCTATTAACCCAGCATTTTATTTTTGGAATTCTGGAGCATGGGAGAGACACACAGAAATCTGAAGTCTAATTAATTTCAAGGGAACAAGGAACACATATTCTAACCTCCTTTTAGAGGCTTTTTGAGGCTTTTTTTTCTTTCTCCTTTAAAGGTCTTCTACTATTTTACATTAAAATAAAGATTCCAAGTGAAACAGGAATTTTTTAAAATGTGGACTTCTGGTCTGGGCACAGTTTTCATTTACTGCGTTTTTGCTGCACCTGTGTGGTCATGACTACTCTGAACTACTACAGTGGCCTCACTGACCACTCCTCATGTGGTTTGCAGGGCATGGCAGCTTAAGGTGTGACAAAAAAGCAGTGACGAAAGCCATTTTCCCCCCATTCTTCCCCCCTACCCCTTGAACCATATCATTATGTAGTCCCTTCATTTTTGTGGATTTTTTTTTCTGGCTATGCTAGACTGCTGGAGCACTGTTAAGCTGTTGGCTACCTGAAGGCAACTTGATGTGCCTGAGGCAAGATATGCACTATCAACCTATCAGCATGGAGGGTATGTGAAAGACACACAAACTTCAAAGAAAGAAATACTTCAGAAGACATCTACAAGCTTCTAGAGAGGATCTGAACAACATCAGAAAGGGTTCAGTCTGGCTGCAGAGATGCTAACGCTCCTAAGAAACAAAGTTCAGAGATCCTTCCTATCTCAACATAGAAGGAGAATGAAACGAAGAAAATAATATAATTTAAAGTAGTCATTTTCTTAAGGATAAACATTATGGCCTTTCTTGGGCTCTGTATGTATGAACAAGACAGAGAAGATGTCAGGTCTGTGTTAACGGTACATCTGAGACAGCTGTCCTTCAAAGCTATCTCAACACTCAGCATACTCTGGATATCTGGCATCTCATGTCCCTACTGACCTTATTGACAACTGATGCTCAGCTGGAATTTCAAAAGAACACAGACCCAGCTGTCTTTTCATCCCTCACCACCATTTTTTCCACCAGGAAGCCATGACAGACTGTCTTGTCCACCTGTCATGGTCACAGGACATCAGCACATGGAGTTTAGAGGGAGTCTGTGGGGCCAGACAAAGAGTTAAAACCTTTCTGGGTATTTTTTACACGGGAAGTGTTTTCATGTGGACAACAAATCTACCCTGGGGTTAGATAATGTGGATGAAAAACTTGGCCTTGGTCTTGGTAGTTTTCTAAAGAAGAAACCTTAAGGTTGAACTCTGAGAACTCCCTATTTTTATGTGGAGAAGTAAGGAAGATAGGGAGGAGGGGCAACACTTTTTCAAAGCACAACTACTTTTAAAATAGTGGAAGTGCATTGGTTGGAGACAAAACACTTATTCTGAGCATCTAAAATTATAAAAGCTAGTTATTTCTAGCTAGTTTAGATGCATGAATCTGTATTTTCTAGTATTTATAAAAAGTAGGAACTTTTGAGGTGACTCTTCCTGGCCACTATTTGACATTTGTCCATGTCCTTCCATGATCCACATTGCTGCTCCAGCCTTTGGGCGTTTCTGGGTGACACCTGTGCAGTCAGCCAGTTCAGTTACCTCCATCTCTATTCATTTGCAAAGTAGCTCTTAAATTCTGTGGAAGTCCTTCACACAGGTGGCTGCAACTTGATGTGGGCAGGTCAAACACTCCCTCTGCTTCGTAAGTGTTTGCTTTTATGTCAATGGGTTTTGTAAACTCCATAGCACAGACATACCAAAACTGCTTAGAGAAATTTGGCTTATTCTAAATGATTTATCATTTCTTTATTTTTCCTAAAGACTGTGTTACTCAACTGTATTTATACATATTTAGACTACATATGTGGCTTTATAAACTGTAAATATTTCTTTCATTTTTCTTGGGTTTTTTTTATTTGTTTGTTTGTTTGAGTTTTTTTTTACCTACTTAGCAATTGCAAGCACACTGCAGGAAGACAGACCAAGGCATGAAAGATGAAGAAAGAAAAGATGCTTGCTCTGATCCAGCTGACAGTCGTGCAATTAAACTGCCGGGAAAGAAAACCAACGTGCTTTACTTGTCTAAAGAATGGTTTTAAGCCAAGCACATTTTGTACCGCACATTCAAGGAAGTAATTAGCATATCTGGCATTGTAACAGCCCAGCTAATGGGCAACAAGATATTACTCACTGCAGATAGCTGCAGTTTGTGACTAAAGTAAATTACATGGATGCTTGTTTGACACCATTTATTTGATGAGAAAGAGCACACAAATGCATCCAAATAAATTAGAATGCAAAATTACATTCATGCCTTCCTTTTGAGAACAGGATTAAATTTATTGAAATAAATTTTACATGCTTGCCTCACACTGGCTTGTGTATTTTTTAAGACTAAATGTGCCGGAGACATTGGGCAATCAAAGATCCTCTAGCCCGTGCATTACAACATTGGCTCTAAGAGCAGCAGAGGTGGAGATTATTCTGAGTGCCTGATTTTCAGTAATGGTATGGACAAATCCAGTAACATCCCATATAATTTTCTTGGTGTAGGACCCTATGTTCCTCAGGTGAGTCAAGAAACAATTAATTTGAATCAGGTGATCATGAAAATGCAGGTATAATACAAGACTCAGTGCAGAGTGAAGCCAAGGTAAGGAAGGAAATTGTTGCAAGGAACTAGACTTGGGCCCAAAATGTCAGTGTCAGATGGGAAAAAGGTCAGCTTCTGTACTCACACTGGATAGCCTGAGATCAAGGACAACCACATTATTTCTTTTTCTGATAGAAGAAAAACAAAACACAACAAAAAATAAACCATAGAAAAGAAGTTTAGTCTTTCTAAGTATTGCTTTCCATAAAATTTCCACTAGGGTAGTCATCTGAGTCTCCAAAAAGCCTGTGTGTCCCTGCATACTCAAGGATATCACATGCTCAGCTGACACAATATTAATGGCAGATCTGATACAATAAGTATGTGTCAGCTCATGTGTGACAGCAAGTTCAGAATTAAATTATCCATAACCACTCACTAGATGAGTCTTTATAAAAGTAAGGTCACAATTGCATAGCAGATCTCTGCATTGGGGATGGTAACAAAAGCCCTTAGCTAAACTGGACTGTTGGTACAGAAGCTTTCACAGTGGTCTGTGACTGTAAAACCTGCACATCACCTGTTACAAGATGCTGAACTTAGACAAAACCCCATGGATTTAGTGACAGGAAGGATCTATCAAACAATCCCACATACAGCAAGGCAGAGATTTGGGTTTTTTTTTCACCTAGGAAAACATCTGATTTTAGGCACACAGGGAAATGTCAGCTATGATTATCAAGATTACTACCATAGGCAGGTATCCATAGGCGAATTGTGGAAAACAGATAAAGCAGCATATTACCTGCATCTATTATTGATTACATGAGAAACTCTGGGTATATAAGGGGCTCTGAAGAAGATATCCAAGAGGAATGTGTTTACTTTTCCTAAATGCCTCAAAAGGCTCCAAATCAGTTTAGCTCTTTGTCAGAGGACTCATTTTCATTTTATTGACCAAATCAAATTGAACTTCAGTAGTTTTAGATATAGTGCTCTTGGATGAATTATCTATTGGGAATCTCTCTGCTTAGCCCTTGCTGGCACAAATATTAGCATCTTTGGTGGAGAAACACAGACATAGAATGTCAGATTTGCAGGTGGAATTGCAGTTTATATGTAAGGAGGATCCACAGGGGAAATTTAATGCTCTTCAGGGGAAAAATTCTCTTCAGAAAGGATTGCATTCTCTTTTGTTTCTCAAAATCTTCTTTCCTCCCGCTGCTTTTATTTTGATTCTTTTTTGGCTCTTGGATGCAGTTTATGCTTTAATAAATTGGCAGTGGGAATACTGCATCCTTCCAAATTCTCACTAATGCAAATATTCTCATTGTTCCTTTAAAAAATAATCCTGCATCCGGAATAGAGTTAGACTACTATTCCTAGCCAAGGTAGCCACTGTGAACTGAACTATCAGCTTTTTATTTTTGACAAGTACAAAAGTAAGATTGTGCCCGGATCTGAATATCAGCACATGCACAGCTGTGTGTAGTGCTTGTGTCCAAGGCCTCTCCTGGAAGAGCATGACTTGACTGGAAGATGAGGGCTGGTCTCCTGAAATAAGTGATTTGGGTGCTGCCACTGGGGTCTGCTTGTATTCAACCTGCTTTCTTCTCTGCCTTGTTTAGGCTCTATCTGGGACATCCTCTCTGGGTTAACAAAGTTTTTTACTGCAGAGGTGAGTGAACATTTGGTACATATATAAATGTCTGTACAAGTTGCTATACAAGAGTGAGGCAAGGAATATTTTGCTTTTACATATTATTTACATATTACATATTACATTTTTTTACATATTTACATATTTTTTTAGCCTTTAGAATGACTTTAAAACTTTTTAAAGTAATAAATGGCTAAATCACAAATTTTTCTGTGGTTTAGATGCCACATTACCAAAACGTATGTTATGTGTGGCTAGTATTAATTTGTGCTGTTTTAAGGTTTTTGGGTTTGTTCTGGCTTCTATTGAGGTTGCCTTTTTTCTGGTTGGACTGCCTAAGATGATGCTATAATTTGTAGCATCTACTTTACTTCCACAGATAGTTTTGGTGCAACTTAGCAGATGAAATTTGTCAGTGACACAAACTAACTTCATCTACACATGCCTGTTCAGGAGAGTGCAGTGCAGGAGGAAGTGTACCATAGAGACCTCGTAGCATTCCAAGGTTTGGATACAAGGGAAGATGCAGCAAAGAGAAAGAGAAATTCTTCCATTTGCTGTGACAAAAAGTAAAGATGCTACTTTTATTTTGAAGATAAATCGGTGTGCAGCAGGTTGAGGTATATGAAGCTGACACAGCTGAGGGAGGCAGAGGGGGGCTGAGGTGGTTTGAAGTATACCAGGTATTCTCAGGGATAAGCAGAACAGGAAATATTTGCCCATGTAGGTGGGTAGGACAGGGGATGAATACATAAACTTGAGGTCTGCTTACACTCTCTACAGTTCAGGGATCTGAATTTTGCCTTTTGTAGAAAGAAGAGGCTACCTTGCAAATTCTCGCCCACCATCTCTTCAGTAATCCACACAGGAAATCCTTAGCTTTGGTTGCCAAAAGACTTCAAAACTGGAGGGACCGATAGATTTTTCACAAGTGTAAATACCATGCTCTAGATTCCAATAGTCCCAAATTCACAGGACTATATAAAAACTTAAGTGGTACTCATTTATGGGTGGGTAATGTCAACATTTACATGTATCTGAATTTGTAGCCTTCCAGGCATGCTACAGTTGCACTTTTCAAATTTTCAATTTTCAGATTCAGTTGTGTATTTTTCAATTTTTTTTTCCTTAACACCTAATACCTTCCTGTGGGGCCAAAGGCTGAAGTTTTGGGGAACAAAAAACCCCAAATTCCTCAGAACAAATATTGTAGGATTCCTAAGAAACCTGAGATATCTGACAACTTCCTGCTCAAAGCGACCACGTCTATGTTTTCATTTGTTCCTTATACAGACAAGAGCCCTATCCAAGATTAAAACCAAGGCTGTAGAAATCTTCATAGGCAATAAATAAATCTCTGAATTTAAAAACCCTTTAGAGATTCTATAGAGCAGCCAGTGTGCCAGTGCTCCTCAGAAACAAGAACTGTACGGTGTTACCTTGGTCCTAATCATAACAGAGGGCAATGGGATTTTTCCAGAAACAGGACTGTGAGTCCACTTGCATATTCAAGCATTCTCCTTTGGATGCAGGGAGTAAGAACACTTTTCTTCCTGGGAAAAATCCACCTTTGTATGCAGAGACATGTTGTATCTTTCTATATACTTCATTTGTTTCTCTGGGATGCATAGTTATATTTGAATCAAAATGCTTGCAATTTGAGCGTGTGTTCCAAAGTGAGATCCCTGATTGATGTATTAAATCTAAATAATACAAAGTGACACTGAACACTCAGAGTAATTTGTCTGACTGCTGTCACCAAGCATTGCTTCTGAAGATAGATGATAAAACCCCTTGAGTTTTTCTGTTTCCTAGGTAAACAGCTGAAGGAAATGTGTCTGAGTTCCTCTAATCTTGCCCTAGGGCATTTAGTTTAATATTGACATCACCAAGCCCTGTGGCAGTGGACTGAAAGAAGAATAGCACATTCTTGTGACTAATTCAATACCAACAGAAGCAAGTAGCCTGAATTCAACATAGAGAAATATTTTTAGATGATTTCTCATGAGTCTAGGACTGAAACCAGCCCGTGGCAAGTGTCATCACTCACCAGACAATCAGCTGGAACTTGGAAAGCTTTTGAAGATATGAAATAATATATTCTTGCCCTTTAGCATTTCACCTCGCACAATCAGTTTAAAGATAGCTCCATTTTTAAATTCAGCTTCTTTGGATAAACCAGTTATTTAGACATATCTGGCAATCTGCAGTGTTGAGCATGGACCTGTAGAAACAGAACCAAACAACACCAGCACTGGTACACTTAGAGAATGAAAACCACATGACTGGCATTGGAATTTAGTATGTTGCCTTTCCCTCTCTTTCCCTTCTCCTTCCTTTTCCTCTTTTTTGTCAACTTTTCATCAATCTAGCTAGGATTGAAGTAGTGTTTAACAAGAGCAGGTACTGATGGGCAAGGCAGAGGGTCACCCTAGCCCTTGAAAATTGTATTGGTAGGAAACAAGCTGTGCTGGTAGGACTCTGTTTTTGCAAGGAACAGAGGAGCTGGGTGCAGCCAGTTGCTTTGAGGACAGTACATGCTCTTGCTTACACAGTGGAGAAAGGCAGAGCAGCACCCGACAGCATCTTCTCCCGCTGCTCTGTGTTATATCTGTAGTCATTCAGAGCAGAGTGGGGGGCTTTTCGTGCACAAGTTCTTCCTCTTCACGCAGGTGGGGAAGTAGAGAAGTTAGGAAAAGGGCTCAGCTTGGCTTTTTCAAAGTATCATTTCAAATGGAAATGACCTGGGTATGAGGGGATAGTAACTTGTTATGAGAAGGATCACATGCACTTTCCTTTCTGAAGCAAAAAAGGGACCCCATGAAGACAATGAAATGTCACAGAATGCTCCAGGCTGATCCTGGATTTTGCAAGTTCTGTCTCTGGGGAGAGAAGTGAGGCTCAATCCAGTTACCTAAATATAACCCACGAAGGATGAAGGACAGGAGCTGATTGGTGCAAAGGTGGCATGCCTGCGAGGGAACAGTACAATTTTCCCTTTCAATCCCAGAGCTTGCTGAGCTACAGTCTCTAGCTGGAACAAAACAGAAATTTACATTCATTGGCAAATGGGAAAGAATCTAGATGTGAGTTTCCTAGTCACATATAGAGCTCTTGAGGTAGGAGAAAAAGAAGATAGACTCTAAAAGATTTTAATTTCTCAATATGCTGACTAAGTTATTCATACAGCATGCACTTATAAGGCATTACTTGCAGATGTTCAATTAGTTTTCTGAAAGCCATTCTTGGTATCACTTTATTTGAGTATGCAGCCTGCATTTGTCTGCATAATAGAACTCAAATATACAAATTCAATAAGAATTCAATGTAAATATTTAAATCTAATTTTTACTAGCTGTCAAGCACACAAATAAATATTATCAGACTGCAATGTCAGTCAAAATTACGCATAATTCAGTGCACTTGGAAAACAATCAGAGTTTATATGAGCTTGTGAGTGCTTTATGCAATTAAATGGATTCCAAAATTATCTTGCATTACCATGCTGTAGGCAGATTATCACAATCCTCTAGCTAAGACCCTGTGTGGCACCATGGCTGGGCAGTGTCAGCTTTCCTTCTCTCGTTTGAAAGAATTAGAAACCAAGCTCTACTGCTGCTCAGATAGATGGTTCTATATGCCTGAAAGACATTTGTTTTCCTGCTGGAGATATTTATGTAAAATCACTTTAAAATCAGGCCAAGGGAATAATGGGAGCCAGCTGAAAGCAGCCAAACGCTGTGTAGTTTCACAATTTATTTTGTTTTCTCTTTCTTATCTACCCTGGATTTCTTCTTTCTGTCTCACCTCAAAGGCTGCTTCTCTGAAACCTCCTGAATAGTGGTTGAATTTATGTTTGTGCTAATCTCATTAAGAGCCTTTGTGCCACAGCTAGAGCACATGACTCAGTTTCTACTGCCAATGATAATATTTGTGAGACAACGAGAATGATCCCTCATGTTATTGCAGTGGACAGTCATTTTGAATACAAAAGTGATTTCATGGAGCTTGGGAAGAAGATAAGCAAATGTTTCTTCTGATTCTTGCCACTATTTCATATTTGTGGGACAGGTTCAAGTCCCAGCCTTTAACCTAGTGGATTGATTTTATCAAGTTTTGGGAATAACGAACTGATCAGTAGTTTAGGAATAAAATGTTATAAATAAAAAATAGACATACATTTCCAGGAGCACCTCATTTCAATTTTTAGCCAGTAGCCACAACTCCTAACCAACGTTTTGCTCCAACTTCTTCTGGTGAAGGGACCGATTGATTCCCTATCCTAGTGTGCTGCCTGGAGATGATGCTCTCCAGCCAGGTGTTTCCCATGCCCACCTTAGCAGTTAGAACACCTGGCATGGTCTAAACCTCAGCATGTTTAAGTCAGAGGCACAAGCTACAAGACAAAAGCAAAGAATTGCTTGATGCTGTCCCTCTGGATGCCTTCCAGGTTTTTGAGTTCGGATGCTGTGCTGGTCAGGGCCTTGACCTTAAGAACCTGGGCACAGATGCTTCTTTGTTTGGCTGTTAATAATGAGGAAGGTGCTGGGTCACTAGGATGGTTATCCAGCTTGCTGCAGACTTGGTAAGACAGGGATTTTGAGTAGAATGTTTCCTTAACAAAAACTATTTAATGATTAGATGATATAGAGATGTCCAATACTGATAATTATGACTTGGTTGTACCCAGATGGATTTAGCAAACACATTCTAAAGAAAAAGGCTAAAGGCAGAGAAACTTATTTGGCAGGTTCTTTGTGGACTTAATGGGCTCAGAGCTCAGAAATAAAGAGCTGAAAAGTCAAGGATTCCCAAATGCCGTTCCGTTAGTTTCATCTAAGTACAAAACCATTATTATATTTCAATATTTTTGGGGATTTTTTTTGTAATACTGACAAAATTAATATTCATTGAGTGAAATACTATCAATTCTGCATAAAATGTGTCTGCACAATCCCACTATTGTGAAGACCTTATAAATAATTTATTTTTATATAGCATCATATATAGCATTTAATGTGTAAAATCTCTGATATTGACTTGGTTCCTGAATCTCAGTGAACATGTCATAACAGAAAACACACAGAAAGTCTTCTTCGGTCACTCCAATTTTGATCCTCAAATGCTGTGGGTTTGAAATAATGTTAGACTTTGGACTCTTGCCAGTCTCACTCTTTGGAGCAAGGCAATTGTGTTCACCATTTTTTCTTGAGAAACAGCACTAGAGCAAAGAGAATTTATACTGAACAGCTATGAAAGAAATTAAAATGGAAAACTGTGGTTGGTCACCTTATCTGGAAATGCTCTCCATGAGATGCATAACACAAAGAGAATGACTATTTTTTGAAGGCTGAGGACATAAAATACATTATGGAGAAGGCAAAAAAAGCACCTGAATGTGAGGGAGTATGCTCTTCACTTCAGCAGATTTTAGGGTGTGATTGCTGCATTTTAAAGTTCCAAAGGGGAGAGTGATACATCAATTTAAGCATGGTGAGTATGTTAAGCAAAATCAATGCATGTGCAAATCAGAGAACTTGCTCTGCTCCCAAAAAGCCACTTTTCAGAATGTGACAAGTGATAGAGATTTCTGTCTTTATTATGCCATAGACTATAGTCTTTTAAAATAATGTTTTGTATTACTGTAACCAGCATTGTGATAAACTGAGCTGCATCCAAGCAGCACAGAGGAGGGAGTTCATTCAGGATCTTTTGTTCTGAAAATACATATCTGTCTTTTGAGTTGAAAAACGGGTTCTGTTATCTACAGCAGGAGCAGCAGGAGGGTTTTTATTCAACTTTCAGAAAGACATAGTAAACAATATTTTGAGAAAATCATATTTCTGTCTCCTTATCTCAACGAATGTGTTTTAGCAGGATAAGAGGTTGCTATAAATATTTTTTAGATCATTTGCTGCCTCCTTATGCATCACAGCTTTTCCTCTGGGAGAGTCTCACACGTTCCGTGCAAAGTACAAATCCAAGCAGAGGAATGGGAGTTCTGTGGTCTAGAAGATGGGAGATCTTAATTCACTTCTGATCCATGATTTTCTCTGCATCACTTTCAAAGGTGTGGTGCATTTTGTGCAGTGATTGAAAGACAGTGCTCTTCTATGTGTGCAAGAATACTCTATAATTAGTATGATTTTATCATGTGTATTTTTTACTGGGCTTTGTTTGCTTTTCTTTCTTCTCTTTTCCTAACAAATATGCTCCCTTCTGGTTCTTGCACCATTTTACGTTGCACATTCTTCAGCTTCTCTGTGGGCTGGCAAATTTGATTATTGTAATGAATGAAGATATATTGTAAGGAATGAAGATATATTCAGGAGTGACTGAAGCAAAATTAGGACTTCATGCAGAAATTATATTCCACAGACTGCAGTGACATCTTAAAGACGATCGTGTTGCTTCTATGCGAATTACAGACAACTTTTCAAGATAAACTATAATATTCATAACTCTCAGAACTCATCACTCTAATGAAAATTAGCATTTTATAGATGAGAGAGAGAATATTAAGATTAAAGGTAGTGGCAAACTGGAATGACATACCCTTGCTAGAGAAAGACAAGCAGTTTTCCAAAGGAAACAGAGTCTTTCAATCACAGATGTGAACCAGGTCTCTGAATTGAAGCAGAGAGCAGAATTGCATATAATATCTTAGCAAAAACTTGACTTAGGATAAATTAATGTTCAGTCAGTAGAGATCAGAAACAGCATTGGAACCTCAGATATATATATCTAATTTATTTTCAGGAGAATTACATATCTCTGCCAAAGGTCAATTGCTTGTATGCTTCCCTCCAGTGTTTGTAATATGGAATTTAAGCATCTGGTAGAATGGAAATAGATCACATCTAGCTGATAGTGAACACTTGCAGCTTAGTTTTCATCTTTGAACTGTCCTTTTAAGTGCCAGCGAAGATCTGACATGGCTGAGCCTCTCTACTGTGGATCATCATTGCTTCATAAGCTGTTGTCATTAACACCAATTCAGTTTAAACATAAATCCTGTTCAAATCTGGCTATTCTTTTCCATTTAACAGTGGTAAAGTTCTTGTCTGTTTGATCTATATGAGTGTGCAACTAGAAACAAGGAAGATGGAAATTAGCCTTGCATCTCTTTAGTGAGATGCTTCAATATTCTTAAATACTTAAAAAATATTAAATTGAATAGTTAATCCATTATTTAAAACATGGTCTAATGACTTTGAAGATTACAGTAAACAATATCATAGCAGGAAATGGAAGATAATGTGAAAAGAATTACACAAATAATGGAGCCGCTTGATTTAATTGTTTTCACTCAAAGGCATTCTGTCTTGAACCTTGCAAATCTGGTGACAAAAATATCCTTTGCTTCTTCAGGGTGTAGAAATTAAAAATAACAGTTTCACGAGAAGAAAACTCCTTGAATATAGACAGGGCTGCTCAACTTGGGGCCATTGTAATCCACTGACCTTTCTTTACCTTTGAAAAGTTTGCTTTTGTAAGAATGACAGAAAAAAGTGAATAATTTTAATCACTTTATTTCTTGTTCAAAATACATATGAAACAATTAGAATAAAATTATTTCAAATGAATTATTTTATTTTTCTTGTCTTTTTAAAATATAAAATTATCACAAACTGTACACTTCATAACATCTTTTGAGGTTTCATTGTTACATATTTTTTTCAGAACTGACAAATAGATTCACACTTTCTAGAGAATACATTGTAAAAATACTGAAATGTGTTACAGCTCTCAAAGGCTAGTGCAAAAAAACCCATTTACTATCAGTAGTACAATTTATGTTGTCAAGTTTCACAAATGGCCATTTAGCGCATACAAAAAGCCAGTAACACAAGTTCAAAAAGTTTTGTTTTCTTTTCTCTATAACGCAGAAGCCAAGGATATTGACTTGAACAATGTCTAGGTATCAAATCACAGACTTCATTTAAAAAGTCACATTATGAACACTGAATAAAGGGTACTAAAACAGTCAGGTATTTAATATTAGATCTTGGTCAGCCAACACCACATAGCAAGAAGAGACAAATCTTAGAAGAACTCTGCAGTTCTTTGTAAGCTACATAGACTTGGCAACATTTCTGATCTAATCGTAAAGATTATTTTAAAGGTAGGGAGTTCTGTCAGAGTTTGGGCCAGTTAGGGCCTAATCAAGAACCCTCCCAGTCACAGCAAAGGTGCTTATCCTGACAGGCATTGTGTTGGGTGCTTTCTTTTAAGATATCAAGATATTAAGTGTTTAAATATTAACTGTGGTTTTTTAGCTGTTAATATTTCCTGTGGCCAGGAACTCCATTTTAACTTCCTACCTTTTGAAGCATAGACTCTGGACAATGCCTTCTCCACAAACAAACATATCCTAGGAAAACATGATGTTCTGTACTGAAGCAAAGATGTGGCTAATTTCTGTTCTCCTCCCCCTGCTTCAGTTTTCACGAGGAGTGCACAGAAGTCAGTCAGCTGAAATGCAGTGTGGACTACAAGCTCGTGGAAAGGAAGGAGCAGCTTTTTGGGACTCCCCTTGTGGTGGCTGGAGGAGCATCTGGATGGCTCAGAGGAGCCAGTGCTGCAGTCCTGCTGCCTGAGGTGGTGGGTGCTGGGCAGAGCAGGACGAGGAGGAGATGCCACCTGGCTTTGCCCACTCCCATCCCAGCCAGCAGGGTTATACAGGCATGGAGGGAGCTGAGATTAACAGGTCGTAGTCGACACAATATTCCACGTGGTTTGCTGATCAAACACCCCTGTGATCTCCCCCAGAAGGTGGAGAAGGCACAAGTCAGAAGTGCCTCTCCAAATCAGGATGCCAGCTTGCCAAATTCTAGGATATAGAACTACCCATATCCCTTCATTAGACATGTGCATTAAAGTCCAACATATCCTACAGAAACCTAAATAGAGAAGCATAGAAAAAATTTAGACCTACACATGGAAGAAAGAGAAGCAGGGAACAATATTAAATATATATCTATGATTTTTTCCTTCTATTGAGAAATAGCTTTCTATTTATTTAACAAAATTAAATTTTGTTCAATATTTTTCCATAGAAATATAGACTGAAAAGAAGTGCTTTATATATGATGTGCAACAGGACTATCTAAAAATTACATATGAAAGGTTTGGTCTATACACATACCTTCTGAGCTTCAACACAAAATGGCATTTTGTGGAAACCTGCAGGCCACCATTAAAAAGGAAAAATCTGTAAAAATACCCCACCTCCCTGTCTGACTACATACACCAGACATTTTCATTTACCAAGTCAGGCAGCTGAGGCTCATCTTTCCTACCAGGATTAGTAAAATCAGCATTTGCAATAATAGTTCCTACCCTAGAGAAGCACTGAAGACTTCTAATATAGTCTGAGCTGTCAGAAAGTGACAAAAATCCATGGTGGATATAAGAGAAATCATTCTGCTTGCCTTGAGACTGGGCTCATTTCATAAAATACTATTACCCATCCTCACGTGCAACCTGATGCAGAGGTGCACTGAAATCAGTAGCAGTGGTCCTGCTGGATTTCGGCATTGGGCTGGCCAAGTACTGAGTGCTGTGCTTTCAGAGGAAATTACATATTAAAAAGACCTACAGAGTGATTTTGCTGGATACATTTAATGGTCTATTGTCATGATATTAAGAAAATATTTTCATTCTAGTTTTGTTTGGAACTATTGGCGTATAAAGTAGCAAGCGATTAGCCCAAAAGAAAGCTCCTTTTGAAAGCATGCTAGTATTCTGGTATATTTGGGATAGGGTGATTAATAGATTTTTTAGCAATCCAAAATATATAAATGAATGTGTATTATTAATAGTTACACCTTAAGAGGCTGAATTGAATCACTTTTATTGTACTATATCATTCCAGTAACTATTAAAACTACAATAGTTACATTTACCAGTTTGCGTAAATAAAAAAAAAGGGAGGTGGAATATTCTAATTCTAGTAAGAAAAAGTCACATAAAAAGCAAAATGCCTTTTTTGTCAGCATCTTTATATTTTGCTGCCACAGATTTTTTTTGCTGAAAGGCTTTTTTGCTTTTGTTTTATTTTTGCATCAATATTATTTTCAGTGCATGAGTATATTGGTACTTTAGTACCACTTTTTGCCCTGCTAGAGATTAAATTACAACGTTCTCTCTTGAGAAAAAGTCTGTTTTTAACAATAGTACATGAAAAAAAAGGAAAGAAAAATTTAAAAGCCATGTTGGTTTCATTTGAATGAAATCTCTTTTTTCAGCACAGATTGCTCATCATCAAACCCTCTTTGGGTAGGACTGCTCTTTGACTTCACAGACTGCCCTGTGCCTGGAGGGCAGGCAGAATCAGAGCCAGGATTTTAGAGGTTAATCCTCAGAGCTTCTCTGAAACCTGGCTGTGACCTACAATTGTTTGTCTGCTACTGGCAAGTAGCTAAAGTGCAATAGTGCCAGGTGCCCTTCCGGAGGAACACAGAAAAGTCCAGCTGTGCAGATTTCAGCTGTTGGTTAAGATAAAGCTATACTTTCTCATTAGTGACGTTGATTCCCTAGCCCAAGGTTACCTTTGTGGACTAAGAACTGAAAAGGTTTTAGGTTTAAATAAATGCATCAGGTTCTTGTGTTATAAGGATAATTAAGATCATTAAACACTTATAGTACATGAAGCTTGAAAGGAATAGATGTAAGAGTGTGACATGCTCTTTGGAGAGTCCACAAAATCTCCTTTTTCATTTTCTGTGGTAGCCAAATCTCCATTTACATGAAGAAAGATACACCCATCCACACATACCCATTTGACAAAAATAATTACAGCTGGCAATTCTCTGCCTTGTTCAGCTATGCAATCATTTCCCTCATAGCTATTATTACACAATTAAGCCTCAGAAAACCATGGTGGGGAAAGTAATGGTCCTCTATTGATCACTCTGATTTTTAATAGGAGGCAGCCACTGCCAGGGTGAAACTTTCACAGTATACCCACTATGTGACAGTCTGGGACAAAGAAATAAGAATTCATTATTCAGCTGACCCCCCATGAATAAGAAGAACAGGAGGAGACAGGATCTGGCTGAAACCTCAGTTCCAGGACCCTATTCATACACAAAGACCTGTGGGATATTAAGGGAGAAATGCGCCATAATTATGACTTCAGATTTTTGAATAATCACAGAATTAGCACCTGCAGCAGCCCAGTGACTTGTCCACCATTTTGTGGTGTCAGTTGAGACTTGACTTGAGAGCAAAATCAGTACCTTGTGTACCACAGCAGCATTTCCAGAAGTGTTTCCTATTGGTGATTCAAACACTCTTTGTCAGACGCTTTGGTAATATGCAGAGGTGACATTATATAAAAATGTTTCTTCACCTCTTGGAGATCTTCCAGCCTATGTCAGGTGCAAATAAATAGGAGGACATTACAGCATCTAAAGAGGAATGTGTCTATGTGGGAAATGTACTTTTTTTCCCTTAATTGTGCTGCGAGAAAAAGACCAGGGGAAATAGGATGTGCCATGAGCAACTACCGGTGCTCCTTGAAATGTGAATCCTCTGAGAGCAAGATCTGTGGGGCAGAGGGTTCTTTTTATTTTAAAAACATACTCAGGTTCTGAAGTTGGCTCCCACTACCCTCATGAGCTTGCAATGGCCATACAAGCCAGGGAATCACATCAAAAATCCCTTTCTATTTAGAAGTGATTTGTTACATATACATTTTTTTCCACTGAAAAGACTTTTTTTCTTTTTTTTATATTTTCCACTTTTCTTTTTACAGTTTTTTTTTTGTTTGTTTGTTTTTTGATGTTTGGGTTTTTTGTGGGTGTTTTTGGTGTTTGGTTATTTTTTTTCCTTATTTTTTTTTTTAATTTATTTTCTAGAGGAGCCTTCTCATACTCTATAGGCTTTTCCCCTCCTCTTGTCTCCTGTTATGGCTCAGATGTCACAAGAGATTTTAAATACCTTCTTATTCAGTTCTCTTCACTTCTGATCCTATTATCAGTCTCAACCCATAGCATGTTGAAAAAAAGCAACTTGACCCTTTTTCTCTCTCCTCTTGCAGACTACATTTATGGAAATGTATCTGCTTCACGAAAACATCCAACAGCCTACATTTTTTTCCTGAAATTAACCTAGAAATTGTCGCAAAAATAAAAGATTCCCTTTTGTCAGTGCTAATCTTAAGTGCCTAAAATTCCTGTCTGTGATGTTGACAGACTTTGTTGGAACTTTTCTGATATTTGAAATCACACAAGGCCAGGCAACTAGGAATTCTATGCCTGCAAGAAAATATTGCTTTATAATCAGAAACACAGTCTTTCCTTTTTGAACTAAGAGGTCCCAGAATATTAGGTCTTAAATCTATACCTTTATTCTACTCAGGAAAGCAATTTTAAGCATGTTCTAGAGCTTTATTTATTGTATAGAAAGTTTTTGTTCCCTGCTCTTGTTTAAATTTTATTTTATCTTCCTCATGGGTGGAGGCATGGATAGATTTACTTTACGTCAGGGTCTTGAATTTATAAGCTATGAAAATATCCCAAACTGTTTAAAAGCAATCTCTAAAAAACCACATCTCTCAAAAACACTTATATGCTTGTATTTTGAAGGAGAGGAAAACCGCGTAGAAAGTAGGTTGCTGCCATGAAAACATGTTTCTGGCACTCTTTTCTAATCAATGACTTTGTGAACCATGAAGTTGTGATGAAATATCTGTGTCCTCATCCTTTCTTTGGTCTGTCTTCAGTTCTTTTTTTGTGTCAGGATTCCTGACTTCACCTCTCCAGGGGAGAGGCAGGATTTCACAATTCTTTAATTTTTGCTGGGCTTTGGGACACTGAGTCTGCTGTAACTGTGCCAACCCAGGCAGTCTGAATGGATATGCAAATTTTCTTTTAGGGAGTCTGTGAATACTCCACTTCATTAAAAATAGAATGGTATTTAAATATTTAATCTTAAATATGCAAACTTAAATATTTCGAATAAATGGAATTGAAAAGAACGCTTTATATGCATATTTGTCCTGCCTCAAGGTTTTCCGTCCATTCACGGGAGAGCAACCAAGCCTATTTTCTCTGTAGACTACAGTACCAGCTTGCATCCCCAGCCTGCTCAGACATAAAACTTATCTGCTCTGAATCAGATCTCTCGATCTTTCCTGTGCCTTTTTTTCCTATGGCCTTTTTGCCATTTTAGATGAGATGCATTTTTCAGACTGGCTATAGCATCAGCAGGCTCTCCCAGGACACCAAGACGGACACTAACATTTTACACGACTTATTTGCTCCTGAGAGACACTCCCCTGTCAAACATTTTCTGCCCATTTTTCCCTAAAATAGATTTATTGACCCCACCCAGTTCAGGACCAATAGTCAATTCAACATATTTTATTCATAAATTATTATAGAGCAGCTCCACTTTCATCCCAGCAGCTCTGTGACTTCCTGCACATCCAACTTCCAGAACATACTGCCTTGATTTATTTTTCAGGGAGTCATCATTCCTTTTCCACAGGAGGGAGCTTTGGTGTTCTGGCAAGCTATATAACCTGTATTTATATGTATTAGTTTTGTTTTGACAGTGGTGGTACTGAGGATCATCAAGAGCATCGACGTGGCTCAGCAACAGACACCACAGGATCAGCAAGGCACAAACACTTGTCCTTAGTACCAACAAAGTGAATAATCATGGTGGCAGAAGGCCAAACTGGTTTTTCCTGTTCTGCAAATTTAATGTTCTTTCTGCCCTTCCAGGGGACTGAGCCCCACGTAACACAAGAATCACAGTTTACGCTTGGGTGGAAAAAAATTCACCTGGCAATAGCAGAGGCATTCTCCTCTCTGAGCCTGTAAAGAGGTTTCCCAGCAACAGCAACATTGTAGAGGTGCTATCAGATAAAACATAAAATCACAGCCCTGAGCACCTGCTATCATCAAGCATCCCTTAGCACTCAGCACAAGATTGAAGGTGTTAGTTCCATTTTTCTGACCAGATTCCCCTGTGAAATTCAAATCCCACCTGCAGCTTCACTTTCTCTTAGATTTTTAGTTCCTGGTTTCCTGCATGCCGTTAAAAAACTTCCATTTTCCAGGATTAAGGAAAAGTGAAATTGTGCAGGAGATAGTTAGTTACTTCATCTAGATGAGTAAACAAAAGACCCCTTTTTAGAAGTTAAGGTATAATTTGCCTTGGAAAAGGCAAATGGCTGTGATTAGCACCTCAATTAACTCCAGTTCTTAATGATGATGCTTCTTCAGGAATGTGCTTTTTTCCTGTTTTACAGCAGAGAAAGAAAGGACAAGTGGTAAAAGTATTGGAATCAATATCAGTTTCAGGAGAAGGGTTTCCATTTCAGGGCATTTGCAGTTGCATGGGACAGATTTCTGTCTACTGCCACATTTTTCTTCATCTTTCCTAGCTCTGTGATCTGCTCTGTGCCATAATTTAGCTGTTTTCAGAGAGCTCAGTTTAGACTGGCAAAGCTCAGAAGCTAAATGAAAGTAAATCTTGAGTTAAACTGAGTCTCTGCTGTGGTGTGAATGAGAGAGAAGATGTCCGATCAAAACATGCATTAATATTTCTGATATATATGGTAGATTTTATCCATATTTTGGATAAAATATTATCTCAGTTTTGTCCAAAAGTCACCTCACTCTCTGATTAACATATATGTCATTTTTAAACACCTACTGAATTTTCAAGCACGTTCATTTGTAGAAATATTGCCATATGAACTTTTCAGGTCAAGGAAGTGTCATTCAGTACAAATTTGTCAAGCACTTATCATAAACTGAAATGAATTTCTGGTTAGGTGTGGGTGTTCTGTTGTAACAGAAGTGCTAAATAATAATGATTGTACATCCAGCAAGTTCAAGTACTTGTACGTGCAAGCCTACATTTTTGCATGCTTGAATGAGGTGATTTTCAAATTTGTCAGGTACATTTATGGATTTCTGAAAAATTTTACATTTTCGGCAGAACAACTCTTTTATTGAGTTCTGAAATAACCTTCTTTTAAATGTTTGCACACTCAAAATATACAGTCAAATGATTTCAGATGTATAAAGCCTGTTAAATTAATGGAGTATAATAAAAAGTTAGTACATAAAAAAGTTTATAAAAAAGAGATAGCAATATAATCTTGGAACTAGACTATCATGTATATGCTGTACATCATCATGTTAAAAATTTTTAAAAGGATTGCATTGAATCTAATTAAAAAGCTGAGAGAGAGGAGAAAAGGATGGATCAAATGAGTCTTTTAACTAAACTTTTTCTTACTATTGCTCCAAAAATGCAACCACAGACAGAAATTAGGTAAGTAATTGCTTTTTCTCTTGGAAAAAATCAACCCAATGAAAACATTTATTGTTAACCCAACATTTTCCTCAAAAATATTGGAAGTGGTGGTGATTCTTTAAGAAAATGTATAATTTTGTTACTTAAACATATGAAGTCCAAAGGATTTCATTTATTGAAGAAGAAATTTTGCAGGGGAAGTTGTTGGCCACTTTATCTCTGACCAATATTCATATTCCTAAGCACTGTGCAGACAAAAGATGGTGAGAAAAGAGATGGGTGCTTGCTAGGAGGGTGAGGAGAAGGGCCACATCAGCACGACTGTAAAATGCTGTGATCCAAAGTTGAGGCCATGGAGTGCAGTACATGACTTAAATCTTTGTGAGCTTGTGCTCACCTGTGCAGTGTGAAAGTATGAAAAAAGCCAGGCTGTGCAAATACAATTCTTATTAAGTGTTTCCAGTAAACTGCTTCAAGAAAAAGAATTTGGGTCTTTAGGAAAGGAAGCTTTCCTAGCTATTGTAAAACAACTACAATATATTTTAAACCAGCCTTTTTCCACGTTTGATTTTTCACAGCTTAGGGTAATGTGTGAGATATAGGAGAAATGTGGATAAGCAGAAAAAAAAATCAGGATGGGAGCAGAGAACTTGCAACTTCTCCAAATTAAAATATTTTAAATTCCTTAATAAAGATATGCATCAAGTAACATATTCCTTGACTTAAACTGTGCTAAGTTCTTCCTCAGTGCTTCTGTGATGTCACTGAGAGTAACTTGTGAACCAGGCCAATGGATGGGTTATGCTAAGTACACAGCCTGTCTTTTGAGATAACCAAGGAAACAATGGGGAAAAAAATATCTTTTTCGCTAATTCTATTCATCACTGCTAAGGGAATAAATATAATTACTTAGTGGATCATTTCTGAAGTTAGATGTCCAGATAATTTTGCAGCCTGATTTCTCTTAGATGCAGAGCACCCATCAATCTAGTTTAGACACAGAAGTCATTCATTATTGTTATTAACAATACCAAAAATAACACAACAAGGGGGCACAAACCGAGCCTTTGGTATTTGACAACAATTAAAATTTAAGGAAACGAATCTCGAAATACCTTGCTACCTATGATGAAACATACAGGATACTCATAGAGAACAGTAAAATAAGTAAAAATACGTTGGTCATTGCTGAACACTTATGCTACATTTGATCGTGAATTTATTCGCTTTTTGGATATTAGGTGCAAAAAAGTGCCAAGAATATTTAGTTAACTGTTACAGTACCACATTACAAAAAGTATTTTTTAGGCCACAAAGGCCACTGTTGATATAATTTATATTAAGAATAATGTATACATAAAATAGTTTTTCAATCTCCACACGTATATATATATATCTGTTTCTATATCAGCCTTGCAGAATCATGTTAAAAATGTTCTAGGCCACAGATATTATTAGGATAACAATGATGGGAGGGAGAAAAAAAACCTCACAGAGGAGAGTTTGTTCTCCTATTAAAAAAATTACTCATCCAGAGCAAATGGAGGAATGAAATTCTGCAAGGCTGCTCTGTATTTATGGTGATGAAAATACAATCTTAAGCAGGGAGGATCAGTGTTAGCATTACCAATCACCTCTGGGAGAAACCATTTCTGCCTAGAGGCCATGAATAACAACCTGAAACAAACAGGCATTCAAAAACTTGGGCTGAACCTTTTTTTCCTTTTTTCTTTATTTTCTTTTTTTTCTTTCTTATTTGTAAAGACTGTCTGAGAGATTGATTTTTATACTTATTTGCTTGCATGCTGTGTTCATAGGCACAGGAGGCAAGGTATAAAAGCTGACTCCTTTTTTGACTGAGATACACATGTAATGTTAAGACCAGCCCTGCTAGCTTTTCTGGAGCAGTTAAGACACTTCAAGGTATTTTTGTCTGTCTTAGAGATTAGTCAGTGGCATGGAGAGACTGGATCTTCAGGAACATATTCTGTGTCGGCCAGGCTAAACCAACCCAAAATGGCTCATCAGAAGTTTGCCAAAACAAACTTTTCCCTTCATATCCAAATTAATTCTCAAAATTTCTTTCATTATCATAAATCAATATTCCTGTGGTGTTTTTCTCCTGCATGACACTTCTGTAAAAATGCTGTTTTGGAAAACACTGTCTCCTCAAAGTTTTCTTTATATATATTGCAAAGATACAAAAAGTGCCACCATCCAACTTTTTTCTAATTACAGTCCAGCTTTCAAAACCCGATCATGCTGTCTGTGCTACATTCTTCACAGAAAGAATGAAAAAAGGAAAAAAGAAAGTGACTATCTGATTTATCTGATTGAAGTAAACTGCAGTGTTTAGAGATAAACCCACCAAATAATATGTAATTCTCTTCTAGTTTTTAAAGGATCTGACTATAGCCAATAGATTTTTGCATTTGCTGTCTCTGTGTATTGTAATAAGTGAGTTTACTTGCTTGTAAAATAGTCACATTTCAATTTCTCTCTCCACAGACCGACAGAAAACACATCTCAAATTCATATTTAGTATGTATATCTAGAGGCATCCAGCCAGCAACCAGAAACTAAATTCTATATGTGCTGTGCACTCAGTCAAAATAACTTCAATGAAATCTAACTCTGTCACATTAAATCAAGAATCCCAAAGACGTTGTGTGTAACTGCAATATTTGGTCAATTTTGTGATGAGATAAATCACATTAAATCAATTCCTTTACTTCTGAGCATTCTCTCCTCTGCAGTTTGACTTGTGTAGAGATGCAGCTGTCATCATGAGTGCTGGAAGGTTAAAACTGCATAGATCCAGTTCTCATACCTGTTTCATAAGGGCTGGACTAAAACCCATTGAAGTCAGTAGATCCTCCTCATTGGCTCCAGTGGGCTTTAAATCAGCCCTTCCTCCCTGCCTAAGGAATGAACTGATTTTCCAGATACTCAAAACATGACAACAGTTGTTTTTTTTCATGCAACATTCAGTTTGAAGTGCTATCTTGCAAAGTCATAGAGGATTTAGTGCAATTTAGAAGGAATTTACCACATGAGCTGTATATGACTATTTGCACTCCCTCAAAAGAATTAGGTGTTAAAAGCAGCAGTAGTTTTGAATTGCTTAAGGGATCTTTTTTCCTGGTTTCTTTGCCTATGAAAAGATATAGGCCCCATCAAAACACTGCTTGAATATGACAATAGATATATGCCAGTGATAAAACAGGTGCATGAATTTGCACAAGGAAGGGTTATTTTTGACTTGAGTCAACTTCATTCACATTAACAAATTATTATAAACTGTCATATAAGACTTAGAACAGGAAAGATGTATTTTGATAAAAAAATATGGATACAATTCATCTGTGGAAGCCAAACCTTCTGTTTATGTAGATATGAGCTATGAGGGAGCTTTGGACAGTGACCACGATGAATCCACTCTCTCTCCCTAGGGCGTGAGCGGTGGTTTGGGTGAGGAACAGGACCCCTGGCTATCAAAACTGGTTGCTCGGCCAGGTAGCTGCAAGAAAAGTGTTATTTTTACAAATGTCATCATATCTGGCAGTGCTCACTTCAGCGGATGAAAGACTCTCTCAAAAAAGAATCCAGATCACATCTAGGCCCTTTCTAGTCTCTGGATCAAAGTCTCTGGTGTCAAAGTCTCCAGCAGAACTAATAACGGAAAGAAAATTTCTGAAGCAACCTTCTAAAAATGCCTCCGACTTGTTTCACAGGAGTGGGTTTATTTCACCAACGGGGATGGTACCTCCGTCTCCTAACTTACATAAACCAGATAGAGCCATGAACCTCTAAAAGACACTTCTCGACTGCCTTGACTCATTTTCCTTGCCCCCACACTCTTCTTGGTGTTTTACTGAAGCCTCGATATTATGCTTCTGCTACCTGTCACAGGATATGTTGTGCAGCCATGTGCTGCAGAGTGGGGAAACCAAATGGCCCCAGGCAGCAACTCATTTTTCTACAGCGATTGCTTTTGTGATGGACTAAACAGTGCCTCTGTGCCCCTGCTGCTTCCTAAGGCTTCAATATGTATCTTTCTGAATCCAGAACTGTGAGGATTTTGTGTACAGAGCACCAACAATGTGTGGCCATAGCAGCTCGCAGAGGGAGTCCAAGCCCAGGGACTTGTAGATATAATCACCTCTACATTTGAAAAAGCTTCCAGCAAGCATCTGTTGAATAACTCTGGAGGGAGCTGCTGGTATGTTGCCACAATTTAGACTAATTTGCAGGCCAGCTCCAGATTAATGTTTTAGCAACAGCCGCTTATGCTAAAGATTTTTGAATAGGAAATGATTGCTTTTGAAATTTTTGCAAATGATCTCTTCTAAGTAGCTGTAAGCTCTTTATCATAATCTCTAGAAATTTTAAATGTCAAATGTAATCTTACAATGCCATCAGAGCATGATGGAAACTGATGAAAAGGCCCTTTTAAGTGATAGATAAACCCATGCAACTAGATTTAGGCTGTGCTAATGATCTTTTACCTGATCTATAGGTGCTGCACTGGTTTTTATGATTCTTAAGAGCCCATAAATGTGAGGGACAAAAATATTCAATTATCAAGGAGAAAATTTTGCTACTTCCTACCTCCACTAGCGGGTGCCAGTGAGTTATTGGTTTACGTGGGTAAGCCAACATTTCATTCCAATGATCTCTTCCAAGGCCTTCGGCATCAATTCCTGTCCGGCATACTCCAATGACCTCATTGTGCCCTACTCTGAGAATTGTAAAGAGAATTAATTTGTTTTTAATAAAAAATAGTTTTAATAACATCTGATATACAATTCTGTTTACTGGTTTAGTGTGGCACAGAATACATGACCAAAGTTTTCACATCATTTATTACAGATATTAGTTTTAATGGTATTATAGTATTATTAAATTCTGTGATGGTAACATCAAAAACCTCCAGCCACTACCAGAGTGCTTCTAGCAGCTATAAAAATAGCAATGGAAACATAATCCTTGCCATTAAAAGGTTACAACCCAAAAGACACAAGGACAAAGAAGGATCATAATACACAAATTTATCTGAAGGAAGACATGCTTGAATTTTGTGGGTGAGGAAGGTGAAGGAAAATGGCGGGGAATACATTTCCTGCTGCAAATACTTCCAACAGAATTTCATAAACTATTTCTCAGCTCTGGCTGTTGTGATCTTTGTAAGTTCAGTCAAAAATAAGAAAGGTAAGAGTCATAGCTGTAATAAGCCATACCTTAATACTTCGTGCTCCTCATAGTGCCGTAAACTCGTTGAGGAACACCAGAAAGTAATTTTCTGTACCTTGACTCTATGTACCTTAGAATAATGCTTCCCAATTTCCCCTTAGCAAGTGCTGGGAAAGGAGGTGCTGAGGAGGACTGAACGTGTGCAAGCTGCTGTGCTCCTTCCCTGCTAATGGCACCACGGTGCCACTCTCACCTCTGACTGAGAAAGTCTTCCTGGCAGAACTTGGAGAACAACCAGAGATCTGATGGCAAGGGAAAACAATCTGAAGGGTGATGTTACTAAATTGGATTTTCACTGTTTATTTGCCCTGCAATCTCAAGAGCTCATTACTAATAGCACTTGAATGAAGCAGACTTGGCTTGGGCGGGATTCTGTCAGTCATGGTCTTAATCAACCTGCAGTCCTTGAGCCACTCTAAGCAGGAGTCTCTTCCTGTCAATTCTCAGTGAAGCCGTAGGTAATTAGCCTTAGACATGTTATCAGTGAGGGCAGAACCCAAAGGTTACATATTGAAAGGTTGTTTTACTGAATCAAGTGAACAATTAATTTTGACTTAATTAAATGATGTAATTAGGATTTAATCACTTTTTAGTCATTGAAATTGTCTTTAGTTTCAAATACCTGCTATTTAAATAGAAATTAGAGGTGTGAGGGACTTTTTTAAGCTAGAAGACATATCTGATTTATAAAGTTTGTATAAAGTCCAGCCCCTAGAAATGGACAGGAATGTACGTCAGGGCTAGTGGGTTAACAGAAAATTGAGCCATATTTCTTCCTCACCTCAGTTATTTATGACACAGATAAAATGCCATGTACTCTAAAAGGTGTGGAAGCTTTAAACCTCTTCAGGAAAAGACCCCAAGACCTTATCTTCTGTGACACTGAAGGTGCTTGCAAGCTCAAGGAGGCTGAAGCCAGTTGCTTGCAGTGATCAGGAATTGTCTCAATGGTCAGAAAGTGAACTGGCTTACCTGTCATAATCCATCACTGCAATGGAGAGGCTGACTTGGTCCACGTTCTCTGGAGGGATATCAAAGATGATGGCCTCATTATAAACAGGATTGAGCGTGTTCTTCTTTGTGGTTGTTTTCCGCTTTTTCAGTCTCCGTCCCTCGCACATCAGAGACACTTTGACATACGGATCTGAGTAACAGATAACCAGTTCATGCATCAGGACTCAAAGCTATTCAAATGTGTAGCATAAGAACAATATTTGTGGTAGGAATGTTATATTACTAAGGCAAAAAGTTGCAAAGATTTGAGTGACCCTGGCAAACACTGCTTTCATCATGCTGTAAATGCAAAGGAATGGTACAGGCATTCCAAACAGACACCCTGGCTGCCAGTCCATTTAAACAGTCTGTATCCATTCTCCTGCTACTTCCATCCCACAGACATGTTAGACACACAAAAACCAAGATCTTATTCATCTGTGTCCTGAACAGACTCTGGCTTGTTTAAAAAAAAGTAGATTCACCTGATGCACCAGTTATATCCATTGCTTTGAGATTTCGACATTTGATGACTGTCAAAGTCATTCTCCCAGCAGTAGGCAAATAACAAAGGGAAAACATTATCTCACCCAAATCTATGCTTTCCTGAAAAAGAAAAGCAATTATTAGAAACCTGATCATACTACCAAAATTCAGTTCAGATCATGCAGGACTGCAATATTTCTTTTAACATTGAGAGAAGCTTCTTTTGCAGGGTCAGATGTTTCTGAAGAGGTAACAAGCAATTTTCAAAAAATATTTACATAAAGTATAGGAGGAGTAACAAAATAATATTTTAGGGACAAGATCTTCAATTACTAAACTGAGAAATTAAACAAAATCAGAGACAAAACTAACTGGATTCCTGGTCTTTTTGTGTTGAATTCACACAAATGAAAAGGTGTTGAAAGTAGAATGTCAAGTTCTGCTTTTGAAAACACTCATACTCCCTCAGCCCAAATAGAAAGAAATCTGATGGAATATTTAGATCATGCACATTTACATGTCCTTTAGACACTGGAACTCATGTAGGAGAATAATTTCTGCAAAGGTACGTGTATAAAAAGCAAATCCTGTCTAAGAGCTTCTAAAAGAAGAACATGCTTGTAAAAGTTGCTCTCTTAACTGCTCTCAGTGTGCTTCCTGGCTAAACAACAGCTTTTTGGAGGATAGTATACTCAGAAGGATGGATAGTGTCCATATGAATGTTAACAATCCTCACAAAGAGACAGGTTCTACCGAGACCATGTGCTAAGTATTCATGCAGTAGGATGTTGCCATACAGTTTAGGTGCTACAATACTTGAGATGTGTAACCTAAGGAAGAGAGTTTCTACCAGTTCTTATTTTTTCCTTTTCTCAGGAAAGTTATACAACTTTCCTAACACCATAAAGGTTTAGGTTTTGAGATGTTTGTTATGTCCTAAATTGTTCCTGTTCTAAATTTTAAATACACCTTTGCTACCTCCCCACCCCCAAAAAATTGCATATTAAGAACTTAGGATATGATTTTGTAAAGGGCATTTAAGGAAGCCACTCTGTAAGACAGCCACTCGGAAGCATGCTCATGTGATCTCAAATGACTTTTTTTTTTTTTTTGACTAATACTAAAAAGTTTATTTTTAACATCTCAGCTTCAATATTTTATCTGTCAATTCTACAGTTACCCCGAGAGTACAAATTTGCTTAAGAGCTGCTGGATTTACTGTACAGCTGTTCTAGCATCAGAAGGCAAGCATAATATATTTTTAAATGAAATATATTAAAATAATGATTGCTATGTAGATGACAAATATACTGTTTACAGTTACAAGACAAGACTGGGCTTCTTGTTCACATTCTTCAGTTGCCTATGTGAATAGTTTTATTGACTTACTTCAGGCTAATAATATGTCTAAATTGAAGCAAATATTTCACATCTTTCTTGAGTAAAGATGGTCTTAATCACATGCTTCAGGGTGTGGGTTTCTTTTGTGTTTTGTTTTGTTAGTGTTTTTTCCCCCTGCAATACAGACTAGATTGAAGAATACAGTTTTGAAATAGCTTTAAAGTCTCTGTTGCAGTGGTAATAAAATATTGACTTTTGTGTAGATTGGTCATTTCACATGTTCAGTCATTTTACTGGGATTTTTTTTGACAATTACTAGTTTGATAAGCATGTGAACATGCACTGTGGGCAAATTTCATGCTCGTCAGAATTTCAGATTTCTCAGTATTTCAAAATGATTGAGCTCATTCAGTTCACACAAGACAAATACAGCTATTTGACCTCTCCCTTTCTTTGCCACAAAGAGTGGAGGATTTCATGCCACAGAGTAAATTACCAAGCTCAAATTTCTATTTCAAAAAACAAATAAAACTTGAAAAAATGAGTGGTAATTATTTCCACTCATTTGTTACAGTGGCAAGTGATGTCTCATATTTTAAAGTTCTGACACATCTGAACACTTTTTCAAGCGTGCAGGACTTTTCTTACTGGCATTATTCCCTGAGTTCAGAGTCTGATGGTTGTTTCTCATATCCATATATCAAACAGATCTCACTCTTTTGTTTGAAAAGAAAATAGAGTTGCCTGAGTTTCAGTGCTTCAAATTTACCTAAGGTCTACATTGAGAAAAGTGATGAAGATGGGTTGGATCATGAAACACCATGAGTAGCTCATAAAAAAATCTAATTTTTTCTTCTTCAGACAGATGGCTTGTGTAGGTGAATAGAGAAAAAATAATTTTTGAAGATGAGAGTATGAACTTGAGTGTTCTATCATTTCTTTTTGAAGAGAAATTGGCTAGACCCTCAAAGGTTTGCGTGAGCTCAGCTGATAAAGCAGAATACAGACAGGACTATGTACTATGACCTAAATACTTTAAAAAAAGCATTGCTCAAAATGCTTGCCAAACTCTGTTGTTACTCTACAGTACAATTTTGAGGGGCAGAGAAAAGCAGTTTCTGCTCTGAGTATCTGCCAAGACTGGTGACCTTTCTTCATAGAGGAGTGTGAATGTGTGAAGTTCTAAATGTTCTTTTGAAGAATTAAGATTAAAATTATACTGATATATTATAGTAAAAGAAACTGGGTATTGCATAAAGTGTCTGAGATATCTCCATTTTCACACACACACTTTTATTGTTAATTTGAGCACTAGAGAGTCATAAATTTGGAACTGAAAAGACAGATTCAGACCTAGATTATAAACATAGCAATACTTTGTTTTGTTTGGGTTTTTTTTAAAACTTCTCATGGCAGGCTTTGTTAATCACATTGATTATCATGAGTAACATTTTTAAATTCCCTGGATCCTTCAACATTATCAATTTTGATTGAGATTTAAACATGGGATTAAATTTAATTTAGAATCTTAGTGCTATGGAAAATTCATGCTTTTCTCACTTTACAATACGCTAGTTAATTAAGTTGACACAAGTAATCTGACAGGAACCCTGTAGTACAAGCCAGCCTGAAGAAACCGAGGCACAGACTGCCCCAAACAATCACATCTGCATTACAGTGCACCTCAAACAAAACACAACTCACAGGACACAATCCAGTGGCTGTCATTTGTGCATATTTTTAAATAATCCTCAGACTGCCTTACATGTATCACCTATTTTCTGAAAATTGCACATGACTTAGATAAATCCCATGACACTTCATCTCTTTCAATAGTCTATTTTGAGTTTTTCTTTTTCTTCTAGAACTAAATTAGGGTTTCAACTAACAGCTAGCTTTATGGATGCTTGTAATGATTGCCTCCCACTGGCTTCCAATAGCGGGTACAGAAAAAACAGCACTGCTCACAGTTGCACTTATGCAAATGGAAGCATTTGTTGACACCTCATATCTCTCCTTCACTTATTTCCTCTCTGTATCCACCAGCCATCACACAGTACTGAAGACCTGAAACAGTGGCCAGCACTCCACCAGCTTCAGTTACTTTCAAGCTACCATTTTACCTCTATCCCATCCATTTTCTGGTATGGTGGGTCTAGAACAAAATAAAATAAAGAAAACAGTGGTCTCACATGCACCTATCAGTTATTCTGATGAACTTTGTGGGTTTTGAACTACAGAATGCAGATTTTTTGAAATAGCATAATTCTCATCCCACATTATGAACCACGTGAATGAATGTGCTAATAATATTTTTTCCATTACTTCCATTAGGATGGATCCATTAGGATCTGTCCACATTCTCTGCTTTGTGGGCTCTTGGGAAATTAGTCCAGGAGTTGGCACAGTCAGAAATAAAAGGTTCCTTATTCTATTCTATTTGTTATCATACCCAGCGGACACCAGTGCTCTCATTTTCACACATATGCCTGTAAAAATTGCAGCATTGCTACCGAGACTGTGCTCCCCACTCCCAATATGGATAAAAGGGAAGGGATATGAGGAGAAGTTTGGAGAACTTGTAGGGGAGCATCAATTAAACTGACTGAGGTTTTTGAACTGCTGTTGCTGGAAAAAGCTTTGCTGCCACTTACTCCAATTAATTTTCTCAGTTGTTTCCACTAAAATCAATAAAAGAGATAACTTTTAACTAGGAACCTCCACAAGTTCAGTTGGGAAGGTGGCTACAGATCCTTCCATGTTCAGGGTGATTTCTACTCATACATCAACCCCCATAACTCTGAAACTGAACAGGAAAACTGTTTACTGCCTCCACTGATAATCTAATAACTTTCATAGTCTCCCTCCTCTATGCTAACATCTTAAATGATTTCCTATGATAGCAGGGGTAAAAAGGTTATAGGGACCTGATATGTGAAAAAACCATGTCATTTCTGAGTCACAAGTGAACTTTAGACCATTTTTTCACTGATATTTGTTTCTTCTTTTCCACTACTTTTTCAAGTTTTGAAATTCAAGCAAACCTTAAAACAGCAATTTGCAATGTATTCTTACAATGAACTATGTAAATGCTACTGGAACTGGAAAATTTACATGCTTTTATTGCTACTAGTCTGTCATTAATTTCCATGCTTAAAATAACAAGTATCTGCACAATTAATAGTGTGGTATAAATTAGATTCCCTCAAAAAATTACTTCTTGCTACTTTATTTATCATTCAGATGATCACAATCTACAGTAAAAAATTCAGTTCCTAATCTCAATTTTAATATCAGGAGCTACTTTCCCATTAATTGTAATTGCAATGATGTTTCAAAGAGTGTGTGTAAGAGTAGCATAACAAAAAATATTAACGGCAGTATGAATTCCATTTGTACATGATTTCTAAACAAATTATTTGCAAATTTCATTCTTAGTTTTCCAGCTATATTTTGAACAAGCCGCCATAATAAGTAATAATAGTAATTTTATAGCTACCTAAGAAGGTATTCAGGCATTTGTTTTTATAGACTTTTAAGTGTTTTCTTTAGTAACACTTAAAACTGTTTTTCTATATAGTATGCAAATTTAAAGAAAAATGCGTTGGCAGAGCTAGACCTTTGGATTACTTGAATATTGCAGGAAGATAATTCTCCCATAGCACAGATTTCTCCTTCTCTGTTTAGACACATATATATATTTCTGCTTTCCAATAAAAGCTACTGACATTAAGCTTCAAGAATCAAGGATAAAATATAACAATGAATGCTGGGAGTTGGATGGAAAGAGAAAGAAAACCTGTCCCCTGAGAAAATTAGCTAAGAATATATTAAGGTATTTCTGGTTTTGAGGCACATGTCAAGAGTTAAAGGAGTGATAGTAAAGAACAGAATAGAAATCTACCAGTTTGTTTTCTCATTTATGCATTTAGAATCCGATGGTAGCCTTGCTATCACAGAAATTATTAAAAGTTCTGTGAGGCTCAAACTGGAGAGCTAATTCGACCACCTCTCGAAGGGATTTTCCTTGGGAAACTTTGTCCCCACCGCTAATATTTATTTTTGTCTTCTGTTATTCCTTGCATCTCAAACCCAGCTCTTCCCTTCCTCTCAGCACCAGTTCCTGATTGAGCTGTTGCCCTGGGAAATGAATCAATTAAGTTTGTGTTTGTTCTTGCCTCTGTGGAAGACAGTATGGAACCATGGTGCCTGTTGCTCTATAATGACTGTGCCTTCTGCTTGTGGAGGGCTAATGCTTGTCTGAGCCTGTCACCCTGACTGCTCTGGGTAAGCTCTGCTGCTGACTGCAGCCCTGATGGCAGAAGGAGGACTCCCTGAGACTGCAGAATGCCCTCAGTGGCAGCCTGGAAGCCTCCTGGGTGCTCGTTGTGCTGCTTCCTCTGTGCAGAACCATCTGTCGTGCGCACCAGGGGGTTGTTACGTCTTGCCAGGCAGAAAGGAAGTCCATTCCTGATTCAGAATAGCTGAGGTCAGAGGTGCTTCTTTGAACTAACTGTGACAGAAGAATGAACCAATATGTATATGGCCTCCCATAGAACGATGCTTTTCTGAAGCTGCAGTGCAGTGTCTGCAAAGAGACTTCGCAGTGAGAAACTCAGAGACCTCTCAGGGCACAGCAGGCCAGACAAGTCAGGCACCTGCAGCTGCCACAGCACTGTCTGGATGCAGAGATATTAAAATCCCTTGAGGAAATTATGCCCTTCATTCACCTAATATTTATTACTTTGAGGGTAGAGTGAAAGTAACAGTTTGCCCCTAGAAAATCAGAATATTAAAATAATTTGTCATTTCAAATGAAAAGAAACATTAAACTGGACAAAACCCCACCCTTTCTCCATCCTCTCTTCTAGTTACCAACCAGACCTAAAGCAGTTTCCAAACATAAATGAAGGTCTCCAAAATGTTCCCTCTAAAGACTGATCCAGAGTGTTCTCTCATCTGCTCTGCAGCAGCAGTGGGCACATGGATCACTTTTATCACTGGTCCTGAGGAGAAATGACAAGTGCCAGCAGTTCTTGGCCAAGAAGGGGTTGTATCCATTACAGAGATGATAAATGCTCCTAGACTGACAAGCCCTGAGTCCTTCACACCTGTTTAAGGTTCTGTTAAACCTTTCAGGTACATTTCCAGAAACATTCATAAGTCTAAGTGCATTCTGATGAAGATGGGTAGCTGTAGGGCTTAGCACACTACATTGCTGGTGATAAAACATTTCCTCATAGTGCTGCTCCTTGAACACTAAGGAACAGGACAATCTTTACAATGTGCCCTCAAGGATGGGCTACAAAAGACACCTCTGTCAGCTCTCTACCACAACTGCCTTATTCAGGGAAAGGTCTAAACATTTGTCCACTTAGAGGAAAGGAGACATGGAGAAAACAAACCAAAGATTATGCTCTGGGTGAAATTGAGAGGTGGGCTTTATTCTTGTTTGATGAGGAAATCAGAAGAATCTATTTCCATAAAAGAGGCCAGCAGATAGCAGAATTATCTGTGTTATTTCCTACTCTGGCAAGAGTTCAATATAAATTAACTGGGACAAATGTTACTGTCCTACTTATTTAAAGATATATGTACTTAAGCACTTCTGTCTTTCCCAGTGATGCTAGTCAATTATATTCCAATTGCTTTAGAAACAGCAATCATGTAACACAGATATGAAGACTATGTCCTTACAAAATCTGCTTTTACATTCCACTTCACAAATGAGCAAACTGCAGCACTGAAATGCCTGGTGTTGGAGAACTAAATAATTATCAAGTTCCATCTGTCTACGTGAGATAATTCAAGAGGGTACAAGTACATGACAATTCGATGACTAAGATCCCCAAGAGACTACCACTCTTGGAAATGGAAATGGCTTTCCTCTAAATTCTGAGCTTTAATTTTTTTTCCCCCAGTTGTATAGTTTCCTATAATTCGTTACTCTAACAGACTTCACAGGATACCTTCAGAAAAAAAGTCTTTCTGACAGTCACTTGCCAATTTTTTAGGAAACAGCATTAGAGGAAGTTTCCAAAACAGATGATAATTTTTAAAAGTATTGTAGAAACTTAATCAATGTTTACATGCAGAAATTGTTGGATCACAAGCAGTGAACTTCTTGCCTTGAAAATTTTAAGACACTGAATATTAGAAATGCTTGTTAGCAATTCCAAAAAAAGAGTTTTCTTTTTTGTAAAGTATGCAGTATATTTTGATAGTAACAAAACCTCAGAAATGTATGCAAAACTTACAAGCATTGGAAAAAACCAGAAGCCTCATGTGTTGATTAAACAATACATTTGATATTATTTGTTTGCCTGTAATGTTATGAATTAATTTTCACAAGTGTAGTGAGAATTACAGTATTCCAACATACTGAACAACCTTCACAGGTAGTCCAAAGCTGCCTCTTTTTTTTCTTTTTCTTTTCTTTTTTTTTTTTTTTTTAATTAATCAGGTGAACAGAAGAAAATGATGGATCATTAACTGAAGATCCAATCACCCATGCACCAGTGAAATTTGGAGATATATCGGATATCTAAGATACTTTTCCTATACTACTGATTTTGCTCTAAATTTACGTTAATAATCTAACATTAAGGAATGAATATACTTTAGCACTCAAAACAGGTACATGTTACATATTACAAAACGTGGTATGTTCTTGACACCATATATAACAGAAAAAATTGTATGAATGAAGAAATAAAGGTAAAAATCCAAACTACAAAACGTGAATAAATATCAGCATCTGAAAATAATTGCAATAAAAATGAGTGTGTGTGTGGGCCAATCCTGCACTTCCATAGAATAATTTCAAATTATTATTAGGAGCAAAGAAAGTATATTAAAACTGTAGATTCACACAGAGTCATTGGGTTTAGAGCCAAAAGGATTCAATGCAACCATTCAGTCTGATCTTCCCAGACTGTATTTCCTGTACTAAATAAAAACTCTTTATGGTTGTGGAAAAAATATTTTAAAAATTATGTTAGCTACTGTTAAACAGGTATTGCATAGCAAAGAATCTCCTGATGTCCTGTGGTAATTTTCTTTAGAGGCAAAAGGTTGCAATCTATTTTCTTGGTAAATCCCTCTAGTAGTGTTTAAGACTGCAGAGTTTGGTGTCATAAGAATAGATTCTTTTCACACTGGTAAAAGGAATTGTTTTTACCCTCATTTTAAATTCTGAGTAGAAAATTCTTGACTGTGGAAGAGATGCAAAATATTCACAGTTGAGGAGAGGCTGCTTCCACTGTTCTTTTTTAAGTTTTGGACTAATTGTTTGATCTATCACTTCTTTTATTTTCCACATCTATCATTTAGCAGCAGCATGAGCAGACCACTGGGTTTATGAGTCATGTCTGAACAGAGACAAAAAAATTCTCAGAACATACAACGAAACAGAGCAAAGGTGAAGAAGGAGAAAGCATGAGAGAAATGTATTTGCAGAATGGCATCTTGGCTCCTGTACTCTACTGGGTGGGTATGGCCTTTTCCACTCACACAACCTGCTTGATTTGCAAAGATTCTTTATGAACACCGAAGCATATTTGCTTTGATTAGAATTATTTTCCACCAATTGTAGAACCAGCTAGATCTTTCTTTTTTAAGGCTTATCAAAGATCAGTTGACTCTGGCCAACATTAGTCATTTAATTGCTAGTTAGTGACTTTGATAAACTTTGTATCTGGTGGTTAAAGTAGTCACTGATTAACATCTCACACAGCGCTTATCTCTGTGAAGGTTTGGCTCTCTCTATATGCAGCTTCTGAAATGCCAGGACTAGAAATTTTCATCAAACAGCTTGAGTAAAACATAAGGCAGGACACTGCACATACAGTTACTGGACATCTTCTAGGAAGGCTTCGTTTTTCCAGGAAAAAAATCAGTTGCCAGTTTCTTACATAATTTTCTGAGAATAGGGTAAAGCTTGTGAAAGCTGATGAGGTTACTCAACACTAGAAGATATCACAATTTTATGTGCCTACTGGTGATGGTTTAAGTGGAGGCAACCTTTTCATGCATATGCAGTACTTTAAACTTTACTGACTGAAAGGCTGAAATCCAAAGACCTCATACTTTCTTGTAAGCTTGACACAGATGAAAACAGCAGCAGAGTGAATTAGGCACTAAAACTGCATGCATTAACCTTAGTGAGGAAGAAACTTGAATTAGGATCCAGTGCCAAGTTTAGCAACCATTTTCATCCATATGTGTATTAGTATCAACCTCAAATGCATAACCTGGTACGGTATTTCAATCTGCTCAAAACCAGTGATGAACCAGACATTATTATTTGCTGAAATTGTTCTAGTCATCAGTTAAAAATCTCACCTGCTGCAAGTGACCAGTGAGCTTTAAAGTAATTATTAAAATATTAAACACAATATCAAAGCTAGAAGAAATTTTTAAAAATGGTTACTTGAATTATTATTCCAAGACCTTAAACATAGATTTAATCTGGAGAACACATTCTTAAATTTACCTTAAATCTGAGTTTGATTAAACTAAGCATACACAGATTCAGATTTCTGGAGGTGTGCTGAAGGCTGTCCAGAGCAATTTGGTAGGCCCAGCAGTCAAAATAAATAGCTACTATTGTGAATTCACATTTGAAAACTGCCTCCACTGTTCTACATTGTCTGGTATTTTTCCTTTCTCAGGAATCACAGTGCTCATGCTCAGGTTGGTAAGGTTGTATCAGTGCTCCTTGTCCTTCTAATCATGCAGACGTAGACCTGTGTGTCTAGCAGGAGTGAACATCATGAAAGCATTTGGTGGAAAAGGCATGGGAAGTCTCTGGCTGCAGAGAAGGGATGGTGTGAAGCCACTTATATGTAGTCCTGCTCTGGCCTCCATTCATCCCTGTGTGGAAATCCAGCCCATGCTGAAACCCTGGGATGAGTCACACTGTTTGGATACACCCACAGATCCAGGGATGGGAAAACTTTGATATAAATAGCATGCTTGTTAAAAAGAAACTGAAACCAAATCCAAAACGAAAACAAATACCCTACACTTCACCATTTTAACTGTTTTTTTTGTCCCCCTTCAAATGCCAGCTGGGGAGGATGACTCTGGAATTCAGGGTTAATAAAGCAATATATGGAGACTGCTGTTCTCTGGTAGCCTGTCATTCATCCTGTCACCGTGCACAGACCTCCTTTTCTTGCTTGCTACAATAAAGAAATTATTTTCTATTTCCTTATTCTTCTTGCATGTATCTCTTGAGTTTTCCTAGCAGCCAGAAGCAATGCAAATACAACTCCTGGGGACCCCAAGCACAGCGCAGTCAGCAAAGAACATTTTACACTTCAAGCACTTTCAGCCTCTTTTCCTTACCAAGACTTCTAACCTATAAAAATTTCCTAACAAGAGCAGGATAGAATGAGCCCTTTTTTTCAATAGATGGTCATTTTGCAGGACAAGGTGTTTTGCTAACAGGAAAATGTTATTAGTTCCGGTTAAGCAACGAGTTTCACGATGTAGCATTTAATTAATAAATGTAATTTATACACACACAATGAGACATAAAGTTTACAGTGTTCTCCCTGAAGATTTTTTGGTAATTAAATTTTACATCTTCCCAAATATTATTCTCTGTGCTCAAAGGAAAATATTGACAGAACCTCTTTTTGATTTTTTTTTGTTTTGGACTCTGCTGATAAACAGGGTACACTGCCAAAAACTACAAAACAGAAATGAAAATATGATGTTAATGCTTTTGTAACATATTACTTACTGTGGTGGCACAGTGGATGTCTTTCCATACATTGGCTTCCCTGGAGAGATCAGAGACTTCAAAAAGGTTATCAAGAATAACTTCCCCAATCATGTCATGTCTAGAAAATCTGTCAAAATCATAAACACTGAAATGCAATTTCCTGGTGCTGAGTTGATCATAGGCTACAGGAAACTGAAAGGTTTCATCAAAGACAGGATTTAATGTCTTTCTGTGAACTCGTGTCTGAAACTTCTTTTTCCTATCTGGCAGCAGATAAATCTTAACGTAGGGGTCGGATGTTCCTGTGAAGTCTTTAACAGGCAGATCTAAGGCTTTGACAATTGTGACGGCCAGAAGTTCATTCTCATAATCATACCGGAGAGTGAAGTTAAGTTTTCCACAAGTTTTCACGTCTTCTTGTTGCCCGTCAGAATCCACAGACTTCTGTTTGTAGAGTTCTGGTTTTATTCTTCCAATGCTGGTTGTGGTCTCTCCCCTTTGCAAAACCGGGTCTGTACCCATGTTAAAATCAACACTGGACACTTGCATCTGCCTTGGCAAGTGCCTCCTGAAAGAATTGTGCCTGCACACACACACACAGACACAAAAAACAAGCCATGGTTATCTCTGGGAAAAGACCATCTCTCAATAGGAAATTTAAGAACAAATTAGTGAGGGCTCCTCTTTTTAAAAGAATTACAAAATAATCCTCTCTGCACCTCCTTCAGTGTTTTGCAAGTGTCAAAGAATCATTGAGAGGAAATGATCATTCAGAATTAATTTCTTGGCCCAGGAAACACCCAGTGTCCCAGAAATAAAAATATTTATAACGTTGCTTTCAGACTATCCAGCTGAAACTGAATTCATGTTCTTTCACAGAACAACTTGACGGTTCCAACATCGCATGGTCCCACTTTGCTAGGGCCTGAATAAAGTATGGTCAAATAGAAAAAAAAAAAACACTTGCAGAATTTTCATCAGCACTCTCTGGTTTTTGGAGGCATTCCATGGTGGTTTTCCAATTAAATATTTACCAGCCTTCACACTGATGACTGTGAAAGGCGCCTGAAAGGGAAATGCAGAAGTGTGTCTGGAGGTTTTTAGCATAGTGCTTTGCCATCCTACAATATTTTATATAAACTTGCTGGCTATCTGCTACACTGAGGTGCAGGCTTGCCTTCTCCAAAAGCACTGGGAATATTTTGTTCTGCCTGAAATGCATTTCAGAGTTTTGTAACAAATTTCTGCCACTGTTTTTTTTTTCCTCTGTTTTTTTTTTTCCCTTTTGTTCTCATTGTCTGCTGTGCAGAGTATTAGAAAGCTGATTCCTGGACCACTAGCAAGAAAGAGTACATTAAATTCCTTGCAATTCTGAATACAATGTTGCATAAACATAGGTATTTATGGGCTTATCTTAGCTCATGAACCCAAATGGAAAGTTGTGCCGTCCCCACTAAGAGTGACATCAAATCCCTGGCATGCCATACAACCCTAGAATAGTACAAAAACACTGGTCAAAAATCTTCACAGCATTTATCGGCAGCAGATGCCTTTATGACTACACTATTCAGTTTCTCTTTTAGGCATTTTTGCATTTCCTTGGTACTTCCCTACCCCACCAATCTGTGCTGCAGAAGCTTACCACCTCCTCCTGTGAGCACACTTAGTTGCCATTAAAGAACAATCCAATTGTCAGAATTTCCTCCGCTTTTTGCAATCAATTGCTTATTAATGCCACATGTAGCACTGCCTTATTGCTTGGTTTCCCTGTGGTGTTGTGTTCTGAAAACAAGAGGTGTCACAGCTGTGTGTTTCTTTCTTTGAATCAGAAATGCAAATTGTCCATTTGAAAGCAAGCAGGACTCATTTCATAGATATTATTTGTATTTTTGCTGTAAGTGAAGAGGTTGCAGAAGGCACGAAGCACAAAACTGCCGCAGCTCAGCTGAGCAGAGATACAAGAGAGTAATCTGCAGCTATTAAATAATGGACAAGAACATTTCCCCTTTCAGCAGTTTCAGTCCTGCTAGGTGCAGGGAGCAGTCCTAGCTCAACATAAGAACAGGGCAGGGAGAGCTTCATAGCCTAGACTTGAAGTAGCTCAAAATAATCCAGGTGTTTGGATCTCAAATTTAGATGAGCAATACACCTCTCTCATAACACACTGCCTTTCTTTCTTCACAGATAGACAAGCGGAAATATTTTCTTCTCTCTTAAATGTTAAAATTCCCTGAATTTATGATGTCTAATGTCCACACTGGAGTGGATTAAGGACTGAAAAGGCACTGACTGGTCAGAAAAGTAGAATATTGTCCTCAGGGAGTTTCTCAGCTGTTCTTGTGCTTTTGCCCTCCAAGAAGCACAATCTCAGGGGTTTGCCAAAACATAGGGAAGGAGCTGAACTCCACCCAAAATGTAGCGCAATAAATTCCTGGGCAGGCAATAGTTTATGGACCATCTTTTTAGTATCTGACTCATAATGAGGTCCAGGAAGACCTGTGTTACTGCTACTTCTGTCAGTGCTAAGGGAACCTGTGCAGAGAGGCCTTCCTGAGTGCTGCTCACACCTGCAGCTGTACTACTGAGATGTCCAGATGATCACAGAGTCCTAGAATAATTTGAGTTGGAGAGGATTATCCAGTTCCAACCCCCCTCCCATGGAGGTATCGTGTTCAAACCCTGTTGTACTTAAGCAGTGGCTAAAACTGCCTTGGCAGGGGAGACAGTGAAGCTGATTGCATGACATCAGCTTGAGCAAAAACAGGCACACAAATTCTCTTTTCTTCAGCTTCTTTTGCATTTTTGACAACCTGGGTAAATGCGAGCAAAAGCAATATCTAAGACCCCAAATCTATGAGTTCTAAGGTACCAGATTTCTTTTAAATTTGCAGACTTCATGTACTTCAGATCCTCTACTGAATTGTTGCAACATGTCACTAAGTAAAAGAACGCATTTGTGTGGCTTTTCCCTGTGGGAATCAGCAGCACTTTTGCTCTAGTAAGCCAAAATCCTAATTACACAGTGTCTAGTATCTGTTCTGAGTCACAGCATTTCACCAAGACAGCTAATTGGTCTGTTAATTATTAAGATGTTTCATTGTTGTCATGGCAACATATTTATCTTCCTTTGTTCTGCAGTAACAAAGGAATTAATGACTGTGTTAATGAAATACAAGGATGTAGCAGAAAAACAGGTTGTTAATATGTGGCAGAGCTACCAACATCTGCAAATGCAGGTACTTCAACCTCTACTGACTCTTACACGCAGCACTCCTATAGTAGACTTGCCTTCCATGACAGAGCAAATCTATGTGTAAATCGAATATCAAACTGTATTTTCATGGGCATAACGACACTATGAAGCTGATTTCTAACTCAGTAAGACTGCCACATCTGGGACAAAAGGGAGGGATAGGATGATGATTTATGATATGACTTGAGATTTATGAGGGGTGGCTCGGGTCTAGCTTTCCTAGATGGCATCAAGCAATCTTTTGGCCCAAATCCAGAAAAGGGCATGATCACTGGTGGTATTTAGACAGAACAGAAGCTTCCCTCTTCTCCTTGCAAACAGTAAAATCAACAGATATGTTTGTTTTTCTTCAACCTTAACAAACCAAGCACCTCACTTTTGCCTTCATGCCTCTTGGGAACTGACTGGCTCTACGTCTTCCTTCCCAGCTGACGCTAAAGAGCAAAAAGTATATTCTTGGAAAAGACAGGTGAGTGTTTGAAGAATGGATTTTCATTGAAGCAATAAACGACATTGCAAAATACTATCACAAAGTATGGGAAAGGGTGGTTCTCAATAACACAGAGTAAATTATTTGCAAATGAGCCGCACTGCTGCAGTTCTTCTGCTGCAGTGTACTAGTTAATTGGTATCAAGGACTAAAGAGCTTTTAACAAACAGATCTTTTCATATTATCAAGGGCTATGAAAAATATCTAGCTATAACTAAAGAGAAATGTATCATTTCCCCACATTAACATGTCTCTGTGTTAAATGTACTGTCTAAAAAATGTGATCAGGCACACTTGATTGTTCCTCTGATTGGCTTATTAAAATCCTATGCTTCAATTACAATGACTTAATATGATTTCATTTATTTTATTAAGGGCTGATGGCTGCATGAAGCCATCATAGAACTGGTTACAACCCTTTAATTTGCCCCAGCTCAGGTGAGATCAGTGTACAGGAGACAATCCAGACAGCAAACATTTGTCTCAGATCCTTTGTCATTGGAATACATTTAGGAGAGGGTGCATCTGAATCCCTCAGGGCTCCTGAAGACAACAAAGGAGTGATATTCTTGGCAGTGGCAATTAATATGGGCTGTTAAGTTAGGACTCCCTTGGGGCAGGCAGGGTATAGATAAAATGCATTTACAAACAGAAAGATCACCATTTCTAATTTTTAAGGCATGTCATTCTAAACATGTTTTATAAAAGGATGCAGAATTTTCCACCAAGCTCTAAAAGAAGGTGATGTTTCCAAACACCCTGCTACTGATTGGCTGTGGTGGGACAACCAGTTACTCAAAGCACAGGAACTGTCACTTTCAGAGGAGATTTAACCCTGATAATCTTGAGAAGATAAAAAGAAACCTCCCTTACAAGGTTGCAGAAAGACTGCTATTGATAGGAGGTTTTACTTTTGTAAAACTGTCCTTGGCTTCACAAATATTTTGTATTCATTTAGATCTCAGTCCAAATCACTCTAGAGACCTGTGAGAATATTTTCACTGCCTGAAGTAGATCTGGAGCATATCCCTGGAACTTCTTCCTTCCCCTATAGTACCACTGGGACTATTCAAGTCTATTTGCCAGCCAGCTATTTCTTCTGTCTATTCAGGTGGTCAGACAGTCTGAATACTTGGATTTGACGGATAAAACTCTTTCAGTTAAAATCCTTTTAGGTAGCAGTGAGCTGGATAATGGGCTTGTCATGCTAAACTCTGCCAATTTTTGTTCTTCTGTGTTTAGTGTAACAGTTACAAGTTCAGAATTATCTGACTGTTGTGGGAATACCCCTCAGTGTGGTTTGGATGCTGTGCTCCTGTTCTGAGCAGATGGATACACTAGCAGGAACCAGGCATAGCCAGGGTAATGTGGCTTAAAGCCAGATGGACAGTGTCATAATTCAGGAGATGCTTCAGCTGCTAAAGTCAGCCAGACCTCCTCTGGCTGGAGTGCTCTCATTTTGGGAGCTTCCTGTGGCTTCCTGTTGGCTGTTCCATGAGGTTAGAATAGCTGAGAAAAAGCACTTGAGCACTCACCGCCACAAGGAGTGCACTGAGCTGGCAAAACATTGTCTGTAGGGCTCCCAGGAGGCCAGCAAAGTATGTGCCTACTCAGTTGAAAGCATGTGTCTTCTCCCCCTTTTGCCTCTAATTATTGTAAATGTGGCCCTTTTTTTGTTTGTTTCTTTGGGTTTAGTGATTTTTTTTTCATTTGGTTGGTTTTGGATTTTTTTTTTTTTGATAGCATGTGTTTCCTTAACAAATGGCATTTTGAGAAAAAAGCTACTTCCTACACAGTATGTGTACTGTAACTTATGACATTACACAATACTTCAGGTGCCTCTTTTAGCCTTGATTTTCCCTATGTTTTCTTATAGAACAATCTCCTTTTTATTTCAGAGTTTGATCTTCGCAGTTCATTATTTGTTTGCATGCATTAAATTTGCTGACAATCTTTGAAGAAAATCTCATTTGAATCTATAGGTCCCTGTATGCCTTCACTGCTTTTCAATAAAAAGTGGCACTTAATGCAAAATTCAGGTTTGTGTCCTCCACCTTAATACTAAAGAAACCACTAAGGAATGCTGTGTGCTTGTCATTAATTTATAGACCTATATGGAATCCGTGCAGCTTTAAGATCAGTCCATAAGGACCTGTATTTTTAGACTGGAATTTTAATTCCTTCATAATTAGCAAACCATGTCTTAAGAAAATGTGCCATCAACAATGAGTCTATCATTTATTTGGTTGAGAGGGAAACTTTCATCTGCAAAAACAACTGATGTATCTATAAAAAACATCTCTGTGAAAATCTAGACTGGCAGTTCTTTAAAAAAACCTGAAATATATTTTCCTGTAATCAAAACCCAAAAGGGAAACACTTTAAGTAGCAATATCTATCTTTACAAATTAGTAGAAGATGTAGATTTCACTTTTATGTGTTAAAATGATTATGTAATTGAAGGTACACTAAATGTTTCAGAATATTCTGTCCAAAGAACAATGTGGCTTTACATTCACATGGTTGATGTTTCATCTATAACTGCTGAGAAACCTGTGAATAATCCAGGATTCTGGAAATTTTCAGCAGTGTTCCTGCTCTACTTGTTCCTGGGAAAGGTGCCACAAGTGCGAGTGCCTCTGACTTACCTTGATGAGGACGTGGGCTCGGTGATCTGCCTCTGCATCCGAGCATGTCTGATCAGGTGCTCTTTCAGCGCGTTCTGGACCTCTGCTGGTATATCAGGTGAAGTGTGGCTGATTTTCAGCGCAGCTTCAAGTACCTTGGTTGTAGGTTTCCCATTTTCTTTAACTTCCTTTTTCTCACTGTTCTCCAAAACCTCTGTAGGAGCGCTGGAGCTGCTCTGTGGGACATTGTTGGCACTGGAGGTGAGAGGTTTGCTCCTCCAGCAGGGCCAGCACAGCTTCCAAAAGACAAAAAGTGAGACCACCAGCAAGGCGAGCCCGCAGAAGCTGACGACGACTGCTAAGAGACTGACTGAGACATCTGCAAGGAATTAGAAACAAAAATCATCGTGACAGACAAACATGCAGAGAAAAGAAAAAATAAAAATGACACAGGCAAGGAGAGAGAAACATTTTTTATTATTATGTTTGTGTAGAGCTTTAAAGTCCTTTTTAAGGTTGTGAGGTTTTTCTTTTTTTGTTTTCTTTTTGATATCTAAGCCTGTACCTTTAAGATGTTATTATTTTCTAATATCTGCTTCACAAACGCTCCTTTAATTGTTCAAGTCAAGGGCCAGTATGTGTACCACTCTACATACTCAGACATCCTTCTCAGGAAGTTTCCTTCTCAGGAAGTAAGGAAACAATCCCAAAAACTCCCAGCCATGTTGGCTAAGGACTTTGAGATCAGTAAGTGAAAGAAATATTGACCTAGTTTGCTAAAGCAAAGTTATTATAATCAAACAACAAATATCCTCACTGAGATTTAATGCAAACACATGAGAATTCTGTTCCCAAATCTAGATTTCCAACTTTGAAAACAAGCACCTACATAGACAGCCTTCTCCTTATGGGTAATGTACACATCCCTTTACTTACTAGCTTCAGGTAGAGGACACAGCTACTGAAAACACCAACAACTTTAATTTCAGTCAGGCATTGTTGATGCTTAGGTCTTTAGAACATACATTTAGAACATCAAGAACTTTTTCATAGATGAAAAGGTTAAGCCACAGTCAACATTTTCTATCAGTAGCAGTGAAGACAGATTAGATCTAGGCTGCCAGGCTGATACACAAATTTCTTCAAGATTTGCCAGACTTCTGACTCTGTGTGCCAGCTGCTTCAGAAACATTTTAAAACTTAACATTTAGGTGTAAATAGGAACAAGATAAAGTCTGTCATAAATAAGAGATTTCTGTGGTTAAATCATCAGCTCTGGACCAAGACCATGTCAGACCAAGATAGCACAGATATATCAGTATCTAAAATTCTGCTGTGAAAATGCAGCTAGCTTCAGAGAACACAATGAAATGCCTCGAGCTGTACAGAGATCATGCTGTACACTGAGCTGCTCCTGCTGCCCTGTATTTGACTTTTGCTGCCAAATCTGCTTAGAATGTCCAATAGCCTGGCCAAAGATAGGAAAACAGGTTTCATATACAAAAAATTCCATGGACACACTTTTATTTTAGGAGATGGTGGATCACCAGGACTGCTAGTTGAACCCTAATTAGGAGTTTTATTCTATGTGATATGCTTCCATTTGATTTTTCCAGTATCCTGTAATATTCTAACCAAAAAATTCCTTTCCTTTTCAAAAGAGCCTTTTATATGCCTTAACATTATTCACTAAACCCTGCTTAAATATGCCTCAAGTAATGGCTGCTGCTCTTTGTCACAACAAGTTTTGACAGTTTAACAGCTAATACTTTGTATCCATAACTCCAGGCTACAGGCTACTAAACTGAATCACTGGAAAAGTGCAAAGAGAGTTTGAGCATATTTTTATAGATTTTCATATGAGCAAAAAGGTATGAATTAGCTCCATGAAGCAGTATGTACCTCACCAGTGCTTATGAGAATTGAAGATAGAAAGATGAAGCAGAATGAAGATAGAAAGCTGAAGATGAAAATTTTGGAATGTTTTCTCTATTAATATATCATATCCAGGTGCATCTCACAGTAACAAACACTGAACGCATGAAAATGCATGAGAAAAGCAAAAACACATAGAAAATGTTGTAGTCTGGAGATCATACCCTCCCAGTCAATTCCTAGCCACGGACCAGGAATTAGAATAGGAAAATGATCATTCTTAGCGGGTGGTTTGGATGTGGCCCTCCTGTTTCAGTAGATGAAAGACATTAATAGCAAGGAGAGAGGCTCTTGCATGACCTCAGTGCCAGGGAATGTCTGTAGTGGGTTGATTAACAGATGCCAGAGGCCTATCAAAGCTGCGTCAGTACCCTCCTCAGATGGACAGGGGAAAAAATGTAACAAAAAAGCTTGTGAGTCAAGACAAGGACAGGGAGAGATCACTCAGCAATTACTGTCATGGGCAAAATGGACTTCACTCGGGGAAATAAATTTATTACCAATCAAATCAATGGTGACTAATAAAACCAAACCATAGAACACTTTCCCCCACTCCTCCCTTCTTCTGGAACTCAGCTTCACTCCTGCTTTCTCTATCTTCCCCATCCAGCAGCACAGGTGGATGGGCAATGAGGCTGCATCAGTTCCTCACATGATGTCTCTGCTGCTCCATCCTCTTCAGCACCCCTCACACTCCTCCCCTGCTGCTCTTCTCCAGTGTGTGATTCCTGCCACAGGAGGCAGTCCTGCACAAACTCCAGTGTCAGTCCCTCTCATGCCCTGCTCCATTGTGTCCCTTCCACGGGCAGCAGACCTTTGGGAGCAGAGTGCTCCAGCACGAGCCCACTACAGGGTCGTAAGTCTTGCCAGCAAACAAACCTGCTCCACTGAGGAATCCTCTCTCTTTCCACTGGTCCACAGATCCTGCCAGGAGCCTTTTAAAGGGTGGGCTCCTCACGGGGTCACGGCCTCCTTTGGGAATTCACCTGCTTTGGGATTGGGATGCTCCATGGGCTGCAGCAGTGAAGACCTGCAGTGAGAGGCAACTCATTCTCGCACCTGGAGCTCCTCTTCCCCTCCTTCTTCACAGATCTTGGTGTCTGCAGAGTTGTTCCTCTGCAAATTCTGACTCCTCTCCTCCAGCTACTGATGCACAGCAGATTTTTTTCTCCCTTCTTAGAAACATTTTCCTGCAACCCCTGTGTTTGGGAGGCTTGGCCTAAGCCATCCTGGACCCAGCTGGCCTTGGCTCTGTTGGACACGGCGGGAGCTTCCAGCAGCTTCTCACAGAAACCCATCTCCTGCTACCAAAACCCGACCCAGCAAACCCAATACACGCTCAAAACTGAATTTAATATATTGCTACAGAGGTAGGCCTCACTGAAGGACCTTCTTTGGTAGACTGAACCAGATGAATTGTCAGGAAACCTGGCGGAATTTTTTTCTGTTCTCAAAGTGTGACAAAAAGTAGAACACTTGAAAGTGTTGATGGTCCACCAGAATTAAAGAAAAAAATTAAGAAAAAAAATAAAAGAAGAAGAAGAAAAAAGGCAATTTTGGGTGATTTGCAATATTTCCAGCTCAGTTTAGGCACGGTTGGCATAATTAGGTTATATTTTGAGAGGAAGACTTTTAGAACAGAAAATTGTAAGGTTTTTTTTCCATTTGGAAAATGTTGAAGGAGGATGTTTTAACAACTTTGAAACTGCTGGAAACATTTCAAAACCAGAAATATGAAAATTGATCCCTTCCAGCAGAGCTTCAATTTGATGAATAGATACTATCAGCTGAAAAACATTGCATCAAAGCATTTCTAGCCAATTCTATTTTAAGTTTTTCACTGCAAGACATTTTTCAAGCCTTCAAGTAACTTGTTGTCTCCTTTCAACACCTACTCCCGTACTTCATCTTTCTCTAAGCTGTTTTTCTGTATTTCCATTAAACTACTTCAAAGTTGAAAAAGCTCCCAAAACCTTACAGAAAGTACATGTGTTATATCCATAAAATTACCCCATGAAACATCTAAAGTCTCACAAGCAGAGATAAAGAACTAATTCTATAAACAGTTGTAGTCTCAATTTTTGCTATTTTATTAATTGATTAAACAATCTCACATATTGAATTTCATAATGCAACAAATACAGGAAATATTTGAATTGCAAGAAAATTCACCAAAAAATAGTTCATTATCAAAAACTTTGTAATTACATTTATTGCTACAAGTGCTAAAAAGCAATCACTATGCCATAAAATAAAAATTGACATAAAAAGCATATTGTTTAATGTCCTTCCTTCTGTCAGTCACTCAGTTGAGCAATTATGCGAAATTTGTTGTTATGTGAAGACTGAAATCATCTGAAGAGCAGTGAAACCCTTTGTGTGTTAGGCTGGATATGTCTCTTATATTAAGTTTTTATAGGAAGTTTGGTTGAAGAATGTAAAATATTAAGATAAAGTTATGCAGAGTGTGAGCTTCTTCACATCCCTGCCAAGGAATCTTGGCTGGGAAGAAAAATGGGTACTGAAGGATGGATTTGTCATCAGACCAGGGTTGCACTTCACATACATAAGTATTACTTAAAGACATAGAACTGGTGACAAATTCAAAAACTGCCTAAGTCTTAAAGGCAGAAGGAGATATAGACACTGCTGGGACAGCATTGTCAGCATTGTGATTAATGCTCTCACTGGCCTCTGGTCCAAAAGAAAACAAAAACCATCTTCAACAACTCTTTCTGAACTGGTAATTGCAGCTTGTCCGCAATGATTTAGATTTGCACAGAACAGGACATCCTTTTGAAAATTCAAAAATATTACAGAATTATGCATTTCCCATTATTGTTCTCATAATTGGTCTACTCAGGAATGTGAAGAAGATCTTTTTTCTCATACCTTCTGGTCAGTGGGAGATCTTCCAATGACTTCATTTCACTCCTAGTCAATGCCCTTTACTGACCTCTGTCCTAAATGTCATATTTCTAGTCTTGATAAAGTTTAATAACTGAAAGCATCCTGTTTCCTCATGGCTTTGTATTTAAAACTACTCTTTCAAGATATGGAATTTTGGACAATTTTAGATTTCTCATTTAAGAAAGGCAAATTGAGAAGCCTCAAAAAATCTCTGTATTTTTATAAATATCCCCTTATACATTTCTACCATAAGAGTCTCCTTGATAGTCAGACTTTTGTATCAGGCAAGTACTTCAGGACTTCAGGAACATCCCCACGTGGNCGTGGTTTGTTTTTTTTTTTTTTTTTTTTTTTCTTCTCTGGATGCTAGGTAATGTCTTGAGCATTGGGTTTGGTACTATGGATTCCAAAAATTTTTTGTTTGGAACTTGCCTCAGAAAAGTTCTGCCCATGGATCCATTTGCAAGCATGCACATTGTCAGATTTCCACTTCAAAACCAAATTAAGGTCACCTACATTTTAGGCAACATATGCCTCATGAGGCTGAATTTGGAAAAACACATTCCGCAAATCCATGATCTTGACTGGAGACAGAAACACCACACAGTGCTGGGGTGTAGATGCCCAGGGGTGTGAGGGTCAGACACATCTGATGTGAACCACACTAAAGAGAATGGGCTCTTCCCAGAGAAGGAACGGGGGTGACAGGAACACTTGGGGAAAGGGAGAGTTCTAGTCCCTCTTGGCCCATTTTTTTGTCTATATCTGATCTTGGTTCTCTTAAATATTTAAAGCACAATGTCTGTAACCTGTGTTCAAACATATTTTTCTTTAACTTTGAATTTGTTCTCTTGTTCATCAAGACATAAGGAACTTCACCCTTTCCATTATAAGGGAACTCTTTTATATGTAATACCAGGAGTCAGCTCAATCAGATAAATTAATGTCTCTGATTTTCTAGGATTTGAAGGGAAGCAGGGCCCTTATAAATTATAAATGATCTGGGGCCAATAAATCTCCCCTATCCCCAGGTAGATGAACTAGTTGGTCCAACCCATCATTTCTGCTGTTCAATTTTCCTTGGAAAAATTTTAAGCACGTAAAACTTGCTGGTATTAATTTTCACTCTGCATTAGCAGATCTTCCACAATTACCCGTCTCATCCAAATCCCTTCAGATGGGGACATGATGTTTTAGCATACCTCAGAAAGTGGCAGGTGCAGAGTCTTGTATTTTCTCTCCCAATTTAAACCTGTCAAAACACCTGACTTAGATATCAAATGGCAAAAAAAGCCTTTCGCTTAAAAGAGTAGGTGTGACCTCCTCTCCTGTTCTCATGGAGAAGCATTCTTTGAAGATCTTCTTCAGACTTTTGCTCTGGCCTGACTGTGAATCTGTTCCCTCCCTGTTAATTCATCCTGGTGTCTGAATTTGTTCCACACAGTCACTACCATCTTCTTGGCTGGTAGATCACTTCTTAATGCTAGCAGAACTCTGTGATAGCTTTTCTCCTGGCAGGGGGGGAACCAAATGAATTCAGGGATCCCTGTGACTTACTACATGATCACAGCACGCAGAATTATTAATCTCTTGTCAAAATCAGTTTATCTAAGCTATATTAGAGACGATAGTTCTCACTTTTGCCTGGCTGGGTCTGTAAATTATTGGTCTTCACTCTCAAGGCATTTTCTGGCCTACATGCTTTTCTTCTTATTGGCTCTCACTCAATCTCAACAGGAGAGACTCTGCTAGACCCACACCTGCCCATTTAGCTTTCCATTAAATGAAAAACTGCTCAGCCTTAGGCTTGGTCCAATGCAGTTCTCACACTTTTAAGGATCTCTTTGTGTCTACAGGAAGCCCTCACTGTCCTCTTTCAGATGAGACAAATAAATCAGAACACATCATAAGCTTGCTGGACTGCTGCTCACCATTAGCATACCTTAAGCTGTAAGGAGGCTCATGCAAGTGCCATCCTTGAATTGTCATGGCTATGTTTATTCTTACCCAGCATTATATAACAAACATCTCACACATATGACAGGACCCAGGAAAACACTATGTCTCTTCATCATCTTTACAGATTTGTCCTCCAAATGGTATAAATCTTTTTGTATTTTTCCCCTGCATTGCTTTACAAAATGTGTATAGAGGAAGATTCTTTTGCAAACCTCTTGTTTTTACTGGGTATCACTGCTGTCTGCATTGTTGTGACTGCCTTCACACTTGCTGTAAATAAATCTGGTCTCAGTGGTGCGTTTACCCCCCTGTTTTACCTTTATTCTGCTGAATTAGATGCATTTCTGGTTTTCACAGCTTGTTAGCACTGATTTTGTAAGTTATGTTTTTCAGTAACCCTGCACATTTTCCCTACCAAGCCTTATTTCTTTGATAGTAACATTGATCTAACCAGGTGATTAACTGTATGGTAAATAATTTGGTTGGTCTGTTAACTGTTAAAATGTTTATTATTTGATTTTCTCACATTGCCCTGTAGCAGAGCCCCTGATTCATTTCTCTGAAACAGAATGCTCACTTGTTTCACACAACAGTTACTTTATTACAAAGAGAAATGATCCTTTCTTGTATGACAGTCCTACACTGATCACGGTAGCATTCACGTTTGTCCAAGCCATTTCTCGTTCCCTACATGCTTACTTTGGCACAGTTGAGAAGAATTTACAAGCACTCCATGGGATAAATCTGTTCTTCCCCCTCCCCTAAACACATCCAGGCAGCACGAGCGCAGCCACAGCTCACACTGTTTGTGGATGTGCCTGCACTGTGTGCATGAACACCGCATGTTCAAAGGAACCAGGACTAACATGTAAACCACCAGCTGCCATCCAGCAGGTTGAGAGCTGTCAGAGAAGCTTCTGACAGCCAACAGGAGGCACATGCCAGCTACAGCAGGAGGACACAAGACACTGCTCTTTGTGGAAGAGTGAGTCTGTATTACAGACTGGCCATGTGTTCCCACAGTGCTCCAGTGCTTTCTTACTCCCTCTGTACTTTCATAGCAAACTGTCAGTCAGGGGTAGGGTTAAAAACCTGGTAGGTTAAACTGTTATGTTAATGGAATAACTGTCAGTAGAATATTTACATGAATAACAAATGGTCCCCTAGAAGCTGATGCTCTTTGCATGGTCAACTTCCAAAAATCAATTGTCTGACAAGCAAAGGAGCAAGAGTGAACATCACTCTCAAGATATTCACTACCCACTCTAGTGGGCTAAAATATGCCCTCAATGTTATAACTGAGCTGGAAACCCCGCTCTGTTATAAACATTGATCGCCCATGGGAACTGATAATGAGAGAGTAAAGTTTTGCATGACCAGCAGGCCTAAAAAAAGGCAAAGAGTACAAAATACCCACCATTTGCAGAGGACATAAAATGAATTTTAAACATATGTCCCTAGAGCAGAATGTCCAAACCCCTCTCATAATGCTGTACGCACTTGGTTTAATCTTCAGAAGTGCTCACAACTGGGACCTTTGATGTGCTTGGTTCCATTGAAAATGAGGAGGGAGGCTTAGCTGGAAAAAATTAATTAGAGCCCTTTATTAACGACATAACCTGAGCCAAGATACCAGTATAACCACTGCATATATGAGTTTGGGACAGTTACAGAAAATTAGTAATTTACTAAGTTTAGAGATAAATTTTATTATGTGAAATCCTGCACATCCACCTCCCATTTATTTTCCACCTTAACTCTTATGATTGATATTTTAATTATTTTGCCCAAATGTATTGGAGGTATAAAATAAAAACAAAACAGCTGCACATCTAACTGAGCATTTTGCCAAAAATGCTATAACTTTCAGAAGAAAGCTCACAGTCATCTAGTCATACAAAGGTACCATAAACCTAAACAGCTTCCTAATCTTTTCACTTGAGCATTCCCCTGAGATCAGCGAATTAATAGTTCTTGTAATTACTGAGGCAGAAAATATAACAACAGATGTCTATATTCACTTTTCTAAAATTCTTAGAAATTTACAAAATTTTCTGTCTCATGAAGATTATTGCTATGAGTTCTGTAGATTGATCGTTCATTACACTAAATATGATTACTCCTTCTTGACCCAAGTAGTGAGCAGTAATTGAGGCTTCTAAGGTGTTGGTGCTGACACTGAGAGGAAAAAAAAAGTTGAATAATCAGTGATTTCTTTGATGTAATCCTGTCTGTTTCCTTATTGGCAGGAAACCTGAATATATCCTCTTTTTGCTTTGTTGCTTCATTTTGTTATACTCTGCCTTCCCAGAGCCATACTCACCATTTTCCTTCTGTGTATCCAGCTTCTTCTTCTTTGTTTGTTTGTGTTAGCTTTTTTATGCTTCTTTCTCCCATCTAGGCATATACACTACAAAAAAAAAAAAAATCACTTCCCAGCGTCTCTGCTTCCCTCTGAAACTTCCTGGGTCATGGGGTTAACATTGTCTCATATTTTTCTTTGAGCCTGTGATTGGGTGATGCATCTTCTGCCTCAAGCAGCTGATTCCTCTGAGAAGCTTGGCTGCTTTTCATGGTCTAGGTGAACAGAAAGCTATTACCACACTCACTAACATAACCATATCAATGCAGTTCTAGCTGCATGTCACAGTGTTTTCAACTTCCAGAACATGTTTTTATCCTTATATTAAGCAGAAATGATCTGCTTTCCCTTTCATCATCTACTCTTTTATTTTCTGAGAGGTTGCTTGCATTGTTCTTTCCTTTCCAAACATGTGTCTCCTCATGGTTTACAGAATCACAGAATATTCTGAGTTGGAAGGGACCCACAAGGATCACCTAGCCCAACTCCTGTCCCTGCAAGGACCATCCCCAAGAATCACACCATGTGCCTGGAAGCATTGTCCAAATGCTCCTTGAGCTCTGTCAGGCTTGATACTGTTTAGACTTCTCATTAGTGACGTCTCATTAGTGATTTTTGCCTATTCTGCATTTGTGACGCTTTTAGGTATCTTTTTGAGACAGGGAAAACTGAATGAACTTAACATTTCCACCTTTAATGAAGAGGATCTATGGCTGTTCAGTGCTCTGGACAACATTAGATTTATCCATAGAGATGACAAGGAACTCTATGTGCATTTGAAGAGGAGTTATGGCTTACCTTTCAATTACACCACCTGTCTCAGCTTAAACTGCATTTAGAGTATTTCTTCTCATAAAATGGGTGCAAGTTATATTTGTATCTTGTCTACCCAAGTGTTTACATATTAAAATATTGTCAATTATCAACAACAACAGTATGTCTATTCCTCCTCTGGAGACAGAGTATTAATATATGTACATAAGAAGTGTTGTTAATTAGATAATGCTCAATATACTGCACGTCTCAATAAAGTTGACACCCATCATCTAATAGTGGTTCCCTTTTAAGGGGCGGGGGGAAGTAAGATTCAGGAATTCAGCTGAGATGTGGCACCCAGTGGTTCCATCTCCTGGTCTGTTAACTGTATTTTTACCCCTAATGCAACAACTGTAAGGTATAAGGGTTTACAAATGGAAACCCAAGAAGATCATTGACTTCCAAGAAATGTTTAAATAGAAGTGCCTCGTATTACACACAATGCAGTATCAAACCAAGTGTTGAAGATTCACATTTTCTAAACAGTAGATCTTGGTTCACCTCATGGAATGTTTTGTGTCCTTCATATCCCACTTGTTTGTACACCAACTTTGCAGAGCCAAATTTTCCAGGCTCCATAGGGTAATGCTATTTTCACTCAACCTTCTACCAATTCAGACCACGAAGATTAACAAGAGCATGATCAGAATATTCACGATCTGTGCTGGGGGAAAGGCTGCAGCCCCCTCACCCCTCCTCGCCTTGCTGCCCTGCCCTGGTGCCTGAGTAGGGCAGGGTCAGACAGCAGTGATTTTGATTTGAGATACTACAAATAACCCGAGATTTGTGGTGAAATCTGTGGGTATTCAAAGAAAAGATAACAACAACAGAAAGCCCATCAGCTGCAGTGGCAGCGACAGTGCAGCTGGGGCACACGCTGAGAACCTGCTGCTTTACATGACCCGGTGTTAATTTATTTAATTTGCACTGTTACACTTGGCATTTGCTGACCATAATGCAAGCTGTTCATTTGCATTTATGGACAGACAGTAGAGGTTATCAATCCCTTCTAGCAGCAATTAAGCACAGAACTTCCACCAATTTTCAAGCCCTGTCCTAAAAATAAGTGCCTAGAAAAGCAAAGTGTCCAGAAAGGACCACACAGGGTAATGTAAATATACGGAGTTGGTTGCAAAAGTTGCAGAAAATCCAGATATCAGGGACCAAAGACACCATTATTAGGACTCAAAATCTTAGTTTCAATACGACAATTTTTCTGAATTTGGAATGTTTAAATTAAGCCGGATTCTCTCCTTCCACCCTACCCAAATTTTCTTGGGCCAGATCGAAGTTCTGCCGGACTCCACAGGTTCCCACTGCCTGTCCGACAGCTCTGCTGCCTCCCCCAGCGATGAGCGGACAGGATGCAAAAATACTCAAACCGCACTCTGAAAGGGGGGAC
>VXBQ01007571.1:837004-869314 GCA_013400175.1 Phainopepla nitens | reverse complement strand
GGGGGGGGAGGGGAAAAAAATAAAAGAGGGGGAAAAAAAACAAATATCCACTTAGCAACGCCTTTTGTAGCTCCGGGCTCCGGCAGGCGGCTCGGCCAATGGCAGCCCGGCGCGGGGGGCGGGGGGCCCTCGCATCCCCCGGGAAACTTTTCCCTTCCCCGCCCCGCGGCCCCGCTCGAGCGCGATGCGGAGCGGTGCGGGGCGGTGCGGAGCGGAGCGGTGCGGAGGGGAGCGGTGCGGAGGGGAGCGGAGCGGAGCGGAGCGGTGCGGAGGGGAGCGGTGCGGGGCGGTGGGAGGAGCGCGGTCCCCTCCCGGCCGCAGGACGCCCGGCCCCGCGGGGCAGCGGGAGCAGCGGGGCGCTCCGGGCGCAGCTCCTCGGCCGCTCATCGCGCTGCTAGCACGAAGCGGAGTTGGTTCCTCACCGCTCCGCTCGTTCTTCCCGCAGCGTTTTATCCGAGGTGACCTCGGCCGGGTGATCTTCAGCCCGGGCTACCGAGCCGCGTCGAATAACTCCATTGACCAAATCACCGCGTCCACTCCGCTTCTCCGCAGCGGCGGGAGCGGGACGGTTGACTTAGTCGATTTCTACAACTTCTAAAGGAGTTAGAGGAACCTTACGGTTGTCTGGTCTGTTTCCTCAACAAATTCTGTAAAGTTGGGTTATTTTATAGGGAAAAAAGTTGCAGCTACGGTATGCATTTGAATATACTTCTAAAAATCAGCGCAGCATAGACCATTAGTGGTTGTTTCAGTTATTTGCTGTGGAGCTGAACAAGATTTCATCTGTTAATTTGTTCATCTACTTGCCGAAATTCTGACACAATTTTATGTTTGTGTGGGAAAATTCCTCTAGTTCAATGCATATGTATGCCTTGCAATGCTTAATTCTAACTAGGCATAGCTGGAGGGACGTCTGCTAGCAGTTTACTTAGCAGCACTGCCTGTGGTCTGCTGCTTGGTTTCATGGGCAGAACGAGAAGTTAACTTCTGTGCTGCTGTGCTCTCTTTTCCCTCTGGACTTAGAATTTTTTATCTGTTACCTGTAAATAAATATCACTAGCAAACCATCAAATTTAACAGTTGAAAACTTTATAACCATCCTTCGATAGCTGAATTACAGAATTATTATTATTATTTCAGTTTTAATTCTGAAATCCTATACTTTATATAGCATAGATACTTGTTAAAAACACAAGAACATACTTCTAAACCCTGGCCTTTTGGTGTTTCGAAGGAGTATGCATTTATATAGATTAATTCATAGACATGCAGTTTTCAAAACCTTAGGAAAGTCATAGACTGAGTTGTACACAAGCTGTAACATCAACACAAAATCTGTTCCACATAACTTTTTTTTTTTCACAGATATAACACGTATTTCAGAAAGATCAGATGCTACTAAAGAAATTGTTTTCCATTCAACGCCTTTCCTGAGACTAGCATTGTCAAAACCCTGTGTTAATGCTGCAAAATGTTCTGTCAAGTCTTAGAATGTTTAGACTGTAACTAGTCAGGGCACAGAACTGTGGAGGTCTATTTGAAGACTCCTTTCACCCTCATAGGGACCTAAATCTGCATATTTATTAAAATAGTCTTGCTAGCAATAAAAAAGTGTGCAGATATTTTCATTACAGTGAAGGCAACTGCTGCGTACTTCCAAACTTCAAAATATGAACATATTTACTGTCTGTGTGACATTTACAGTCCTGTTCCCAAAATTCTGTCATGCATCACCAACTAATAATTAAGCAGTCTGTTTATCTTTGAGACATACCCAGAACTCTGGCGAAAGCTAAGAGGAGATACACAGAAAGGGTCTTAATCAGAAACTGGTTTTAATGAGAGCAAGGACTGCATTTAAAGGCTGAGACCTGAGCTCCTCCCCTTCTGAACTTTTCTACAGACTGTGCCCATGGATGTATCACACTGTCCATGAATGAAATTTTCTGTCTCTGAAGTGAATGGCAGCTTTTCCACTGATTATAGTAAAGTTCCACACATAGACCAGTTTGCTATCCTTGTTTACTTATGCAGTGAGCCTTTGGTGCATTTCTATGTTGCTTGTCATTGCACACAAGAACTTCATTTCAGTGAAAATCACACCACCTTGATGTTTTTGATAGTATTGATATACACACAGATGCAGAAAACACAAACAAATGTATTCTACAGTAAGTTATAAAAAAACCCCAAAACAAACGCCTCTGCTTTTGAAGATTTTCAGGTAGGTATCTGGAAGTGGATACCCAACTCATCTCTCTTAGGTGTCCTGAATATTTTTTAAAAATGCTTTTAGGTATACATCAAACATTAGCCACACTAACTAGTATTACTCTACCTTTATCAGAGTCATCTAAAGAATCTAAATCCTGTTCTTCAGTAAGTAGCAAGAATATGACTTAAATTAATAATAGAATCATTTTTCTCAAAGTACTATGAGATTAGTTTCACTAGGAGATTAATGATTCTTCTGGTGAGATATGCTGACTAACTTGTCCTAAGCCAGTTCCAGAAACAGCTTTTATTGTTGGAGTCAAGTTATTGATGAAGAAGATGCTTCACTTTTCTATTGAAGATTTTAGTCTTAAATATAAATTCAGATTACCAGCCATGGCATTTTTCTCCAATATGTTCTTTCAGTGGAAAACTACTTCTTCTGCATATGGAAGGACATGACAGCTTGTTTTTGACCAAGAGCTCCCACTGCTTTGATTTTCAATAGCCTGGCAATTTTTAAATTAATGTGCAGCTGCATTATGTGCCCTGGTATCCACAAAGGCCACTCATTTTCCCTTTGGGAGTGGTCTCACACGGTGTTTTAGGACACAGCAACCTCTTGCCTCACGGGTTCCAGTCAGTGCCATCAGACCAGACCATACCAACTCTTGCTGTGCTGACTGCTGGTCATTGCCAGGTTCATACCGGCTTGACAGCTTCCTGTTGACTCCAGGGGAAAATTTATCTTTTTTCAAATTAATTGCACGTATTCACATCTTCATGTTGTCCATGAAGTACACAAGCAGAGGTAAGGGTACTATGCTCTGGACAGGAAAAACATGGTAAAAATGCTTGATTTTGTAAGAAGTATCCTTTAATAAGGATGGTGTTGGGGCTTTTGAAGTATAGACAATATAGGTAGCCTATATAAAAAAGCAGATAAAAGTTTTGGCCTTGGTCTCTGGATTTGGAAACTAGTAAAGATGTCAAAAAAAAAAAAAAAAAAGAAGCATTGGGGCTGGGGGAAAAGATACATTTCAACTTTCAGCTTTTAAGAAGCTATGAGTGGAAGAAAAGATCAAAACCATAGGTTACAAACATGGTTTGCCTTTGCAACAGTTCCAAGCACATTTTTTCCCTGATTACATCTCCGTAAATTCCTTGTAAACAGCAAAATAAACTGTGAAACATTAAATATGGGTTTACTCTATCTACATATTTTTAACCCTCTACTTTTGAGTAAGAAGTGAAAAAAAAAAAAGTCATACAGCAGTCCAGGAGACATTCAAAGCTGAATGATCGTAAACTGCCATGAGCACATATGGACAGGGACTCTATCTCAGTTTAAGCAGTAATACAAAAAAAGACAAAAATCAAATTGAAAATTTTTTTTTTTCTACCATTCTTATCAGTTTTTTCTTCTTTCTTCCACACTTTCACAATATCTGGTACTACAGAGTCATCCTCTGGGTTGCTTTTTCCAGCTTCTAATTCACTGTGAATAAAACTCATAATTATAAAGAGAGCTCCCCATATTTTGTCCAAACAGATGCTTCTTCAATTTTCAGAAATGCTGAGCAACTGTTACTTTATTTTTTTTCCACTTGATTTGGTGCAGTTGGTACTTAAGACTACAAATCTGAGCAAAGACAGTCCTTCAGGACCTGCACAAACAGATGAAGCCACTTCTGAAAGCCAGCAGCTAACAATGTTGGCAGTTTCATGAAAACATTTTTAAAAGAAGTATGGCATGGAATAATTTATGAAGATTTAAGATAAGTCCTGCAGAATAATTGGCTAGGGACAGAGGACAAAGTGATTACTGCTCTATTTTATTTCAAATTGTGCTTTGTAAGTAATACATGGCATTGACAAATTTTTGGTGTCTTGGAGCCCTGCATCCACTGTGAGTTGTTTGCTTTTTAGCTACTAGCAGATAATTACATAAAATCCTTTTTTTCACTGCAGAATACTAAGCTTGGGGTATGGTGTTTTTTATGGCTGTTTGAGCAGGAGATATGGCAGAGCAATCAACTGGGAAGCCAGCAGATCCCTACAGCTCATCCTGGCTGATGAGGAGAATGGATATATTAGGTCCACGCTTGGTGTGTCCAGTGGACAGACTGTTGGAATAGGTAAGAAGGGCAGATTAAAGACAGTTTCCTCCTTTGATAGTTTTGCTGCTCTTTTTTTATTTTATTTTATTTTTTTTATTTTACTGGATGAAGTATTTTTGGGTCCATTCAATCCTTTATATCTGCCATTTCTCAGTTGAAGGGCTTCCTTGTCTCCTCTCTGTGGCTGTATCCACACAGCCTCTCATTTTTATCATTTTCACCTAATTTTTGAAGCAGAAGAAAAGCAAGGTCACAGAAAAGCCATGTATTTGAGCATGTATGTGTGACAAGGCGCCTTAAAAGGACATATTCTGTGGAATCATGGCATGTTAACAATCTCTGTTGCCATTTTTCTTCCTGCTACCTTCCCTTCTTCTTAGTTGCACTTACTGAGGAATGAGGTTGTGACTGGCATTAGCAAGATTTCTTGAGCTTCAGGACAAGATATCATACTGAAATAATTCTGCAAAGTTGGTTTGAAGAAGCCATAGAATAATAGAAAAAAAAATTATTTTTATTCTCCCAGCATACTTTTCAAAGTTTTTCCTGAAGCTCAACTTTCTTAAAATACTCTCTAGTAATACAAGCCAATCCTAAGCTTTGGTGAAATAAGGTATTTTTTGCTACTAGAATTGTTCAGTGCAGCCAGGTTTTGCTGATTAATCTGGGCTATTCCTCTGCACCTAATGAATTTCTGTCTCTGTGTGCCTTCTGGTGAGATGGCTGTGAACATGCTCTGTAATGACTTTCAAGCTGTATTATCAACCTAAATGCAGACACAAGGAGTTTGTTTGGTGAATATAATTTTTGTTCTGGTTTTGTTCCTCTCTACTTGATTTTCATGGTAGAGCGCCCTTCTATAACAGCTCCAAATTTATTCTGCTGAAAAAATATTTAATTAAAAATCCTGATAAATTAAGGATATTGTGGCCCATTTGGTTATATCCTGCTCTCACAGCAACACTATTTAGTGAATATATGATTAGGTCCTAATGGAACAGCACAAAACTCACTGAAATAATTTGTGGTAGTGCAGATACAGCAAAAACATTTGCTTTGAAGGGCAACATTTTGTAGCAATACATTTAATTCATATCCTAAGATAATCAGAATAAAATAGATCAACTATTATGAAATAAAGACCTGTTCACCTACGCAATCAATAGCCACTGTAGAGATGTACATGTAGATAATAAAATTATTACATCTATATAAACCATTAAGTTCCACATAAAAGAAACCAATAATTACTACTCAGCATTGTCAAAAGAGTAAAGCTCCACGCTTTTAGAAGATAGCAGCTCTGCCTCAACATTCATTCATGATAAATGAGCCTCATTTCAGCATTTGTTGAGCGCAGGAGACCTTTATCCTGTGACACTGTTCTATTCCACTGTCATTATTTCTTAATTAGCTCTGTCATCACTAGTTTGGATCTTGGTGTATTTTACTGGCCAAATTCAGCTTTGACTTCACTGGGTACAGTGTCATTTACTCACAATAGAAATTATGTTCATTTGCGTCAGGACTTTGCTTAATTCTCAGCTCTTAACCAGTGGCTCATGGTTCACTTTCCTTGTCCACAACAGGTGCTGGAAAATAAACACAGAAAACTAACATTCAGAATGAGAAGATGCCATTCACACATCTGTGGATAAGTGTCACCCTGCTTCCTTCCTCTTGTCCATGTCACCTGCCCCACATTCTGCTGGGGGACAGGCAGAGCTGGCTGCGGGGTGTCTGACACTTCCTGCAAGCCAGGTCTGCTCCTTGCACTGTGAGATGAGTTCTTGGAAGGTCTGATAGGGGCAGCAAGAACACAGTACTCGTTGACCATCCTCAGCCAGAGCAGTCCTCTTAGGTCATTGAGAACTAATCAGATTCTTCCTGCTGTGCCTTTTGCCCTCATAACTCCTGCTGCATAATATTTTGGCTGGGTCATGGAACCTTAACAATGTGCCCAGTGATAAAGTGATATCTCATGTTCTGGTTCTCAGAGAGTCTGCTTCCCACCTGGATCACGGTAAATAAATTCTGTTTGGTTTAAAATGACGTTTTCCATTCTCTAATAATTCGTAATTAATTTTTTTTTTTCCGTGACAGAAAGGAACTAATCCCTGGTAATTCTAATTAACATAACTCCAATTTTGGATAATCATTCAATTCAGGGATTTCTTCCTAGCCCTGAATTACTGCTCTCACTTTTGTTTACAGTCAGGGGAATAAGTCAGACACAGTATCCAAAGACAATCTATCAGCACCATGCAGAGAACTGTTTATGGGGTCTTCCATCAGCAGAGTGTGGTTGCTACTGACTGGAGTCTTTGGAAGGGGTGGGGGCTGGCAGTGTGCAAAGCTTCCCAGAAGGGATGGGAAGGGAGCATGCAGAGCCATGGCATCAGGTTTTTTTCCATCACAGGCTGACAAAAAGGGCAAGTCTGCCACACTGGAAAAAGTGTACTGCAAATTTTTGCCCTCAGTCTCAAGGAAGCAAGATTTCCTGGTAGAGACCCACAACAACTGTGGCTTTGCAAATGGCACAAATAAATGGTAGGAATGCTGATGCCTTCCATCCCACTTCGAAGTCTGGTTACGCATCTTGAGTTAGTAATCGTATCACAAAGTACAATATTTACAAATTTCTTGATCTGGTGTGTGAGCATTGGGGAGATTAACAGCAGCAGAACCTGCCTAAAGGTCACAGTGATTAATAATTGTGAAGGCTGTATTAGAGCCATTTTATTTTAACCATAATTTTTTTTTTTAATTTATGGAAAGAAAATATTTTTCAGCATGTTTGAATATGCTGTCAGATTGCCCCACCCCATTGATAGGAGTCCTGGGATGCATATGTGATGTTGGAAAGGATAAGGATATAGGGAATTATACCCATAGGAACAACGCAATCTTGTAAAAATAATGTCTCAAATGTGGCTGAATCATGAATGTTTTCATGAAGATTTCATATCCTGGGTCTCTAACTTGTCATATAATCATGGTGTATATATATGAACAGTATTTAAATAAATGAATTCTGGTGAGGCACAAAGAGAAAAGGGTGGAAGCAGTTTCAGTCATTCTTGGTAGGACATCTGAGTCTCTAAAACATGTGATTCACTAACTTTCATGGGAAGTTTTTCTTGATATTTGGTCCTTGTGTTCTTACAGGGAGGTAGTGGTTTTTTTTTAATTCCAGAAATAACTATCTGAGAAGGAACATGTAGAGGATGCTTTACCATTTCAAAAGAAAATCTATACCTTCAAAGTGGCCTTGCTACCTCTGTTTTTAAGAATTAGTCCTCACAAGTACTTTTTCTTTAAAAATGTTTTTTTCCAAATGGTTTACAATGCACATACTCAAAGACAGCAAATATAATGATAAAATAATACAATGACGCTTTGAATCAGTTGTATATTAACTGACTGAGGGCAAAGTTCTGGAGTACTGCAATTACAGCATTTTCCATTTGCTATAAAATTCAGAAATCAAGACATAGTTTTAGGGGAGAATCACTGCCAAATAACTGTGAACCTGGAGTGTTTCATATTCCTAACTGTGAATGATGCACTTAGGGAGAAAACTCAGAGATGAACTTCAAAAATGCAGATTTTAAAGCAAAAGTGGAAAAAAATTAAAAGAAGCTTTTTTTGTAAACTTAAAAGCTTTTGCATAAGTTCTGAGTCAGTCACTGTAGACAGCAGTTTCTTCTGCCCAGAAAGGATAAATATATGGCTGCACTCTTCTCCACATCAAATTGTCATTTGATTTAAGGGATAGAAGCTTACAAAGAAGCCACTTGTAGGTCTAGCTGTGAGACTGGTACTACATTCATGTTTTGATGAAGATTTGATATTTTGCTCTATTTCAGAGCAGCCTAAAAGCTTTTTTTTTAATATAAACTAATAGATAGTGAATCCACTGTGCCTGTCCATTAGCTTAAAATCAGCTAGAAATCAGAGCTCCTGAGTTCTGAAAGCCATAGCCTATAAAAGAAGAGTGCAGAAGAATTTATTTGTCTTATCTGCATTTAGCTACCTACAGTGTAGCTGTGTTATCTGTCATCTGTTCATAGCTTATGGGCAGAAGTGGGTACTGTGAATGATCTGAGCCCTCTTACTTGTTACCTTAAGATAAGATAAATTTTCCTTTTAGCGTACCTGTTCTCCACTGACTGTGGAGGGATGGCCAGCTCAAATAGGAACATGAATTGCAGTGCAGGACAATAAGTCCAACATTGAGATTTAGAATTTCAGGCTTCTAAGATAATGGCACCCATGCAAAGCATCAAGATGTTGCAATACTCCGTGAAACTATGGAAGAAAGAGGTTCTGGGGAAAGTGATTCCCCTTTCACTAGCCTTCCAGTTCTCACACAGACTGATCTCATGGGAGTTTTTGGATTTTTTTTTCATGAGGAACATCATCTGTGATGGAAGCCATACTCCAAAATACTTTTGGAGTCTCTTTGTAGAACCTTCTCCTTCAGCTATTCATCTTCTGGGAAGCCAGAACCCTTCCACTGATCTCCTGCATGAGAATATGACTCACAAAACATCCATGGTTTCAGCTGATTGTTGTGTGGGTATGTGGAATTACTTACAATGAATACAGGTGTGCCCTCTATGATGTGGTAAATCTGTTCAAAAAATGAACTCAAATAAACTGGACTGGAATATCCTTAATAAAAGAATAAAGTAAATGTGTGTGTCTACACACTTGCAAATGCACTTGTATATGTGTTATATACATTCTGTATGAGGAACAAATCTAAATAAAAACTATATTTGTAACAATTTTTCTATATCATCAACAAGATAACATTCTATAATTTCTAAATCTGAAGGTAGTCTAAGCTCATTAAAGAAAACAGTAAGGTTGGGAGCTAGTGGACTAATCATTTTACATGAATATTTTTTATAGCAGTGATGGTGAAAGTGGTTTTTGTGGAAGAAGGATCATGAGGATGTAATGGAGACTGATATTTAAGTGATCCATTTAAAAAAATTTAGAAAAAGTTGCAGTCCACAATATTTGGAGAACAAATCTAAAGGAGATAGAGTCTGAAAGATAAAAAAGACTGACCTGATATGAGTTGTAGTCAGCTACTTGAGTAGTGAGAATTAACAACAAGAATTGTTGTTGTTTCCTCAGAGTAACTAAGGAAACATATTGGAGAAGTTAAAATCAAAGCAAATGTAGATAAACTGGGGAAATAAAAGATAAATGAATGTTTAAAGTTATGCCCGCTTTGACTAGCAAACCCCCCAAATAAGCAGAAAACTTTGCTTAAAAGGTAAGAGATGAACTAAAAAATAAAAGCAGGCTAGAACAGGAGGTGAAACTGACGCCAAATATTAGTGAATAGTGCACTGTGTCAGGAGAGAATTGGTGAAGGTGGCCAATAAACTTCAGAAGAACTGAGCTGTGATTCAGGAGCAGATGACACAACATATTTATTACGGCAGGATGGAGAGAGCTCTCTGGGCAGGGGATCTCTAGCGCATGCTCTTGGGCTGGCAGTACCAGGCAGCAATCCCTTACCCACATTTAGTAACCAATATGCTGAAGAAGCATCATACTTTGCTGGTTTTATCAACCAGAAAATTATGCAATTTTTTTTTTTTTTTACTTAACTAAAAATCTGTGTCCTTTGGCTGGGAGCAATCAAAGATGACTTGGTTTTAAAAAAATATATGCCAATACGCTATAAAAACCTAAAAAAATATACTTTGAAGTATGAGTTTTTTGTCTAATCTCTATTGAGTAAAACCATGATGGTTCATCATGGATGGGAAGCTTGTTGAACAGTAAGGATTCAATTAGCGTTCAAGATGAACATTTCATTTTAGCTGTTTAGAGAGACAGAGATATGCATATATGTATACATCTAATACATATTTTATATATGTATAAGCATAAAATACATATATGCATCTAAAGCTGGTTTCTTCATGTCCAGATTTCAGCCTCCTGCTGCTTTTGCTTTCTCTAATTTATTATTGTCCTAGAGCAGCAGAACACTCCTGAAGTTGTCTGTGTAACTGATTAATATTATGCAATACTGACTCAGGGCCAATCCAGAGCCACTTGAACTTAAGAGCTCTTGTTAACTAACTCTTGTTAAGTTCCAGGGGTTTTGAAGCAAACTCTCAAGAGATGCCTGTTACTCAACAAATGCACTGGATTTCTGCTGTTATATACTCTTAGATAATAATAAAAGATGTGTTGAGGGAGTTGGAAGTAGAAGGCAGAAATACACCATATTTCAATTTACATATAAACACATTCACATAATGCATTTATCTCTGAAGCAGTAAATTTGCTCTAAAGCCTTTCATGTGTCAATACATATGTCTTTTAAGAATGTACAACTCTCTACTGTTTTTGGTTAGCATAATATCTTCGGGTACTAAATAATTAATCACTTCATCTTACTTTTCAGTAGAGGGCACTCAGAACAAATCATAGATCAAAAAAATGTATAAAAGACACTAAACATAATGCAAAGTATTCATTAAAAACTCTCCTGCGTCTTAAACAAGGCTGCTATATATTTACATCTGTTTCATATGATAAGCAACGCTAACAAAAGATAAAACTTTTCTAAACTTGAGCTGTCTCTTGTGCACATTCTTATGTGTTTCACAGTGTGATGCAAGCAAGCTATCAAACTTTGAGAAAAAGCAGTTTGTTCCATTTAATGGATTAACTAGCCAGGGTCTAATAAAAAATTTAACAACTTTGTAATGAACTAAGCCTGTCCTCTCTTTCCAGATATAATGAATAGCGTGTATAGGTCTTGGTAATAGACATCATTCCCTTTTTTGGTACAGGTAATTTAAAATATGCAGAGTTGAAAACATGCAGGTTTTGTTTCCAGCAGAAACTAGTCTGTATATGAGAAGAAAAGGGTCCTGATTCCTCACTAGCTTTATCTAACTTCTATACCAGTATAACTCTTGTGAATGCAGCTATCACCCCATTATAGAAAGAGCAGTGCTGTTTAAATCTGGATAAAACAATTTCATTATGTTCACTTTCATAAAGAAAAATGTAGATTCAAATTAACTTTATTTTAAATAAAATTCAAGAAAATAATCAACCTGTGTCACTTAGAAGACTTTTACATGGCAATGTAACAAGTAAATGTAACAAATTTAAGGCATGAAAATGTTTGATACTATTCTTTGTTGTATAAAAGCTCCATTTTGCTCAATAAATAGAAAGAAAAGCTATATTTCTTCGATATTGGCCTGTTTTGTTTTTTTTCCATACAAGTATCTAAACTTAGATTATGTATCTGTAGTTTATAAAACAGGTGCTTTTTGAGTTAATACTTAGTAACATGAGCCCACAACTTTTGTACACACAAAGTGTTCCATGAATGCTTAGTTCTTGTTCACAAATGGCTTCTATGATTACATGGAAATGTGTGTCTATCATCTATTTCATCTGGATTAAACCCAGAAAACTGAGGAGTGTTCATCTGTACCTTCACTGAAATAAAATATCAATCATAGACTTTTACTTATTTCTTCCAAAGATAATTTTATACATTTTTATACATTTTTAATATTTTTTTAAAAATCCTTGTGAAATGCTAAAACTGCTGTTTATCTACAGGTTATGTACACCGAGACAGCGAATTTTCTTATAGCTTTCCCAGTGGGTGATTCAAATTTGATCTGCTGGAGAGGAAGGAAACTCCATCTGCATGCTAATTCCTCACTGGGCATAACTCACTGAAAATTGGCCATGCTGAGGTTAATCTCCAGCACACTATTTTTGAGACCAAGGGACGAGGAGCGCTGATATTTGGTGTGTCATTAATGTGGCACTCCCCCTGCTATGCTAGTGATAAACTTCTATTAAACTAGCACTGGTAATCATCCAGACCCAGGCATCAGTTCTTTGGGACTAACCACTGGGTATAAGCAGGAAAATTGCAAACTCATTTTTTTTCTGAGCTAAATTGTCACCAAGATGGCAAGGCTGCTTCTATAGAGGTGAAAAGCTAGAAAACTAATTTACCATACTGCTAACTCTAAAGGTTTAGCCAGTCCTGTCTCACTGTGTGACATAATTCAAAGCTTTTATTGTTTCAATATATAACCCTGGTGATTCAGGTATTGACTTTAAAGATCATCATAGAAGAAAGTTTATTATATTATCTCTCTTCCATGTCAGAAAAATACATACTGTGAAATTAAAGTAACACATCATTTCTCATAAAGGGAAGCTAGTTTGTGTTCTGGATTGATTGGGGGAAAAAAAAAAACCTTTATCACAAAGTAATTTAAATGTGTTTCATAAAATTGTGTTATGTTTGCAGACTGTGACCCAAAAAGGAATACATACACAAGGTTATGCTCTTTGAAGCATCCATGTGTGTATATATTTTATGCTTATGTGCAAGCATTTTAGACTCTGACAATAATACTTAAGACTGCTCCAGAAATATAAATGCTGAATACAAATGCTGAGTGATTTTTTTCATGTTGCATGGAAGTACCTTGCAGTATAAATTGTGACAACAGGCACTGGACCTACAAGACACACCTGCAGGCCTGGTTGTGCTTCAGATCACATATGCAATTCCAGCTGTTCCCTTGTTCCGTGCTTTACTTTGCATTTTGGGGTGCTTTCAAAATTAGAATTGGATTGCTTTCCAAGGGAAAGAACCCTGAAGAAGAGATCCAGGAGTGTGCTTAACATCCTTTATCCACTATTAATTATTCTCATTCATTCATTCATTAATTCATTCATCAAGGGACTACCTTAAACCTCTTTAAAAAATGGGCATTGGGTTCTCAACATCAATGGTTTCATCTTGAACAACTCTACTTTTGTGCTCTACCACTTGTAACACAGTCAGTGCCAAAACAACCCAAAATCTATATACTTCATTGGTATTTCTTGATTCATAAACCATGCAGAGGCAGTTTATAATGAGCATTCAAAAGCTGAAATCTGTGTTGTATTGGTTGATTTAAAATGTGTATTCAGATCAGATGGGAAGCTTCATATCCTGATTAACTGAGGATGAGAATGGAATATTTATGTTTATAAATTCAGTTTGTTTTCCACAAATATTCTCCAGTGGTCACTTAAAGTTCAGTGTTTTATATATTTCTGCCAAAAGGATTTTTGCTGTAAAAGTCAAACACAAAAAGGTTCATGACCATAAGCATTGTGAGAGCAAATTAATCTTAGAAATGGTTTTACACTCTTTGCCCAGGAGTAATTTGGTCTGCATCTCTTTCAACAGCAGAAAACATAGTTTTTGATAGTTTTAATACACATTTATAATGTTAAAATATTAATAACTACAAGGAACTTAATTATTTTCACTTGAAAAATAAAATGTTAGTGATGGCTGGAGGAATCATTGTTTTGCATAATAGCATCTACTGTAGCCACACAATAAAATACCAACAGAGAAGATTTTTATCTATATTTTACTAACACAACACTTTTTACATTACTGAAAACATAATTTTTCAAAATGTCTGTTCCTCCTTAAATATATATGTCATTGCCCTCATCCAAACACAGCTCTAAATGGCATTGTATGGATTTTTATACCAAGATGCCACACTAGCTTAGATAAATGAATAAAAATGGGAATGCAGAAGAAACTCCATTTGCCAGCTACATTAAAAGACGTTTCTGCATGTGCATAAGCTTTGATAAAGGCCCCAACAGCATGGGCTTTTTAGGCTTCCCAAAGAAGTACAGAACTTGCAAAGAGCACTCATTAGATGGTTAAATTTTATTGTAATCTTAATTCTTAAAAAAAGTATGTTGGTGAAAGAGGAAGAATTTTACTCTGGAAATGCTTCTACATGAGCTCTGCTGCTGGGTGTCTGTGCAGGTACAGAAAATTGTGATCACAAAGCCATCTGCAGAGCTTTGTGTGCAAAGTGGTCTTTGCACTGCTTTAACCAATCTGTATTCAGGAGATTTAGAGATTTAACGGCTCAGTTTTTATGGTAAGCATAAAGCAGAACAATCACCAAACAATGGCAAATTAGCCATGTGTTGTTTGGCACCTTTTATTTCCCCATGTGTTTAGATGGAACTTTTGTAATACCAAATTTGTGCTCACATTTACCTCAAGAAAATATATGCCTTAAGTTCTTGAGTAATGAATGAGTATGTTCATTACTCATACACATTTTTTTTTTAATCTCATCTTTTATAATTCTATTTAGAGCTTGCCTAGAAATAACAGTTTGTGGAAGAAAGATTTTTAGGACATTTTCACTGGTCAGAAACATTTGATTTCAATCAGATATATCCCAATAAGCACTTTATTTTCAATTTTATCTAACAGTTACATGGAGACTAGTTGTCCTGTTTCCTAAGTTCTAGAACAGAAATATATAACATTGGTCCTAGAAAAGCTTATGCTTTTTCCTGGCCCTGGAGAGGAGAGATTCTTTACTGTGAGGATGGTCAGGCACAGGAACAGGTTGTCCAGAGAGGTTTAGATATCCCAAGTGTTCCAGGCCAGGCTGGATGGCAACACGTTCTAGTGAAAGGTGTCCCTGCCCATGGCAGGGGGTTGGAACAAGATGACCTTTAAGGTCCCTTCCAACCCAAACCATTCTACAATTCAAAGGGTTTGAGTCTGCTGAGGGTTTTTATGCCTCCAGAGTAGCTATTAGGCATTTCTAATCTTTGCTATGTCTGAATTATATTTGAGTGTGGTGTAAGATTGTATGTGTTTACTGCCACAGATCACTGCAAATACTTCAGCTGAAACAAAGCCCTCAACCCCACATTCTTTTGTACATATTCATATTAGCCTAATGGTGCCAGCACAGGCATGATAAGGACAACAAAAGAATGCAGTCACAGTGCTGTCAAACTGTTTAATGCCAGTGTCCATCTAGCTCCTTATCTACTTCTGGACGGTGGCCTGTATTTTGGAAAAAGTGCAAGAAGCACAGAGAGTTCTTTGCACTTTCTTCGGAAAAAGACTGCAAGGTCCTTCTCTGTGCACCAGCTTCTAACAGCCTTCCTGATTTACAGTCAATTAATTGTGTTAATAGCCACCAAAAGACCTCTCTGTCCTGAAATTTTCTTTCCTGATCTAGAGTCAGGGTTCTTCAGACTAGTAGGTCCATACTGCTAATTACAAAAAAAAAAACAAACAAAACAATAAAAAAACCAACCAACCAAACAAAAAATCTTATTCTCCAGAAGCTCATATTTTAGGCTTAGAATCCAAATCTATAACATACATTTTACATATCTCCTAAATAAAACTTTAAATCACAGCACCAAAGCAATGCGATGCAGCCTTTTACTGATGCAGAGCAAAGTCACCCCACTCTTCTGTGCTCACAGCCTGGCCCCTTTGTTTCCCAGACTGGGGGCACAGTGCAAACCCCCTCTCAGTGCTGATGCTAAAAATGACTGGAAGAATATGAATCATGGCCAGCCCCCTGCCATTTTTGCTGTAGGCCTAGAAAGCAGTAACTTAAACAGAAGAGACTGAATTAAATATTTAGGTATTGTCATGCCTTGAACTAGTGCAGCAAGTTCTTCCAAAGCTCACCTGTCCTTTCTGCTGCTAAGAATTGTAGTCAAATTCCTGCTACCGGCTCTCAGTTGATGAGGCAACAAGATTATTATGCACGCAGGCAAGATAGAATGAGATTTTCCTTTTACAGGAAATAGTAAGATTTTTCACATGAGTTCCAGATTTCATTATTCTATTTCATGCAGGAAAGAAGCATTATGCCTGAAAGAATGAGAAATGAAATGTGCCCTTCTCGGTGAGGTACTTGTTATTCCTAGTGATCATATGCATGCCACCCAGATCAGGCTGCAGAAAAGAAGAGAGAAGAATGGTGTGCATCTGCATGGGTAAAACCATGTCATAGATGCAAGAGCACATTTTGAGCCAGGCAGTGCTCATAGGAGGTTAATTTTTCCCAAAGTCAGGACAATAAAGTTTTCAAGGCTTCTGTTCTCGAAACTTGTTTTTACTTTATCTAGAGACTTCCAGCTCTATTAATATTGCATTCCTCCAATACATTCAGAAGTGTGGACATACACAGGAGTCTAGCATTTCTAGCTCAGAAATGCGAAGAAAGTAAAACTCTCCTAGAAATGCATCACTTAAAAGTTTAAATTTCTTTTAGTTCCTGATTTTTCACAGCAGATCTGCATCACAAAAAGGAAGATTAAGATTTTCCTTACAATCGTTGTAAAGGAATCATTTGTATAATTCAAATTTGAGTTACTGTAGTTGACTCCCTTTTTTTGCTGAAGTGGAACTCAGGGGCATAAGCGTGGATTGTTGATCCTTCACTGTAGGCCGAGTCCCAAAATAATGAGAGTATTGGTGTACTGAGCCTTGCAGTGATCAGGACTCTTTGTAGATCTGCCTCCATTTGCCATGTGCTGTTGACAAGGAAAGGACAATGAGTAAAAAGCAAGTGAGCAACTTTCGAGAGCTCCTTAATCTTCAGTTAAACCAATTTCTTTACTCTGGTGTAACAAATAATTTCCTTGCCCATTTTTGGCACAACGAAGAAATCGTGTAAGAGCTTTTGCAGCTGGAAAAAATACTTGAGGAGACTGACAACATGGTGCTTTCATGAGATCTCTGACTACTTGCCTTAACAGCAGTTTAGCAAAACAATTGAACCACCAATCATTCGTGGCTAGAAGAGAGAACATTGTTACAATACTTCAGTTAGGGAACAGAGACTAGTGCACGGAAGTGAATAAACAGTTATAAGCGTGTAATACCAATCAAGTAAGGTAGTAAAAATCTAAGCCTGTCATCACATTTTTGAAAGGTAGTTGAGTGCACTAGTGCCAGGAACAAGGACTGCAATTGGATTTGAGACCAGCTCCGAGGAGACCAGCAGGGACCTTCACGCCCTGTAACTTCTGATTTGGGACTAGGACTGCCTATCGCAGGGCAGTGATGTAAATCCTTGAACAAATTTTATACAAATGTACAAATTTTGCCTCAAACTTAGGTCCCTCCAAATGCAATGTCTGTTAAATAACACTAAAAAAAAAAAAATCCATCTATCTATGAATTCATTAAAGAGCATCAGTTTTCCACTGCTGATCTTCCACACCAGTGTTTTGCTCCAGACTGAAGGAATGATTGCTCCATTCTGCAGGATTTCTACAAAGGCTGTTTCTGGTTACTCATATGAAGCACCACATTCTGTAGCTCCTTAAGTACAGATTTGGCAATGAGGAAATAGATGTGGCCATTTTAAGAGTCATGACCTGTTCTAGTGAAAATGAGGTTGCCAGAATCTGCCAACACTTACAGCATTTGGCAGGAAATTACAAGACAACGTACACTGAACAAATGGGAGACAATGCAGGGTAAACTTGGATATTTCTCTCCTGTGTCCTGAGCAGAGGAAGGGAAGTGATAGAGCAACGCTGGTGGGCAGCTGGTACCCAGTCAGGGTCAACCCATCACACCATGATATGTATCAGTTTGCTTGTGACCAGCAGTGGGAAAAGGAACTATTACAGGTAGGACATGGTGGTAGCTTGAAAGCCTTAATGGGAAGTATTTGGAAACAAAAGTAGAATGGGCAAAAATGGATTTAACCTAATTATATAATTTCTGTATGAAGACCCAGTACGGCTGCATTCTTCTTCAGACATTTTGGCAACTGCAGGATGCGATTACATATCTGGACTAAATCCTTTTAACTGGAAATAGCAAACACTTATGCTCAGTCTATGCATGATGACAGGAAAAAGATGAATTGGGAACTTTTCTGCATCTAAAGCTTTCTACAAGTGATGAGTGATCAGTATAGATTTGCCCAAAATCCCAGGTGCAGGTATTAGATAATCTGTTATATGAAATCCCTTGATTTGAAGTTGCTGTGATATTGCTGATGAAAAGATTATACATTAATGGTAATTCATAATATCTGTCACAATCAACTGAAACAAAAAATATTCACTCTGTTGCTATAGATTCTGTAAAATGATTAACAAAGTGACAGCTTTAAAAATGTTCCTGTTAGATTTGTAATGAAAGAACTGCAGTGTAATCTGTATTTTGCTGTATAGGAAGGAATAGAATATAATGTATTATCAGAGATGGGAAGAGACAGACCATAGCGCTTGTGTAGAGCATTAAACACAAGAATGAAATGAATTTTGGATAGCGTTAAGCCTTCCTAACAGTCCAGAACAGGCATAATGTGTCAGACTGACTTTTAATAAAGAAGAGATTCTTCTACCATTTCATTTCTTCAAAGCTGGAAAATTTTAGATATTAAAATATAAAGAGATTTTATAAACAAGCAAATACTTTTCATTGAATTAAAAAGAGTACTTTCTAAACATTTCAGGAAAAACAGTGAAGAAGCCAAGTCTGAACACAAAAACCACAGAGCGCATTGTTAGGTGGTTAGAGACCTGATCTTTGACTTCGCTGTGAATGATTGTGGTGAAGCAAAGAACCTGGAATGTCAGGATAACTAATCATCTGGAGATTTCCCAGAAGATACCTAAATGCTGAAGATTTAAAAGTTCATCGCAGCAAGGTGATCTTTATGGCAGAAAAATTGCTCACACTGAGACAATCTGCAGGATCCAAAGGAGAGTCCTTTACCTTCTGCACTGTCTGCAAGCAAGAGCAGTCAAGTATTTCTAACAGCCAGGAAGGCACATTAACCATATTAACCTCTGAAGTGCAGCCCAGCGAGCAATGGCACTTCTTCAGGGTCTTGATTGGCTTTGAGAGCCTTCTGCAGGGATCCAAAGAAATTCTCTGGCAGGCATGTGACTTAGTTACTGTCTTTTCAGTCAATGCTGAGTGACACAGAAGGTCAGGATCACCTTCTGGGGAAGCTGGTTACCAATCTAACCAGTACAGGAAGAGCAGCACTTTGCAGACTTTGTTTTATGTGTCTACTCATAAAACTCTTCCCCTGACAGTTCCAAGTTGGAGAAAGGAGGGCATCTTTAGGCTGCCATTTGCTTTTGTGTAATTTCTTTTCCTGAGAACCATAGTCAGCTGCATAGTGTTTTATCTACTAAGTGCCACACTTATCAGAAGAGTTCACATTGACCTGCTACTGCTTTTTATGTACAGTGGTATATAGGTGATGTCCCAGAATTCAGATAATACACAATGTGGGTGGAAGTATAGGCTGTGAAAGGTTACTAAAAGAGAAGTAAATTTTCAATTTAGAAATTAATATTTTCAAAATTATATTTAAGTTTATTGATGTGTTTCCTTACCTTCAGAGTCTACCTGCTTCCCTAGATCTGTTAGTACCATGCCCTATTTTGGTTGGACTGGGATTTGTATGCTTTTTAGCTCCTTTTTGTTCAGAGAGGACTTTGATTTCATGGTTTTTTCACTTGAAGCAATGATGTTGCCAGTGCGTAGTGGTCTTCTTTTATGTGCTGGGCAGTTCAGCACTTTAAAAATATTTTTTGATAAAGGTTGTTTTCATTTTGTTTTGCTTCTGGATCAGTTATCCACTCATTTATCTTTTCCTAAAGAAGGTCCACAGGTCTTTGTAGTTTGATGTATGTTCAGAAGGGTGTAGCACAGGATTTTATGTTTGGTTACCTTTGCTATACTTGGTCAGAATTTTATTTTGCGTCTTTATGAATTTGAAATTATTCCTTTGACTCAATATTTCAGTTTATGACTCATTTAGTGAGATTAGAATTTGAGCAACTGCATCTTCCATGATTAGGATTTAGAGCCATTTGAACAAAGGAGAGAACTAAAGAAGCAATTATATCATTAATAACAAATAACTGATCACAGAGAGGACTGTTCCATTAAGGAACTCCATAGAAATGAGAATCATAGAGTAGCCAAGGAAATAAGAAAAACTTGGAGCATGTCCAAATGAACGGTGGTTCTTGCACCTCTTTCCACTATGAGTGGTTATTAATAATTAAGTGTGGGAGATTTTTAGATTTCCTGATTCCCTGTTGAACAGTTAAGGCCATGAATGAGTTAAGAGTCAGCCAATTTGAATCAATGCACATCTTTCCATGGAGGTCATGTAAGTATAAGGTTTAACTCTTGTCTCTTAGGAAATCACTGTTTTCTCCTCTTCTGTTATGACTATGGAAGTGTTCATATGCACCTGCACTCCCATGCTGAATAGCACAGCTTCACAGACAACAACTGTTCCAAATGAAGGAGCTGTCAGCCTTCTCCTTTTCATTCCTGATTTCTCCATTACAAGCTCAGAAACATCACACTGAATTTCTAAACAGATGGATCAAAGCACAGCATTCAGGAATTTGTGACAGATTTTTTGGCATAACCAAAGAGTGAGACTGGAGGGTGAATGCTCTGAAAACCGTTCAGTTGGACCTTCGATTTGTGTTCCGTGTTCAGTCCTGGCACATTATTTGGGGAGCTGCTTGTGTGCTGTTTTGCAAGCCCAGTGAAAAACAGCTTTTTCAATGATAGAATCTAAATAAGGTCTGAGTTTTGGCTAGATTCCTCTAGGTACTCTGCTACAAACCAAGTCTGTGCAATCCTGTGGTGAGCATTTGGGTATTCAAGGTTATGATTCACCAGGTCCAGCAAATAGTGTGCAATCTGAGAAATAACTGGTACTTTAGAGGTAAAGACAGGAAAACCTCACTCTTCCAGTCTTCTTACCTTTTATTCACTGAATGCCATTTTAGAGACATAAGTACTTTCCAGAATTTAAGCAGACAGAAGTTTAAATTTGGTGAACTCATTGAGCTTTCCTTTAAAATCCTAGTGACACTTTATACTGCTAGAAGCACAAAGAGGGGTCTAATTATTCTCTTGACAGGTAATTTTCATGCAGAGAAATAGAAATAATGAGTTTGAACTAATGATGGTTTATCTTGTTACTTCATTGGAGAATTTTCCTCCTATAAAGTAGTCTAAGAATTCAGCATCGTCTATACACAATTGATCATGATCTGAAGAGGCCAAGGTCATGAGCAGAGAATAAGGTCCCATTCAAACTGCAACCCACCTCCACTTCTTTATTTATTTGATATCTTTTGGCTGCAGTAATCCTATTCCTAAAGGCCACTACAAAGATGGAAAGGGAAAAATGGGAATAATGTTCCATTCTACTACACAGAAAAGATGAAGGTATCTCTAAAGCACTTAACTCCCTAAAACACTTAGGAAATTCTTTCCATTTGCTCAGGCAAGTGGACCTTCAGCTCCTTCCTGAGGATGTGGGTGCTTCAGGAGTTTACATCAGGCTAAGCTGGCTGTCCTTTCCTTAGCTTCCTCAGTGGGCTGGGACATTGCACCAACCTACATCTCCTCATGGTAACCCTGTTGTTTTTATTGCCTTAAATAAAACAAAATATTTAGATACTATTTATATCATGGTTGATCTGCAAAAACTGTTCTTTGACAAAAGGACATTTAAGATCAGTGTGTGGGCTGCAGATACATCTGAGTTATTATTTGTGTATACATCTGAGTTATCATTTGTGTTTTTACATTTACACTAATTTTTCATGAGCTTCTTCTTCAATTGCAAATGCCAGACTGTCATGTAGGAATGATACTGTAGGATGATGTATGTTAGGATTTTATCAAATATAAAGAAAACATTAATTCTGTAATGCTGTTATTTAGACTGTGCTTTCCAATTCATCGTGCTTCAAGTAGAAGCAATGTGTTACACTTAGCTTCAATATAAAATTAGCCAATATTTAAATTCCTTAAAACATGTAATTCTGTAAAATTACTCAGAGTGAGTATGTAATTTCTCAACAGGCATGCAACATAAATTAAGCACCCAAGGAATATTTTAAAACTCTTACGACCTTTCCTGAAAATGCTGCTGAGGAAAACATGTTTTGCAAAATTCTCTAATCTTATAGTTACCCTTTAGACATTCCTGTGGAAGATCTGGCCATGGCATTGACTACATTCACTATAAATGCTGACTTAACCATCTGGAAAACTGAATCTAAGAGCAAACAGAATATAAACTGCTGCTTCCAGTCTCACAGATTATCTAAAGGCACATATTACCTTTCCTAAATCAGTGAGAAACCGGAATGTTGTGTTTACTGCTTACTGTGCATATGTAGGGAGAGCAGCTGCCCTTGATTTCTGAAATAGTTTAAATACTTCTGTGCTTTCAAAAACTGTGAAAACTTAATTCACTTGAAAAAAGAAATGCTCCTAAAATTGCCATAATTTTAGTTAGATGTTCTGCTCTTTCCAGGAGCGTGCACATGCACAAATTCCTGAGTCTTACCAGCAGGCTGGGCTACAAAGTACCAGAAACTGTGTCCCTGTAAGAAGTCATTTTTCCTAGTGTCTTACCATCAGTTTTCTGTAGGTGATGCAGGCTCATTAAACCACTAAGAAGGAAACAAGTAAATAAATAAGTAAAAGTGCAATACAGCAACACTCCTTTGACAGCAACCCTACAGGTACAGTGCCAAAACCCAAATGGAATCAATCATAAATTACAAGTTTTGCTGGACTTAATGGAATCTGGAAACAATCTAAAGTGCACAGGGCATGGTAAGAAGCGATGTATGTCAGGATAATGGGAAAAATTTAGCTTTCAGAAGTATCTACTGCACATTAACTCTGATTTGTCTTTAGATCAAACAAAGAGGACAATTTCAGTGACTACAGGATATGCCCAACTTACATAAATCAATATACTGCCTGTAGAGATATGGGAGCATTGCTGATACAGATAAAGGGAAGATCTACTCCTGTATTATCTGTTCATCCTTAAGAGCAAAGTTTTGCCAAGAAAAAGCTGAAGCTAGAACTTCTAAAAAACACACAAAGTGCATATCAATTGATTGAGCAGGACATGAAGCTAGAATCATTCAAAGTATTCACAGACCAGAAAGCTGCTCTGAAGAAAGATCATGCAGGCTGTATTGAGGTACATTTCATGTCTGGGTAGAGATTAATATCACTGTATTTATCTCATAAAGCCATAACTTATTTTTATTTCTGGCTGTATTCAAAAAATTCAACTGTCACTTTTCTAGTACAAATCCATTTGAAATGGTAATGGGAAGAATTGCTTGAATTAATGGTCTTTTGGATCAAAAGGTGAGGGAAGATAAGGATACAAACAAATTACTAATTGCTGGTATGCAGAATGCTGTTTTAAATAGTATTTTTAAAGGCAGAACCAGAGCATTATAGATTCATTTTTAGACTGACATGTTCATCATGATTTGTAATAACTTCAAATACACTTCCTTTTAACCCGTAATTGAATTTTTCTCCCTCAGAAATTGCTATGACATTCCTACTTAAATTAATTAGAGAATGGAATCAGTATTGTACAATCATAGAATTCCAGAATGGCTTGGGCTGGGTGAGACCTCTGAAGGCCACCTAAGCCAGCCTCTGCAATGAGCAGGGACATCTTCAACTGGATTGGGCTGCTCAGAGCCCTTTCCAACCTGACCCTGAATATTAAGAACTTATTTATTAAGATCCTCACCCTCTTACAAAAGCTGGTGGAGGAATGCTCACCCACTTGTGAGATTTTACATTTCTAGGGGTAATAATGCCTTTTCACCATTATATGTTCTCAGGAGAGAAAGAATGAGATTGGGAGGGAAAGTGTAGCAGTTTAATCTTTTACAATGAAGTCCTTGGTGTAATCACTTGTGGAAATCTTAGTTTAAGCCAGGAGTGTTGAGGGGGTGTGTTATGCAAGAATCCTCACGTGTTATTCTCCCATTTCTTGAAAGCTTGACTGAAGAAATTAAAAGCTTTGTTACCTCAGGCCTTGTGAATGACAGAGAGATTCTATCAGGCATACCTTCTGTCCTCATATAAGTGGAGGAGAGATAAACCTTGATGTGATTTACCAATGATTCACTCAAGATTACGGAAGTTAAAATTAATTTCCACCTGAGCTGGGTTACAGGTAAAGAAGGAATTCTGTATAGTGGCCTATGGAATGGTATACTTGGAGGTCTGAAACACACAGATATCTATGAATGTGTATGAATATCTATGAATTCATTCAGTAATAGCAAATTTTGTGTATTGATTTCTGTTATTTAACCGGGACAGCTCCCTGATTCTATGCAGAAACCAATTTTCCAAATGAATATGAAACTTGGGTTGTTAGCTAGGTTCTATATCACTGTGGAATTAATTTTGATGATTCTTGTGAATGGACTTTTTAATTTTAGAAAAAAGACCCTTTAAAAGTCACTTTAAATGAATGCAATTGCTTATAAAGAAATTGTTCCTCACTTGTTCCTTAATGGAGGACAATATTGTTTAAACCCTCCATAATTAGCTAAAGGCTTGAGTACACCTGTGCAACCTGTTTAAGAAAGAATAATGATGCCAATTTCTTTCTGTAGAGCTTAAAATTTGCTCTTTAGCAGTTTATAATTTAGAAAGCCAAACAGAAATTTTACGAATTTAGACTATTCTCACAGAGAACTGCTGCTCCCAAATTACTTTGTTTTCCTCTAAATAAAGGTGTTTGTGTTATCATTGGTTTCATCTCCCTTTTTCTGGGAAAGAAAACATGCTTTCTAAATTTATAGCTGCTTAAGCTGAATATTTCAATCTTTGTGTTCCGTGGTTCTCAGTTGCAATTACAGGGAGTTGCTGAGAGGGAAAGCAATAAATATTTTAATGCTATTCTTATTTTCCTCATTCTCGAAGCTTAAGAACTAGAGAGTGACTCTGGGTAATGGCAACTAACAAGTTCCCTGTTAATGCCAGACTGCTTATCAGCCTCCTCTGGCTTGCCAGACACTGGTTAACAGAGGTTGGATAGCGGAAGAGAGATCCAAAATGATGCATATATATTGCATGGTTTTCCCAGCTTGTGTGTGGAATACTGCTGCATTATTTTTTCCCTCTCTTTTCCTTATAAAATAGGCACCACTTCATATTTAAAATCTACATTTTAGGACATTTAGAATAATGCTTAGGACTCATTACTTTATATTCCTCAAAACTTAGTATTTTCTTGAGTTTCACTGAATGGGACATGAATGATATGCTGAACATCAGAAATAATGAGTTGTTTACTTGTTGCTTTCTTACGGGCTAGAGAAAGTGTTTCCCACCTGCTCTGAACTACGGCATTATGAGAACAAATTAATTTCTCTACAAATGAGAGGAAGTTTGCCATGTGACTGTGAAAAGTGTGTTTAAATACCTAGTGTTCAGGTGGAACACAATCTCCTGACCGGTACAAATAGGTCTAGACTGGTTTATATGGAAACAAAACACTATAAATGTGAAAAATGGAAACAGCAGAAGAGGAGGAAGACTGATAGGGATTTCTTACATCAGGTTTTTGTAACAGGAACCAAAAGTTAAAGGGAGATTCAAAACACTTGCAAGGTACAGGGGAAAAGAAAGTTTTAACAAGAGAGTGAACTTTTTTGTTCCAGTAATTGACCAAATTCTAGCATAAATTAGAAAGAATAGTTTAGTAGCTTTCTTGTCCATTCTGGTGAGGGATCTGCTGTTGAAAAGACAGACTATTGGGTTAGACAGATCTCACAGCTACCCTAAGGACAAGTCTTACATGGTTAAGAATGTTCTTGAAATAAACAGATTAGGATGGGGAGGGGAAAAAAGAAAAAAGAAAAAAAATAAAATAAAACAAAAAAAACCTGTGCAAAGAAATCAGATGTGGGAAAAGCTATCTCTCTTTACACTGAATTCTTTTTATGTCAGTCTGAGAGAGTGGTAACTTTAACTTCATATACGAGTTGCAAAGCCCCAAAGGAATCTGAACCTGCTGGACAATTTGATCACTAAAAAAACCACTAATAAATGCAGATAGAGACCGTCAGGAAGACATAACAATCTTCTGGCTTTATTATCTTCCTTTCCAGAATTTCTTTGTTGCTGTCTCACTGCTCCCCATGGTATCTGAGTCCTGAGGCTCTTTTTGAGGAGGAAGTCTAACCTAATCTCTTATCATATTAGTCTTTGAACAAAGGCAAACTTAAATTTCATATGTATATATTTTAACAACATTTATCTATCTTGAGGACAAGAAACATGCCTGGGTAGCTGTGCCCATGTTCTGATCACTGAAGATCTTTCTGAAAGGAAAGGTACCAAGAAGGGTATAATTGGTTTGTGATTAACGTCTGAGAGTAGGACAGTGGGTCTTGAATCTCTCCATGGTTCTGTAATACCTTTCCTCCATAGATTTAGGAAAACAATTATGGTTTTTGAGCTGTCTATACCTCAAAAGACATATGCATATACATATGATTAATTGTCCTTTCTATTAATACTAATAACTTTAAAAAGACAGTATTTGCTTTTTTTATTAATATAATAAGTCTGTCTACTATCTCTCTAAAAGCAGGCTTCACATTGGTGCCAAAAATCTGCAGTCTGCAGTTGGGACCGATAGAACCAGTTACCTGATTCAGAAGGAAGGAGCAGACCATGTCAGGAAGTCTGCTGTCATAACTTTAACATATATCCTGCCTATTTTTGGAGGATTCCATTGATGTGACTGAAGTATTTCTGCATAGGGAGGGAGTTAGGAAAAACGTGCTAAGGTGTAATGGATTCTGGGCTCTGCTTGCATGAGTCCTTTCTCTGGAGAGAATACACTTATCCCCAGACACATTTTATCCAGGTTGTGCAATTATAAAACATGAGTAATGCTGGATTAAACTGGGTTAGCAACAAAAAAGTGAAACAGCTTTAGCAAAGTTGAGCACACAAGCACTACACAATCTCCTGTCTCTCCAGTGTTCAGTAGCTGTTCATTTGAAATCATTTGGTGCCCAGGATTAAGTTTCTATTTAATGATAACAAAATGAAGAAGATAGAAATCCTGGCCACAGGAGATTTGATGACAAACTTCAATTCAAGAGTAGCTGAAGCACTTCTTAGTTTTTTTTCAGTTCTTTATACAAAACACTGTGATGGATCATATCCAATCTCTTTGATCAAATCCATAGTTGCAGAGCAAAACAGTGATTCAATGATTATAAAATAGCATGGAACACTATGCTATGGCTACTACTGGATGTATCTTAGCCAAGAGCATATAAAAGTATAAATATCATGGTGCATAAATATCTATCTGGGGGAAAAATCCGGGCAATAGAAATCTTTTTAATCTAGTAGACACACTTATCATATTCACGAAAAAATGCAAATATTGTCTTAAAAATTATTATTAATAGAAGGGGCAATTAATCATCATAGTAATTTGTCCAGGGGATGTTTTAACTCTCTGTCACTTGGAGTTTTAGAGCGAAGATTAAAATGTCATTCTGAAAGATTTGCTATAATGAACCAGAGGTTATTTGACTTGATGCAGCAATTAATAGACAAACATCTCTGACTGTAATGAATGGGGAGTTTGGCTAGAAGATCCTATCTCTTCCTTTTGACATTACCACATCTGGCTTTATGCTATAAGCCAGGGTGAGCTCCTGAGGACTCAAGAGAGGTTTGAAACAAGTGAAACTCTAATATGGATTAGAGTCCCTCTGAGATAAGGACCGGACAATGTGCTGGACATGTTCTAGCTGACACTCTGAGTGATGGGATTGGACTAGACAATTTCTAGAGGTCTCTTTCCATCTCAGTTGTTAAGTGGCTCTTCAGCACAACACATTTTCTTCCAAGCTCACAAAATCTTTTACCATTTGGGTCCACCATATCTCTGCCCATCCTCAAAATGAGTAGAACAGGGGATGCTGTAAAGGTATTCACAGATTCTTCACAGATGCTCGATGTTTTCCAAACTGCATTTTGAGAGTCATGGTAATAACCGGTGATGTCATTAGACTGGCAGGGAAAATACCCTTTCAGTCTGTCTGGGTATTTCTTCCCCTCATGCATTGTTTAGTGTTTATTAGTTACTAAAGAATTGAACTTTGCTGGCTTGACAAGTGCACAGACACAGAATTAAGCCTACTAAAAACATGGTAGAACAGCTGAGAAGATGAGAAGGAAATATTAGAGGTCCCATCCAGCCCTGGGAGGGATTTAGATTAATCTATTCAGCAGATATTGCATTGGTCAATCTGTGGATCTTGGTGCAGAGATCTGGGTAGCTCATGGGAGCAGTGGGAGTTGTGGAGAAACTCTCACCAAGCACTCACTCAGGTGCTGTGTGGTGCTGTGTCTGCTCTTGGGAGAGGAGGCTGGTGCAGTGCTTGGTGACTGTCACAGCTGCAGAGAGCGACATGTGGTCTGGGTTGGAGTTCAAATGCTTTGGAAGGCCTCCTGAGGCCAAAATGTGGAGGACATTATGGCCAAATTTTTCCCCAAAGCAACTCGCTGTCTTGCTGGGGTGGGACTCAGCAAGCAGCTGGAAGCAGGTTATTTTCCCATGGCAGCTATCTAGAGAGTTCCAATGGAATTTAATTTAATTCTGCAGTGGTTTACTGAAGGCAGTCTCCAATGATATATTGGTTTCAAAGCATTCCCTTTTCAGCTTTGTCTCTCAGGCAGCAATTCTTCTAGATCTCCTAGGCTCCTTAAATAAAATATATCTTCTCTATAATTCTTCCCTGTCCTCTAAAAGGAGGTAGGAATAGGCATACGCCTGACGCAATGCTTTTTATGCCACAAGTGTTGTTACCAAGCAACCATCCCATGCAGCTTTGGCAGAACCAAACTTCTTCAGTCACTAACCCTTCAAACACCTGAACCAAGATGTGCCAGCAGAAAACATCAGACAACTAGGTGAAACAGTGCAGTAGCAAAATATTTTTCTGAATCAAAAAATGATTAAGGACGATTACAGTACATTAGGTCTGTGGTTATCATGAACCTTTTCTAAAATGTTGCCACAAGTACGCTCACTTGTAAGTGAAGAATAATATCTATTCGTGAGAAAAGGAAACCTCAGTAATCACCAATCTATAAATAGTTATTATGGTATGTTCAGTGTATTCTATATGAAACGGAAAAAAACATTCACAAATTCCACCCCAAACTAGAATAAAGGGAGAGATGAGACACTTGTCAGTTGAAACCAAATGCTCTCCCATCAAGCACTACAGGTAGTAATTTGTGTCAGCACAAAGCAAGCGTAAAATTTATCTTACCTCATGGTGGCATTGCTGAAAGATCTTCCATTCCACAGCCATTAGAATAAAATTTGTGTACTTTTCTCAGCTTCTAGATTTGTGGCTGTGAGGCTTTTTGGAGTCTATGCAAGTGTGTAAGCAAAGCTGAAGGATCAACAGGTTCAAGTAATCATGACTCAGTTGGCTGCAGCCATTGAGAGGGGCTGGGGACTGGTTGTGGAGTATACTTATTTTTGCCCAGTGGGTTAAAGGTGCAGAAATCAAAGCAGGTGGAGACACATGTCTCCACCCATGGGTATAGATACATTCCCATTCCAACTGGAGGACATAAGCATTGCCCAAAAGAAGCCAGCAGGGTAAGGAATTCCAAAATGCATTCCCACTACCTGAAAAGAGGAAATTTCCATATAATTAGCCTTCCCTTTGTTTCTCTGCTGGCAAGAGAAGTTGACAGGAGCACAGCTTGGTCCTTACAAGAAAAGGTCTTATAGTCCAGCAAATTTCCTCTTAGTCCACAAATAGAAACAGGAGTTAGAGACCTTTGAAAATGAGAACATAAGTTTGTGCAGTACATTCATCTGGCTAAAAAAGAGAACTGGTGGAAACCAGCGGGTAGATGATGAAATTAATGGTACTCAAGGTCAGGTATTTGCTCAACAACGGTATCAGCTTTGAAAATGTAAATGTTATGAAGTTCATCTGTAAATTATAGTGTACAGAATCTTGCAGATACAGAGGCCAAGTTTGTCCTTTTCCATGCAAATAAATATCCAAGAGCTAGGAAGAACGGTGCCTGAGGTCTGCTCAACAGCTGTGTGATTGAATAGGTTTGACAGATCCAGTCCCTCACATGCTATAGATGCAGCATTAAAAAGTGTTTGAAAACTTCATAGCACATTGAAAAAGCCACAAGACTGATGCTGGCCAAATGACTGACCCAAAGGCATAAATTTCTCTTACGCTTTGGTTTCTTGGAGTTGATTCCAGGCAAAAAGTTCCTAAGAAATAATAATAGCTTCAAAATGTAACAGTTCTCACAAAGAAAGACATTTAGATATCACTAGAAATTTTGCCCTTTGTGTTTTGTGAGGAAAAGGAATCATTAAGTAGCTCATTCTATTTTGATCTTTCATGCAAACTTTCTTTGAATGGCCTCTCAGCAAATGCAAAGGGCAGGAAGAAAACTATCTATGTTATTTCCTTCAGCATTTTTGTGGTTTGAGGGCTGTCTCCTGTCATAACGGATAATGTCTGAATGTGTGATTTACACTTGGCTTGAGGACTCTGGCTCTTTGAGACTTTGTCATTCCATTTTTATTTTTTGTAATAAAAATCTGCAATTAAGTCAATGGAACTGTACAAATCACCACGACTAAAATAAGTGTTCTGTTTTTTCAGGATCCTACAAACGCAGGTTCACATAATACTAAAGTTTCATGGAACTTTCTGTGCTGTTTTTGATCTATACATGACATATGTGTTCTCATTTTTTATTTAAAATCTTGCAAATTTATGAATCTCTTTTGCTGGTTATATGCCAGGGTTCCCTGTTGCCAAGACAAACAAAACAAATGACAGAATTGTCTAACCCTTTTCTATTGCCTTCCAGAACAAAAGAGATCATTACAGTCTGGCTTCTTCACATGATGTGGCAATAGTTTTTTCTTGAATTCTCTTTTTAATGTATTATTTTCAAAATGATTTTTGATTCAGAAATACTTGCTTCTAAGTGCTCTTCCTATGGCATGAAAATGAATACTAAGTGTTATTTAAAGGTGGACCACTGACAAGTTTAGTGTTTCTTTGAAGAACTGTCTTGTTTTAAAATGACTTATGGTAGCAGTGATGCCTGCTAATCTGGACACTGTGCTGTTCCTGATCATTATTGCAAACAGGGCAATAAAACTCACTAATAAAATGTTCTACTGCAGAGATGAAATATTGCCAAAGTCTAGTCTTTCTTTTTTTTTCTTCTTTTTTCTGTGTGTCTGTCAATCCTAGAACTACATATCATGCATGCTTATCTTTGCTATTTATATTTTCTTTTAAAATATCGTCTGTCTTCAGGGGANCCTTCTTCTTCCTTCTTCTTTCTTCTTTCTTCAATATAGTGAGCCTCTGCTCATAAAAGCAGCCACTGACCCAAAACATTATTATGTTATTTATTATATTATTAACAANTATTTATATTTTCTTTTAAAATATCGTCTGTCTTCAGGGGAAATAACTTTTCTTCATGTCATTTTAGCTAATTTCTACTGATCTGATATTGAAATACTGTAATATGCAATAATTCATTGCATTTAGTAGCTGTATGTAGAAGTAAAATTTTGAGACCCAATAAAAACCCTTTTGAAAATTAAGGGAACTATTAGAATATCATGCCCCAATCTCCTGAAGAATATACACAGAGGCAATTTTTAATTTGTGGGTTTACTTTTTATCTCCATGACGTTATCTTTTCATGTCATAGGATGAATATGCGTGAAGATTACATTTGTAAAATCTGAATTAAACTCTTTCCTGTTCTTGGGGGTGGGTTTCTTTCTTTTTCCTTATAGAATCTTTTTCCCATAACTTGCTAGGAAACTAACTACTAGGCACTTATGGGTACTTATGAGTACTTAAAAAACCAAAAGAAGTGGCTAGAGTCGGGAGAGAAATGTGGTATCTGGCTGCACCTCTTTTTCTCTGAGAGTTTGTCTCTCAGGGACAGAGATACTGTGGGATTTTGGGCAGGTAAAGGAAGGCTGGGGCAGCTGCCAGCTGTCTTGCTCTGCGGCCTCAGAAGAGGACAATCAGAGCTGCTATTGCTTGAAAAACAGAATCCGCCATAACCCAACCCAGAGATGCTGCTTCCTCTTCCTCCTTCTTCTTCCTCCCTTCTTCCTCCTTCTTCCTCCTTCTTCTTCCTCCTCCTCCTCCTCCTTCTTCTTCT
>VXBQ01007571.1:681178-836696 GCA_013400175.1 Phainopepla nitens | reverse complement strand
TTGTGAAGCAAAGCATATCTCTTCCACTCCTGCCCGTCTCAGCCGAGAAGGCTGTCACGGGGTCCCTGCTTCTGTTTGTTGTTAAGGCCGTAGTTACTGTTGTTTGTTTGCCTTGTTATACATACTAGTAAAAAACTGTTATTCCTATCCTTACATCCTTACCTAAACCCCCCTTAATTTCAAAATTATAATAATTCAGAAAGAGAGTTTACATTCTCCATTCCAAGGTAAGCTCCTGCCCTCCCTACCGGACATCTGTCTTTCAAACCAAGACAAGGTGAAAGNAAAAAAAAAAAAAAAAAAAAAAAAAAAAAAAAAAAAAAAAAAAAAAAAAAAAAAAAAAAAAAAAAAAAAAAAAAAAAAAAAAAAAAAAAAAAAAAAGGGCTAGTCTGCTCAGTAGGTGAAGAAATTTCACAATAATGGAAAAGTAATGGCTAAAAGTAATTTTTCCTGAATTTAGTATAGAAAAAGTGTAAATAATTTTGAAGCATTCAGAGATCCTAATCAAATCAGGTCTTTTTTATACTGTTGCATAAACACATTACAAATCAGAAGTTCTTTTAAAATTGAAAGCATATTTCCATTTCCATATTTTGAGAAAGGGACTTCAAACTATTTTTTCACAATTTTTATATTAAAAAAAAATGCTGCAACAGGACATAGACATAAAAGTTTTATTCGGAGTAACAAGAATTTGCTTATTTTTGTGGAGATTCTCTCCAGTTCATGTTGGGTAAGCAAGTCCAACAACAGTGTGGCAGCTTTTCCCTCTGAGGACACCACTTGTATCCATCTCCAAGTTTTTCTGTGGAATTGTGTATTTAATGTTCCTTCTCCTGGGAAGTAAATGCAAAACCCAAATGAATCGCCGTGGAATGCCAATGTCCACTCAGCACTGTTTTGTCACATGGTATCTCAGCTCTTGTTGTGGATAATGGAAAAGTAGTCTGATATTTCACTTTCTGTTTCATTTTGGGATACATGCTTTCCAGCTTGTCAAGTACAATAAAGATATGACATATGCAATAACCTTTTCTTTGATTATGAATCAAAATGTGTTATAATAAAATAGGCTGGCAGAGTTCCATCAACCAGAAAACTTTACCAAGTTACTTGCTCCAATTAAAAAGCAAGTGGAGGAGGAAAAGGATGTCAGTTTGTCTTTGAAATCAGGAACAGACAGGGTCTAATGATACAAATTTATTTTTATAAATGTGGTCAATTCTGCTGTTATCAGCCAGCTGTCAAGAAAAGCAGCGTGAATTTCCTAGAGAACTTCACCTCCAGAGAGTCCATGCTCTGCAGAACTTTCATCTTCCAGCAAAAATCAGATTTAGATTAAATTCATGTCTCTCACTTTAAAAAACAAGGACACTTTATATGTATTTCAAGTATGCATTTCCCTACTTTCTTGTTTCACCAGAGAAGATTTTATCAAGATTTTTGATACATTACCTCCTTTTGCCCAATTCTGGTTAAATTATGAAGATAATAATTGCTAATGGTAATGTCACTAACATTTTAGGGGCTTCTTAACCTGCATATACGGTAGGAAAACAACATTCTCTGTCTTCCTGTGAGTTAACCTGGAGGTGGAACTCTTGTCATGAAGATTTTTTTCCCTTGGTCCTCTGAGTCTTGGCTTTCTACATAATATCAAACCACTAATCATGGAGAAACTGTAGCCTGGCTCTTCTCTTTATTAATTCAACTGCTTCTTTCTTGCTCTGTGTCTTGCACTGCTCCTCTTGATTTCTTTGTTTTCTTTCTATTGCCACTCTTAGTCTTTAGGTACTTGCACAGGAAAATTGCTGAAGAATAATAATAGAGACAGAAGCCCCCTGCATTTTTGCAAGCTATCTTTATCTTTCTAAAATATTTAATTTTCCATTCTTGCAAATGAAATTTATGAACATTTTTAGGCTTTAAACTGGCCATGATAAGTGCTTGTTTGCTTCTCCAAATATGCCTTTGAAAATAATGATTGTTGTTGACAAAATAAAATTACTTTGATATGTAAGTTATAATATGGGGGAAAAAATCAACCTGTGCTATGCTGTATTCCCTAAGTGAAAAAGATGTAACTTCATGGGTTCTTAAAATACCCATAATATTACATGAAGTTTCAATAACAGCAACTTGCAAGAGACATTCAAATGGATTTTGCAACAGACTTTTCATCCTTTGTATAATTATCAAACAAAACATTTCATAGGAAAGCGTGTGGCTGTACAATTACAGGAGCACCTTAAGCACTCTGATTCACTGGAGTCTCAAAGAAGTATGGTTCAATGGGTAGGACATTACATTGGTTATTGTGGGAAACAGGTAATTTTCTCAGCTTTGATTGCCGTGAATTTTAGACACTTAATTCTTGAGGTAAATCAGTTTGATAATGCCTATCCCCACTCACATATCTATGACACAGCTCTTTTAGCTATGGAACCTTCAAATACAGAGGAGGACCACAGATTTCTTTTTTAAATAAAAGGAGAATGATTCTGAAACAGAACATTCTTTTTAGATTTCTGGCTCAACAACTGTGCAATACTTAATATAGCATTATTCTTCCATCTGAAAGTACTCCCAGCTGTTGCAGTCTCAGATTTTTCAACATTTACTGCTCCTTAAAATGAGGTGATTGTAGCAGTTCTCCTGGGTCTGCCACATATTCTCCTCTAGTCAGGGACATGACCAGACTAACTGCATAAGAGTGGAAGAGTGATCAGTCATACACAATGTAGTAAGAATGACAATGGCAAAGTGGTTGCAGGAAGGATATAAACTAGCAAAAAAACACCACAAAAAACAGAGAGCTGAGAATTTGGAGTGTACTGCTAGGAATATTCTTTAAGAGAGCACAAGCATGGGGGGTTTAAAGTATATGGAGATCATGCTGCCTTAAATGTTGTATTACCTGGCTTAAAAGAGGAATATAGTTTCATTGATGAAACTATGATTTTTTTTCTTACCTGTTACAGAATTAATTTTTTTTTTGCTGGAATTCATTTAAATTGCATATTATAAGTCAGGGCCATGACTTACAATCACCTCCACAAACAGGTAGTTGCTGATTGTCAGCTGTAAGATTAACTACACACTTCTGCAGAAATGTGTCTCTGCAGTACTATGTACCACACTTTAAGCCATTAAAATGCTTATGTGAATCCTCTGCCCTGCTGTCCTGTTTAGGAATGAATTGCACAAATTGTACACATTCACTATGGCAAGAAATTTTCCCCTAAAAATAATCTCTGAAGCTCACCAGGGCAGGAAGAGAAGTGACTTGGTTAGCAACAGTCTGTTCCTCATTGCACGAGACTCAAGATAAATTTATTTGCCAATTGAGATTTTTCAACTAGGTGAGTGCTTGCAAGTTCTAATGGAAAATAAAATCTGATCTACAATCTTTCCCATGAAAAGTATCACTGCCTATTTAGAAACCAATATTCAATTCCTTTAAAGTCAGAAGCAACACACAATCTTCTGTAGCCTTGGTGCAAGTATTGTGTTTGACCTAAGGAGAAGGGATGCAGGGGCAGCAGAAGAGTTTTTTGGAGCCATCCTGGTGAAGATCTAAGGTGAAGGCAACAGCTCTTAAGAATAAAGCAGCAGATCCCTCAGACCACTCAGGCCCTGACATCTCTGCTAAGGTGGCTGTTCAATACCAGTTACATGATACCCATCTCACACCCCAAGAATGAAAACCATCAGCTCGCTTCCAGCAGGGCCTCAAACATTCAAGAGTAAACATTAAACTTTGCTCATTTCTTAGGCAGAGTGGATCCAGAATTAGAGAGCTACTGACAGTTTTGCTGCCTGGTGGAAGGAAAACCAGCAAGATTTGTGGGGGCAGGGATGCAGGGATGCAGCCAGGCACAGCACTGAGCAGCACTGCTGGTGAGCCCTTCCTTTGTGCACCATGTATGAGTGGCTCATACTGTTCTATTACCCTTCACAGCTCCCCAGACATAAATCCTCCCTGGGGCTCTGAGAAGGAAAAGGAGGAAGCTAAAACAGACAGAAGGATTGCATGATAACAAAATATGCAGCGCTGGTACCTTGGAAAGATATGAAAGACTTTGATATTTTTTTTCCCCAAAGATGGAAGAAACAGAAGTTCAATATAACCAATAATGTAGTGTAAATTACTTAGCAATTGTTTTAGTTCCACTCAGCTCAACATGTTAGTTATTTTCCTCCCTTCCTGTTGGATGTCTCAGCTATTTTCAACAGATAAATGTTTCACTCCAAAGAAATAGAAACCTTTTTATTATTGTTTGGAACTGCAGATAAGAGAAGCCCGTGAAAATAATTCCAGAGCTAGACTACCTTGAAATTTATGTGACAGAACTCATGAAACATCTTTATCAAAGTCTTCATAAATCACAGTCTCTGTCCACTCCTAGACTGAGAAAAAGCGGAGATACCAATTTAATTTTTTAGAAGTTGCTTGTTTCCTCCTTACAATTTTAGGACTTCTGAGGAAGCATATGGTGAGGCATAGGATTTTAGTTTCACTTATAATCTGGGTTTTTGCAGTCCTTCACTTCAGCTAGAGATGGTGGAATTTATTGCTTAGGAATTTCTATAAACACGCGATTGTTCTGTTGATCCTTCTTTGAGGATTGTTGCTATTTTTTTCCCGTGTCTGGTAAAACTGCAAAAAGTTAAAATTTATCACAAGGAATGTATTTTTAAAAGAAAAAAGTGACACATTAAAGAAGTATAATTTTGGAAAGTGACCATTTAATGAAAATCAGGATGCTTTTCAGTTTATATTTACACTGTAACAATACTTGTGCACATATTTTTTAGAAGATATGGATATATAAAGGGTGAATTTATGGCTCTGTAGTTTAAAACATGCCATTTTCAATGACTTACATACTTTCCCCATGAAATAAAGCAGAAAAATGTAATTATGACCCAGAAAAAAATATATCCATGAATTTTGCTTTTCTTTTAAACAAATAAACTTCTACTAACATTTCTTGCAAATAAAATGAAACCTATCAGGATACAAACAGGAAATACTTCTGTCTGACATGTTGGTAGCCTTCAAAATATTATGCTACTTCTTTTTCAGAAAACTTTTCTGGTGTTCAAGTTCACTATTTGAAGATGAAGAAATAGCCTCCAGAAGAAAAGAGAGTAAGGATTATGGAGACCTACTAAAGATCAGATATTGGCAGAAACAGGGACTGAAAAGCCTCTCTGGATGTGAACTAAAACATGTCTTAGGGAGAAAAAGACTTCCTAAACAACATTTAATGGTGTAGATAATGGGATGTGTTTTGTATTAGTACAATATAATAGACTTTATGGTAAAATTTTCTATACACATAAAAGGAAGACAAGGATTATTTATCCCTTTAAGGATTATAAAATAAAGAGCACAGTGAAAAGTGGTTGAGTACTTATTTTCGTGCAGAGGAGTAAATTTGAGTTGATGGACTCTACTCACAGTCTTCTTATAGCTGTAATAAATTCTTATACGGTTAATCTGAATTGTGGACAAAATTAAGGATACCAAATACCAAATACTGAAAATGGAAATAAGTATGAGACCACCTACATCTAGTTTTGAGGATGCAAACAAACAAAAATTTATATTAGGATAAAAAGAAGATATGGCTTTTTTTTCAAAGAGCAAACAGTACTCCATGCAGGGAGGTTTCCTTAACCCCTGCAACATGCAAACCCCTCTTAGTCAATAATGGAGAAGCAATGACCTCCCTACTCCACCCTGTGAGACTCAGCATGAGCTGAGTCTGCCTGCTTAAACTGAAAATTGAACGTCTCGAGTGAGTATTTCAGGAAGAAAACAAAAAACTGGGCTTGGCATAGAGATGGTGGACATAAGGCTGTTATGTGTGCAATGATGCCACAAGCAGGCAGGTCTCTGAACTTCAGCTGAATGAACTGCAAAATCAGAGAAAGATTCAATGAAATTCTATTCATTTGGGTGTATTCCCCAGAGCAATTAGAAGTGTTATAATTGAGAATAGTGTTAAATCATTAAAAGGTTCTAGCCAGAAATGGATCTGTATTTAGTTCCCAAATCAAAAATTACATCAGAAAAGAGATGAGGAGATGGAGAACTGATGGAGTTTTCTGTCCTACACATGCCAGCCGGAATCATGAACTGTGTCAGGTACCTCCTGGAAGTGAACACAACCTACCTCCAAATACTTGAAAGGCAGAGAAATCAGTAAACATTTCAGAATTTCAGAGAGTAATGGAGGAAGAAAACGAGGGGGTAAATGATGGCTGCTCTTCGTAAAGACATCAGAGGAATCTTCCCAGGACACTGTAAAAAGCTGAGGGAAACGGAGCTCACACAGAAACAGAAGCATTGCTTGGGGAGCTTGCAGGAAGAGGTTATAAACTACATTTCATGAACACCAGTCCAGGAATACTTACCTGAGTGCAAGTCCTGGACCACAGTTCAAATGTTGCAACCACAAATGAGGATTGTGGCAGCAGACAGGGTCATGGTTTAACCCCAGCTGGCAGCTAAGCCCCACGCAGGCACTCACTCAACTCCCCCACAGCGGGAAGGGAGAGCATAGGATGAGTAAAAGTGAGAAAATTAATGGTTTGAGGTAGAGACAATTTAAAAAATAAAGCAACTTGTGCTGTTCTGCTTCCAACTCTCTAAGGAATTTTAAGAGCAGTGCAGTTCTGTACCTGCAGGATCTTTTTCTGGTGATCCTCCTGTGACAGCAAGGAAAGACGAGAAACAAGGAAAAGCTTTATTACACCTAAGATACTTCACGCACTTTTGAGGCAGAAAAACACACCCAAGAAATAAATTGTGTTTTAATAGCACAGAAAACTCAAGTTAACTCTCAGAGTGACTGTTTTCTGCAGGAATTCAAGTAATAATAACACAACATTTGTTAGGAAGGCAACTATCAGGATTTTACGGGCAGCACTGAGGTGCAATAATGAAAGCATGGAAAACCAAAAGTTATTTCTTTAGACCAGCTGGCCACAAAATGGAAGTGCTGGACACAACTTATGAAGAGATGATGCCTAAAGCAGCGCCTGGCATCCATACCAATGTGCTGCAGAGCTCTAGAAGCAGCAGGAATCTGGCTATGCAGGGAAGAAGTTAAAAGTAATAAAGGAAAGCATCAAATAGCCACTAAGTTGTGGCTGAGATCTATTCCCCATAGCCAGAAGTGATGCATGTAATAACAACCTCTGCTAGGAAAACATCTAGAGCCTGGTGAGACCATATATGCTGCACAACTCAGCATAACTCTGGAGACCTACTGGCTATCACCCAAAGTATTCTGAGCTGGGAGAATATTTGAATATTGACAGAAGCTCTGGTCAAAACTGAAATAAGACATTGTAATGAAAATATCCCATTTCTGCATGAATTTGCTCTGCACACAGTGCCAGTGGGATTGCTTTTAAAATGCCAGCTGTAGAGTAGATTTAAATTACTAAGGTCTGGGTTACCAAAAGTTCTGGAGCATGAATAAGTAAGAAAAAAAAAATCTCCAAATACTGAAAAATGATGATATACATTTAATACAATTCCTGCATAAACCAGGCAGTGCTGGTATGCCTCGCAAAGGAAGGATAGAGGAAATAACTCTTAAATCACAGTATTACTTGTAATCTATTAAGCAAATTTCAAAGGCAAAGATACTGGAGAATTGTGTTGCTCAGTTACAGTAAGATGGAGATTTGCAGAGGTCACAACATGGGGCTTCTCTGGCACATAACAGAGGCTAAAACTTTTGTTTGCTTAAGGAGGAAGAAAAGGTGCTATCAGAAAATGATTGACAAGGCAAAGCACTTCTTCTGGGAATTGTTTTCATAGTTGCATTAAAGAATCAGAAAACAAACCAAACCCTAAAATCTTGGCACAACTAACACCAGCCAAAGAGAAATTTCCAGCTTATGTTATAGCTACACTTTTATTGCAGTTTTTTATCTATGTTCTCTTTCAGTCTAGTTTCTTATTCTTAGTGTCTGCAAGTGCACATATCTGTTGTTTATAATAAATTCTGAATTCTTTTTCTAGCTTAATTCAGGTTTGCCAAGGGAATACAAGTTTCATACTTGGTGCATTCCTATGACAGAGTGCAAACAGGCAGCCAGCTATGGATATATTAATGTGTCCTGTGGAAAAGACTGCAGTCTGTGCTCAGTGCTTTTTAGGTAGCCCTGAATCTACATTAGTGTTTGTGCAAGAGTCACAAAGTCAATTAAACTGGACTGCCTTGATTGCTGCCCCTGAGCTCCCTGAGGGAAGATATTGTTTGGACTGGGGAATATGCATCAGGGGAACAGCCATGTTGCTATTTTTAAGGTGTATATATTTTACTACTCTTGATTGTAAGCTTGAGGGCTCTAAGAAAGCATGAGACTGAAGCTCAGATTTTCTCATGTTTAGCTTTATGTTTAAGGTTCTTGCACCAAAGTAGGTTACATTCTGATAGTTTTTGAAATTCTTATGATCTGGTTTCTGCAGGGTTTAATAGCAGCATTTTCTGATTAATATTCTAGCCATATTCTATATTCAGAGGCAATAATAATTCCTCTTTGTTATCAGTTTTCCATTGTGCAAAGTGACGTATGCTACTGAAAGTAAATAATATATACCTTGTCAATACAGTCTCCTTCAAATATGTCATGTATGAATTCAGGTACATAAAACACCCTTCTCCCATCTTGTTCTCCGTTTATGGGTTCAAATATAGATATTTAACCTTTTAAAATCTTATTAAACCTGCACAATATAAGTACTACACTCAAAGCCATCTTTTTTTTAAACTAATACTAAGTGTTTGATTGCCGAAACCTCTGAAGAAGAGCAAATGGTGATATTATGTTCATCTTGTGTAATTAATGGCAGGATCTGGGCACTGCTATTCCCTTGATTGAGGTGTCTTAGTCCTCAGCTAAACCATTTCATTCCTCCTTGATCAGGGGAGCAGAAGTCCAAAAGTTCTGTCCACTTGTCTCAGATTTTACGAAGATTTCTTTGCTGCCGCATTTAATGAAAAGGCTTCTGCAACTTTCTCCAGATTTCAGACAAACCTGTTGCTTTCTAGCTCAAGGTGTCACAAACCCCTCAAATTAACTTTTTCAGCTTTCTTGTTTCTTCCCTAACCTTTTGGACTTTTCCAGACATTCTTCTGAAAAGGAACCAGTTGTAAGCCTTCCGCGTTCCAATTAGAAATGGAAAAATCTTACCTCTTTTTTAAAGGTCAGATATATGAGCACTGTAGAGAAGAAATTTTCCTATTTTCAATAATTTGGACAAGGGATAACTGAATGCTGAGAAAGAAAATACTTTTCATAGAGAAATTCTCAAAAATGTTTTAAATTTCCAATTGTGTTTACTTCCAGTACCTTGTATCTTTCCAGGGCTCTCCCTGCCCCTTTGTATCGTACACTGCTGGCCCATACACAATTTCCAAGACTTAGGGTTGGGTTTAGGACACCAGCCTCCTCTGAAAGAGTCAATTTTCCATCTAAAAAAGGGACATCAATTAGAAATGGCAATACAAATTTTCTATGATAAAAGTGTGGCCATACAGAAAAAACGTTGCATTCATGACAGCATGAATTTATTGATGTCCCTCAAAAAATGCTGTTTTGGCTCTTTATTTTTAAGCCCATGTGATGTAAACTGCAATGAGAAACCGATGAAGTCTTTGAAGGTTTTGTTCAAATTCCCCAAGCCGTTCAACACTTAGGTCCTCAGCATTCCATCATATTACACAGTATGAAATTTTTCATTTGACATGTGCAGCTTACCCTGGCTGCACCCGAATTAGAAACATCACATAGATCTCTTGCTAATTTGCTATTTTTTTTCCTATCGTATTTCAAAGAACATTTAGAGATACAAAGATATTTGAAAATTAAAGCTAATAAAAACCATAATTCATTAATACTTCTACATGCCTCCAAGGGTCCACTCTTGTTTAAGTGAGGGAGAAGTTCTCTGTGTTAGACTGAAAAGATCTCTTCTTCCCTACCCATAGGTCAATCAAGTGAGAGTTGGCAGATAGACTGTCTAAGTCCACCCAGTCAAAACCTAATTAAAATATATCCTGATGCATATGGACACCAATAATAGAGAATTTAAAAATTAGGAAAAAAAAAGAGTGTCCATGTTTTGATGAGATGATATTTTTACTAAATCCATCAAAACTCATCATTTCAATTAGGCAGGAAATAGAGAACTCTTAAAATAATCTCTAATTTAAATTGAATAAAAATTAAGTATGTCTATCCTCCCTGAAAAATGGCTTTGTGCAGGCATTTGTACCTAAGGGCCCACCACGTTATTTGGGATTATGAAAATTTTAAGTCGTCATTCATTTCATTAAGATGGCATTTATTATTTTATGTGCTTTTCTAGTATTTCACTAAAGTGTCTCCTTAAGTGTTCTCTAATTAGCTAGTGTGAAGCTCCTTCACTAAAATACAAGTGGAATAATCATGGAATAATTTGGGTTGGAAAAGACCTTCAAGATCATCCAGATCAAACACAAACCTAAGATAGCCAAGCCCAACATTAAACTGTGTTCCTAAGTGCCACATCTACATGTTTTTCAAGAACCTCCAGGGATAGTGACTCAGCCACTTCCCTGGAAAGCCTGATCAATGTTTGACAACTCTTCTGTGAGGAAATTTTTCCTACCATCTGATATAATCCTCCCCTGGTGCAGCTTGAGACCATTTCCTCTTGTCGTACCATTTATTACTTAGGAATGAGACCTACAGAGCAAATTTTCCATCGTGATTTTGAAAGTAAAAAAACCCTAGTAAAATCATATTCCAGTTATTTTACTAGTTATCCATTTCACCATTAAAAATAGCAATGCATGATGCAAACATTTCATGAGAAGCAATGTAAAATCGAGACACTGGAAGTTTTGAATTTAACACAGTTCAATATTTTACAAACCAATCTGTTAGAGGAACCCTTTCCATTTAAAGGTTTTTCAAGGAAATCTGTTTTGAGATATATTTGAGAGCTTGAAACATGGAAAGCTGTTTGCTGATGAAAAATGCCATCTTCAGATGAGAGAAAACCCAAATGAGCACACAGCACTGGCACAGTATCAGCTTAGAGGAAGCTGAGCCCTGTGCATTGCTGGCAATGCTGATGTGCGAAAAAGAAGAGTATTGCACTATAGGCCATGCTTTAGTAATATCTGGTTTATGGATCATTTCTCATCTATTAGAACAAGAACCTCCTTACCCTGACGTTCAAAGTCAGCAGATAGCAGGCTGCTAGGTGGATTCCCTGTCTTGAAATATTTTCCCGGATTCCTTAATCCCTTTCACTATCATCAATGCAGATACCTTTTGTTTGTTTGTTTGTTTTAAACTAATATTAAACAAATTTTTACTAATTAACAGACAAACAAAACCCTAGTTGAACAACAGAAATCAACCATAAATTCTCAGAGGAGCAAGAGAACCAGAGATTTTTGAGCCATGTTTGGGCAGCTTATCTACATTCTCAAATGGCAAAAAGGGAAAAAAGGGACATCAACCCTCAAATATTAGAGTGGCCCTAAAAGCAGCTGCATATGAACTTTATGAAAGAGATTTTATGATACTATGGTAGTAATCACTGTGACACTATGAATGTTCACACATACATGGAATTATGACACTAATGTTTTTCTTGGAAGACTTAGTATATAGATGGGGTCCTGGCTTTTTGAGGGGGTTCGTTTAGGGTTTTCTTTTTTTTTTTTTTTTTACTTTAAAGTATTGCCTTTAATACATCATTCACAGAAAACTCTTGATTTTTTTTTTTAAATAATAGCTCTGCTTTCCCCTTACATCTGAGCAAATTTTTATCTACTCGTTAGAACAGTAGAAAGATTTAGAATAGATCATTCATGTCTGCTTTTTCAGGTTTGTATTCAAATGAGCTTTTAATTTTAGGGAGCAGACTGGCAATGACAGCATAGCTAAATAGTGATTGATAAAGGGCTATTACAATAAAATGATATTATGTTAGCATTATGCTAAATCTTTAATGAAAATTGCATTGAAGAGATTATTTTCTTTAGAAGAATGCAAAATAATATAGTCAGAGGTATTAAGTGTAGCAAGAATAACTAAATGAGCCTGTTATTCACAAAATGTTGTTGCTGAAGCATATATTAACTTGCCTAATTACTTAACAGCCTTTATAAATGCAATTATTCACAAAATTTAAATAGTTGTTGTAATTAACAGTAGAGAATAAAATTCCAAATATTTCCTTTTTCTATCTGCAGGTTTCAGGACATTTATGCTCATGATTTCTAAGTGCAGTTAAGATTTGCTAACTTCTGTTTAGGTAGCAGGCTCTGACCTTTTGTCACCTATATCTACAACTTTAGATTTATGGATTCTTATTGATCACAGCTAACTGTGGCAGCAGAGAGGTCGGTATGGATTATGCAGAAGGTCCATTTCTTGCTTAGTTTTTCTTGACTGCACTGAAGTCCAAAGTGCTATGAAAACACCACAGACAATATCCATTTAAGTGCAGGGCTTGCTCATTTAAATCAGTGCAAGCACCAGCCAGAGCAGTGACTGTTGGGTGCTCTCCTCCTGAAAGAATGGCTCTGTTTACACTTATCCCCTCCTGAAGGATGATTGTTTTGCTCCTTTGGTTTGAATTATTAGGAGAAAACTTTCTCCAGTATTGAAGCCTTACCAGGACAGGACATTCTTTTGTTTAAAGATCCACTTGTCACAAAAGTACTGCTTTATTGATCCTCTGCAAATGATAGGGCTGTAGATATGTGCTAGTATTCCCATTTTTCAGTGATTATATAGTGGACATGGGGAATATACAATTTCTCTGTTGAAATGAGACACTGTGAAATTTTTGTTGCCATGCTCCCATCTTCTTTACTCCATCTCTATTTTTTGTATAATACCTATTTGTATTACACATCACATAAGACAAAATATTGTATTCATCTTTCACAATCCTAAAAAAGCGATGAGAATTCAGGCTAATAGGAACAGTACTTTAACTCCAAATCTACTCTTTATCATTTATTGCTCTCTCCTTTACTGTTACCTTCATGTGGGTAGCTCAGTAGGAAAGCAGACAGCCTGAGATTTTTGGGTTTGAGTTCACTGACCCTTTTAAAACAAATGCTCTGAAGTACTACCCCGTTCAGTCCTGTGCCTTGGCTATAGGCAGTGCTGGTGTGCTGGCTGTTCTCACTCTGTTTTAGTGAGAGCTTTCTCTTCTAATAAAGCGCTTGTTTCAGAAGAACAACAAACTAGTCCCATGTCTTTACCAACCCTAATCTTACAAAACAGGTTATCATTAGTCCTACGTGTAATACGTATTATCAATCTCAAATACCCAAAATTGCTCAAATTTACTGAAAGGAGGGCAATTGGAATACATTGATTTATGTTCCACGGGAAAAAAAAAAAAATCAAACCAACAAATTGAAATCTGAAGCAGTTCAATGTGTAATTTTTCCCGAATTACTGTTATTCTTAGATGAGAATAAGTTTTATCTAATTGGGAATTTTGAGCCTGGCCTCTTGAACTCTATTTCAGTTTCACAGATATCAAAATATGCTGTAAATTTTAATCTCAGTCACATTGCAAATTACCATGACTCAAAAGGAGCAGATCTTAGAGTTGAAACTGCCGGTGCTGAGGATGCAGTGACCACACTACACATGGTTTTGGGGGCAAGTGCCAGAAGCAGGGCTCCAGTCCGATCCCACGTCCTTCACTTATGGCACTCTTGACCCATGGCCCACTAATATTTGATCAGCATCTTCCAGGTCAGTTTGATCTGAAAAGAATGAGTTCATCTCATGAAGTTGCGGGTTCATGTGAAAAGAAACCAGCTCATGCAATCCAAAACTCTGTGGTGAGAACCGAAGTGCAGAAAATGAGGATGACCAGGTGAAGAAATTCAGAAGCAATCACCATTGATCTGAACTAAAAATTTAATGTAGACTCGCCCTGGCTTGACCTTACACCTGCCATCTTTCCAAGAAAGACAAAAGAGAAACCAAGTTTTTATCTTTTATGGCTACTCTGTAAATATGCTTCAGTTATGCCATAATCTATGAAAAGAATCTGTGGCAATACATTGACTATATTGAATGTGGAATAAAATAGAATTTAAAAGAAGAATTTACAGTGATGCAGTGTTTAAAATTATGTTCTTCCTGAAAAAGGAATACTTTAACTGGTGTAATGAAATTTTGGATATTTTGAGTTCAAATCTCCAGGTTACAGGAAAACTCTGCCTGGACAGACAACTGGATACCAAATATAAAAATGCAACTGAGGTTTGCCTTCCTCAGATAGGATAATGACTAATAAAAGCAACAGAGTCTGAACTAGTCTGTAGATAGAATTTTGTGCTTAGGTTTCCTTTGAACTCTCTCCCCAGTGACAAACAGTACAACTCGTCAGGATCAGAGAGGTTGTCCAGAAGTCACAGATAAAAACTTAACAAGAAAATATTTGGTGATGTGGATGAAGAATTCAGGCCTCATTCACTTCAGTGCAGTTGCTCTTACTCTGTGAGGCTGCCCTTCTTTTTTTTAGTGGAGACAGTAAATCCATACCAAAAATCAGGTCTAAAATTACTTTCCAGAACAACTTTAACTCCCCTTTCTTGACTTCTATTTTGTATTTTTATTCAGTCCTTACTAGCCATGTGTTTTACCTATCAGTGTACATTTCATAAGGGAAAAAAGATAAACAAACCTTCTGAATCTTAACCTTTGGCCTTAGTCGTCAATATTCATTACTGAAGTATTACCAAATAAATATATAGATTTTCAAGCTGCTAAGATGAGCATAAACTTCAATAATAAATTTTTTCTTCCATGTAGGACGTATTTTCTACATTGCCTTAGGCCATTTGACAAAATTTTGATTATTCTTTTTTCTTGAGGATAAGTTGGAACTGTTATTTGACATACAGCTAATGTGTTTGTGTTACTGTTTTAAAAATTACCTATTTAGTTTATTTATAAAATATTGAAATACCAAAGGCAAAACCACATTGATAAACCTCTGTTAATGAAAAGAATTTAAAATTTAGTCAGAAAGGTAAATTTTCTAGGAATAGTTTTTTCTCAAAAAAAAAAAGAAAAAAAAAGTAAAAAGAAAAAAAAACCCAAATCCCAACAAAAACAGTTCTGAAAAGAAATGCTGTGGTTTTTTCACATTTTTCAGTATGAAGGTATTGAATAACCTGCAAAGTTATCCATATAAATTTAAGGATGTTGGATGGGGAGGAATTAAATTATGAAATGAAAATTAAATTATGATGCATCTTCCATTAGTACAAAAATATTCCCAGCTATGTTATTTATATAAAATATGTCCTTCCTGATAATCACATCATAAAAAAGACAGCTGCTTATTGCCTTTATTATTAAGTTAATTTATTATTACAGACTCAGAGATGGGAAGCTCTGTAAATGTGTGAGTCTGACTGTAGAGGTTCAGATATATGGTATCTAAAACAAATTCTTGAGGAATTTCAGAATATGATTGTCCACTGCTGCTTGTTGGTATGTCCTGCAACAGTACAATGAAAGGAAAGGAGATATCTCTTAGCTTCAAATGAAATTTAGAACCTTTTATATCAAGTCCTAAAAAGCACCAAGAATTTTTAAGAAAATGGCACTCGCCTCTTCTGAGATTGACTGCAGCTCCCTGTAGTGTGTCTCTAATCCATGGAGGCTGGTTGTGCCCTCAGCAGAAGGAAATAATGAAGTCACACCCTCTCTCTGTCGAGCAGTGAGCCCCAATGATATGTGGGATGGCTCTTCCCACTGGTCTGTCACAAAGAGTTCTGAACTGCACTGATCTTGTTAAAGATGGGATTTTCAAGGCAGGTGGGCTAGACCTTGGCTCCCTGACTCTTTTGAAAAATCCCACATCACAATAAATGAAAGACCTTAAACAGCCTTTGTAGTTTACCTAGCTTTTATTAAATTTTCTCATATGATTAATGATGAAGGAAGAGAAACAGGTATGAAAAATACTTAAAAGCTCAAGTTATGCAATGTATATTGACCCAGCATTCATAAGTCGGAAATTCTTAATGACTGTATCACGCAGATGAATATCAAACAAAAAAAACCTCCATGCATCCAGTTTTTGAGCATCCATAGAGGTGTTGTTTGCATCATGAGTTCTGACTCATTGCAGTATAAAATAAGCTGTTCAGGAAATCCACACCTATATGGGTAATCAGTGTGGAATTCAGATGCCTCTAGGAATTGTGAGCTGAAATCTAAGGGGTGGTGTGAGTCTGTTTTCTAATGTAAATTATTGTGAGGCTAATTTCAATCTCTGTTAAAGGTTTTAAGTTTGCAGACACCTTATCAAGAGAAGTTCTCATTTCTCCTGTCCCAAGACACCACCTGCATAACTGTGTAACAGCTTCCATGGACACAGGGACTGCTTCTTGGTGCTTTATTTCCTAAGGTTCTGAAACCAGGGAGTAGCAATCAGAAGACTGCAAAGGAAAAACAAGGAAATAACTATTCAATATACATCTATTACAGAAATTTTTTAGTGGAATGAGAGATCATGAGAATTATTACATGAGTAGCAAAATGAGCAAGAAACAGGCTGAAGGGAAGATATTTATACTGCATAGCAGCAGGAAAAAGGAAGATTTACTACAATTCTTGAGATTTTTTTTTAAAAATACTTACTCAATAAAGTAACTATTAAAAAAAATATGCTGATGGAATTTGTTCAAGATACAGAGCAAGAAGGGAGAACTATATAACCACAGAATGGGTCAGGTTGGAAGGCACCAATGTGGGATCATCTTGCTCAACTTCCCTGCTTAAGGAAGGTGATCTCATAGCACATGGCACAGAATTGCACAGCAGTGGCTGACAGGTACAGAGACCTTGATTTGCACACACCCTTTTAAGCTCTCATGGAGTGTAAAAATCTGTATTTTTGCAGAGTCCATTCATTTTGTTGATTAGATACCTTAAACACAATTATTAAAGAAGATGAAACTTCTCACTGTAAATTGAAAAAACCTCCACTGAGAAATTAAGAAGGAAAACTGAGGAATTTCCAGTTAGAAAATACAAAGCTGCTGAAAGATTTGGAGGCACCTGTGGATCAGATGGTGACTCTGAATTTGCTATCTCTCTGCAACTCCTGCTGTGATGTGGGATTCAGAACAGGAGGTACTTTTGTGTCAAACTGACAGTAGATATCCTGTCAAGGTGTCAAGTCTTGACTTCATATGAGGAACTAGCAAATCATCTTTTGGAGTTCAGATTCTCCAAATAAAATAAAGAAAGAAACAAACCAGATGAATTCATGGCATGGAGCTCAAAAAAGGCAACTCAACAATTTGAAGGAACAGACAGCCTTTAAGTTTTAATTAGTTTTAATTTAATTAACCTTTGATTTGATCAGCTCAGTAAATCCCTAAAACTGCATGGACTAAACATGAGAGAGGGAGAAGACTAATTTATGTTAATTAATAAGGGTCTGAGGATAATAAAAGCTAGATAAATACAAACACAGTTATATTGACAGTTAGTTTACAGCTTCTAATACTCAGAGGACAGACATTCTGAAACATCCTTCCTACAGCAGAAATCCAACTGATTTTAAGTGAGAATTTGGTATGTATATGAAATATGATTGATATTTTTGCATGTATCAGTAAGGGATATCACTACAGGACCCAGTAGGTCTGCTAAAACCCTGTGTTCATTGAAAAATCAGTCACTGCACTGATTGCTTTGAGGTAATTTGGAAGCAGGAAAATGACACGCTACGTACACTCAGCAAAAGGATTTAATTTCCCTCGTGCCCCAGTGTTTGTGCAGCACATTCTCTATATTCTGGTAATATTTTTCAATAATTACATTTCTCTAATAGCTTCAAAAATTTATAAAACATCTTAATTTCATTAATCTAGCAGCCAGTGTAGAATTTTAAGCAGCAAGCATTCCCAAACTTGAGTGGCTTTGCAGATGTTGTGATGAGTACAACTAGCAAATTGAGGCATATTAGTTAAAGTGACATGCAATCAGTCACGCCAAATTACATTTGTTTGTTTTGATACAACAGGGAAAAAATCAATTTCAACAATGAGAAAAGAACTTTGGATGATCTTGTATGCTTTGTAGAAGATCTCATCTTCCATCCTCTTGGCTCTTACTGTCTTCGAGAATTTGAATTTTTTTCCAACTTCTTTTTACCCTCCACTCTGGCTTCCTTTCTTCTGATACCACAAAAAAATTTCTGTCAACCTTTTTCTGACCAAAAATCCAACTTTTTTTCTTGCTAAAGTGCTTTTTTTGAATGTTGTTTAACTTCTCTTACTGTGAGCCTTTCCCCATTGAAATTGCAAGTGAGACTGAGACGAAAAACATTGACGTTATGTAAACAAAGAGAGCTTTCGTTACACTTCCTCTGAGCCAAGGTTTCCTAAATCATACACAATCAGAAAAGGGAGTTTCATGTGCAGTAAAATGGCAGTTTTTTTCATTTTTTACTTTACTCCAGAGGCAAGATGCTCCTTTTTCCTGCAAATCCCAGCCACTACTTCATGATACAAGAAAAGTAAAAGCCACATGGCAGAAACAGAGATTAAGGCTGGAAGACACTTTCAAGATCATCTAGGCAAACAATCAACCCAACCCTACCATGATCACTCCTAACAAATATCCCCAAGTGCCGCATCCAGACACCTCTTGACAGCCTCCATATTTATTTGAGAATATTTTAGTGCAGGCTAATGTGAAAAGAATACCGAAATTATTAATATAACATCTTATGTCACACTTGGATGGTTTCAGGAACAGCAGGCAGTGGGTCTTGCTGGAAAACTGGAAGTAGTTGGAAGCAGAAAGCTTACATACACCCTTTAGAAAAAAGAACTGGAAAAATGCTAACCCAGTGAAAGTGCACATTTGTGTGCTGTGTGCCTGTGCTTGTGTTTGGACATATGAATGCATCTAGGCTTAACTGTAATTAAAACCTGAATTATTATTTAAATAAAAGTATGTCCTTTTATTCATTAGCCTTCTATATTATTTTCAGAATTATCCATATTTTTCAATTAACTGAGCATTTCTTACTTTATGCAGAAGGTCAAAGAACAAAGCCACAGAATAACTGAAATCAACACTATTTTTAACAAATAACAATACTTCCTAACTGGAAGAAGGTCATTATACTGCAATTGCCTGCTGCTTTGTTATTTTCATAAGCAGTTTACATAATGAGATTTGAGAAATCCTCCAAATTGTACACTGTTTACTAAAATGAGCATGAAGTGTTTAGTTTAACTCAAATAAAAAACTATAATATATCATCACAGTATTTAATTTGTAACATCTGTATATCAGGATCTTGATGCTTCATATATGATTAAGACATCATTAAAAGCAAGCACACTATAAACTGGAGATACAAAGAAAAAATCATCCTGGAGAATTTCTCATTTTAAATGTCAGTCAAATGTAAGAGGGACATAAGTCCATATTTGTGCTGACAGCAGGCTGCTACGTTTAAGATGCGCAAGATCACATCTTTGCTTACTGCAATGAACTAGAACTATACTTTGAGAAAGAGTTTGCTTGTCCCTGGGCCTTCTCCAGGATCCCAAAGGGGCCATTAACTTCTGCTTTATGAGTCCCCCTCAACCTGTTCCATGTGGAAAATATCATACTCAGCTGTACTGAGTCATCTTCTAGATACACATTTTCACCTAAGAGGTCTGTTGAATGTGCCTCTGATAACACAAAACACAGGAGACACTGCTCCATCAAGAGAGGTTTGAGAATCTCTCTTGATAATTCAGGTATATAAACCTTCCCTGATGTCTGGCATATTCCTCCTGGGTGGGCTGGTTGGCATCCTCTTCCTGAACAGTAGCAAGAATATCACCAGGGCCCCAAGGAGGAGGGAATTGTTGTGGGCCAAGGATTCACCATTGCTAAGTTCCCCTCTCCTTCCCCCTGTTCAGAGTGAGTGTGTCCATACTGTACACTGTTGGGGGTGATCTTTGGCTTTATGCACATCCTACCCTTTTATGCCCATCCTGGATTTCTCAAGGATGTGCCAGGTGAGTTACCACCAGTCTGAGTAATCACGGTAGAGCAGGAAAAACTCCTTCCAGGACTCCTGGGATATGCACAGAGATTGAAAACGTGAGAACTGCCCTAGATTTTTGAGTGGTTCCAACTCTGAATTATTATGATCAGGTTAATTTGCCCCGGATAGTGCAGAGACTTCTCTGCAACCACTGAAAAGAGAATTTTAATAATATAATGTGTTAAGAGTGTAAAGGGTACTCTCAGGCATGTTTGAGAGCAACAAGAAGCACACAAGAGCTTTAGGATGGTTGGAATGCTGAATAAATCAAGTGCATGTGATTTTATCCATACGATGGATGGCTATCAGTAATATCCATTACTAGCAGGAGCCAGAACAGGTTGCTTCCCAAATGATTTCCAAGTTTCATTTAAGAGATGGCTAACTTAATGACATCAAAAGAGAATTTGAGAATGCTATTAAAATTGCACAGTGTTGCTGACCATGCTTTTAGTATTTCAGCTTGTTGCCTAGTGCCAATTTACTGAGAGATATAGATATACTGGAAACCACCAAATGTTTAAATCTCTCTAGAGCCCTCTAAGATTGCTCAGACTCCAGGCGGAGAGCATTACCTACTCCCTATGTCCTTGTTTATCCATTAAAATGCACAGTGAAAGAATAAGAAACAGTGTGGTAGAAAGGTTTGTCAGTAGAAATAGTGTAAATAAAATTAGGGGGTCTTAACCCAATCTGCCTCCCAGTATCACGTCTCCATTCCAAGCTACGGGCTGCCTATCAATGCTGTGCTCATTATTGTTATATTCATCAAAGCTGTCTTTATAAGAAATAATAAGTCTAGCCTATCTCCAAAAATGCAAAACACAACAGAACCAAAAATCAAGGGAAAATATATTTCATTTAGCCCTAGTTCTACCTTTTCTTGCCCTTATCTTATTGATCAAGTGCTTCTATCCCTTCCTCTCCTGCTGACATTTTGACCTCCAGTGAGCATGTCCACTGCAAATCTGCCCAAACCAGAGTGGGGATGCCAGTCTGGATGTCAAGTGGCTGCCACTCTCCTGCCTATGAGCTCTGTGGAGACTGGGACCTCCTGAGTGCTTTTGAGTCAGGGGACACCTGGATGATATTAACCCCTGGATAACTGCTGAGAGTACTCTTCTGTCTGGTTGCTTACCTGGACTCACGGTACCACTGAAATCACAGCAGTGCTCATCAGGAGCTGGAGTATTCTGTGTCTGACCAAAATCTTGTGTAAGGATGATATTGAGTGTAAAACACAGAACATTTGATTTGATTCAGGTGAAGTCATCTATTGTGATATAACCTAAAACTTGAATCTGAAAACCGCTAAGGTGTTCAAATCTTTTCACCACGATGCTTTAGAGTTCTTGAATATTCTCATTCCAAACAGTCAACAAATAAACCAAGCAGTACAAACTTTTTCTCTCAAGGTGGAATCCAGGGGTCTAGACAAAAGTCTAATTGATTAAATATTGATTGATGGTTAATGAACATGGATTAGCAGGCTGTTGGATAGATGTGTGTAAATTTGCCCTTGATGTTTTCCTGCAATGAACTACTAAAGAATATTTTCTTCTGACAATTCTTTAATTCCTTAGTTCAACTGCATGCAAATCAAGTACATTATTTTTTAATTTATGATTTTCTTGAAATCGCATTTCTTTACCTATCCACCCAGTTATTTTTTCTCATCGCAACAAAATATTTCCTCTGAATCATAGAGCCAGAGAATTGCAAGAGTGTGAATGCAGCTCTAGGACGGGAGCTCTCTAGTCTTTCTCCCCGGTATACAGTTGAGTTTTAAAAATCTCCAACAATGGAGACTTCACAAAGGCTCTGGACAACCTGCCCCAGTGTGTAAGCACCTTTACAGTAAAAAAAAAAAAAAAAAAAAAAAAGATGTGTTTGTAATGTTTAAAACAATTTCCTCTATTTTAGTTTATGCCCATTCCACCCTGTCCATTTCCTGGCACCAACAAGAAGAGTCCAGCTCTCTCTTTGTTTTGCAGTGAGGCTGATTGTAGACCAAAAAGTTCAGTGACTCGCTGACTTCTCCCATGTCACAGAGCCAGGCACTGACAGGGGCAGAAGGAAACTTAGCCCCTCTTGAGGGGAAATACTGTCCTTGCTGAAGCTACAGCTTCATCCTTTTTACATGATCTAACAATACTTTTGAGATTCCTGGGACTGGAAATGTATTGATATCTTTCCTTTTGTGCAAGCGGTAAAGTTGACTTCTCATGCCTGACATCTGTGGACTGCTGGTTTGAAGATTTTGAGGGATGTTTTGTAATCTTTTAGTGACAAGAGCATTTCAGTGATACAAATGGTTTAGAAAAAAATATTGATTTACTTCAAGGTGCTTGTAAGTAGCACTACTTCACTGCATGGAACTTGGTCTCTTTTTGCTGAATTTCAATTATTTTCAAGACACTAGGATTTGTTTCAATGTTTATGGTGAAAAACAGAAGATATGTTATTCTTACTCTGGCACCCATCAGAGATAGCTTGTGTCACATGCACTATTCATTGGTCAGAAAAAGTTTAGACATGTCTATTGCAATTACTAAATTCCCTTTTCCAAGCACAAATAAATCACTCTTTATTCATTAAAAGAGGTACTTAAACAATCTGAATTTTCAGCATTCTGGTCTGTATGAATACTCTGCTGACTTCCCTCAGGAGGAAGAAAAAAAATGGCTGCTAAAATAGCTGCAGGTCAGTCAGCAGTGATCACACTTCAGGGACACTTGCTGCATCATGAGCTCAGTGAATACCTGCAAAACCACCCGATACCTGTCAAACTTTCATTCTTGTTCAGGCAAAGAAGTTGGACTTTCCCCCCTTAATTCTTCCATAATAATTTAGGAACAGTGAGAGCCTGTTGAGGATGTCAGTTTTTAATCAAATTGAGTTGAACTAAAGCACACAGAGCTTGCATTTTCATTATGAATTTTCAGTCTCTCATAAAGCCCAGAAATCTTACAGTTTGATGGAAAAAAACAACTATAATGGCTATTATTAAGATTGTTAAGTCCTATTATGATGATGGCACCCAAGGGCTCCAGCCAAGATTGAAACATCTTGTTCCCCTCAATGCTTCCATCTTGATGAGAAATAAAATAACTCATACATGGTTGCCTGACAGAAAGTGCTTCCTGCCTAATGCAATGCCTGTCTCTTCTCCAACCTGCTTCTTACCTTGATACTGAGCATGCTGGGCAAAACACTATGACCTACTCTTTTACAATAAGTAAATAATGATGGTTATTCCTCAGTGTGTTTATTTTCTTCATCCAGTTTATCTCCTGTCTTATCCAATTTTTGCATCCTTATTTCAGGGACCTACATCAGTTTTGTGCTCACTTGCAAAACTGATTTTCCATTCTCCCTCAGCCTCATTCTTTCCTCACCCAACTCTTGAAGGCTTTTCTGCCTTTCATATTTCTTTCCTTTATACCAGATATGCCATGTCCATTGTGTTAAGTTACCAAGACAGTGTTCAGACCAACCAGAAACTGGAATTTCCTACATGACCTTTCTCATACTGGGCCTGCATAAAAAGATTGGACTAAGAAAGAATGATACTAGGAAATCAAGAAGAGCAATGATCCTGTCTGATCTTGACACCAATTCATTACTCCATGTTCACTTCGTTTTGCTCATCTGCACCATCCTGTTATGCCCTGTGAGTATCTTACAACACATTGCTTAACTTCTCACCTGATATCAGAGTGACTGAAAGCAGGGATATTCTTACACTATAAAATTTGCACCATGCTGATGATTAATACAGTTGATATTTCTCTGATGGATATGCCTAATCAAATGAAGAAGTACTAAAATGAACATAAAAGTGGAAGTCCCCATTTCAGACAGAGGGTCACGCTTTTCTTTCAACTCCCATGTGCCAATCAGATTATTGAATCAGAATGGTCAAGGTTGGAAAGGACATCTACAGGTCAACTTGTCCAAACCCCCTGCTCAGCCACTGTCTGTTCATCCAAACCATAATTCAACATCTTTATAAATATCTTACGAGAGTTGGTGTTGAAACTCTGGTAAACATTATTCACTGCTCCCTCCTTGTCTACCAAAACACTAAAATGGATAACTTATATGATTTACAAATTTTCTTCTATTGTCTCCCAGAATTCTGGTTGCCCCTCAGTACTTTGGCCACACAGTAGGAGAATAAGCTCTCTACTTTCCTGACTTAGAATTGCACCTGAATTAGAAATGAACATTGTAGTTCACTTTCTTCTATGCAATCATTTCACTGATAAATTCTAATCAGATCTAAACTTTATGCTCTCAATTTCTATTTTATTGGATTCTGCTGACTTTTGTGCTGTACCTTTTTCACTGTCTTATTTTTTGTTATTTCCCGTACACAATCCTTTTGTATCCAAGGCAATCTGGAAGAAGTTTACAAGAAAGAACAGAGATTTGCCATTAATAGGACAGACAGAAAGAAATCTGTTGAGCAATGAAAAATAAGCTTTTTTTTTTACATTTAAACAATATTCTAAGTACTCTTTCTGTGAGTTGTCATAATGTTCTTTCATTGACTGTCCTGCTGCATATTCATCAAGTGTTACCTCCTGGCTGATCAGAACTTTATTGCTTATAATAGGGATGTCATCTGCCGTCAGATAAAGACTTTGATTCAGATTTTCTGTGCAGCATTTATAATTGGAGCAGCATCTGACTCTCTCCTGAGATTAGCAGCATGATGATCAGTGCCAGACAGTTAATAAATTCCACAAATCGCCGTTATGAGGAAGTCAGGACATTCAACGGAAAACTGAGCTGTGCAAGAATAAGGCAGGCAAGATACTTAAGGACACAAAAAATCTAACAAGGGAAAAAACACAGATAAACTGCATAGCACTGAAATATCATGTAGGAAGTTCAGACTGTATTCATACGTGATGTTCTCAAGACAACAGTATGATGGTAAAGAACAATTTGTACTCATTTGAGTGTCTCCTAACTAATTTCAGTAGGACAAAAAATCAGAGTTAGGTATAGTTTTAGTCATACATGTTAGAGAACTAAACCACTTCAAAGAAAACTTATGATCCCACCTTACAACTTGGTTTCTGTTCAGATCGGCAATTCACATTTTAGTGGCTTCAGAAAAAGAAACTTTTCGTCATAGATGAAAAATTTTTAAAACGCTAGAAAGGCAGGGACTGACTGGGACTCAGTTAATGCTTATTTTTTCAAGGGTAGCTCATTATTCTGCTTTGCTGTGGATTTGCATTGAAACCAAATGAGAAATAATGTCCTGTCTCTAAAAGTAATATCAGCTGCACAAAGCAGCTGGAAGCTGAAGGTTATCCTCATCATGAGGTCTGCAGTGATCTGGGGTATACAGCCTCCCCCTCACCATCAGTGGGTTTAAGTCAAACTCTGACAGGTACAGAAAATGGTCACTGCCAAAGAAGTGCCCTGAGTGACAGAGCTGCAAGGGGCTGGTCTCTCTGTGAACCTGGATGTCTGGATGCAACTGGGTGTGTCTATAAGTGCAAATTTATTTGGTAGGTGATCAGATGGGATACCTCAGCACATAAAGTTCTGAGTCTCTGAGTCTGTTCTACTTGTTAGACATGGGTCATGGTGTTAAATGACTCTCATGAGAGCAGCCATGGTGTGGGATTTACTCTCAGCACCATTATTGTCAGGAAAATTAAGCCACAAACACCAGAGGTTTATGTCCAAATAGAAGACAGAGGAGCCCTTTTACTCTATTCGAATAAAGGGAGAGGCCATGAAACATTCCCTTGAGGGTCTCTCTAATTTTGGAGGATGCAGCTTCCCTTTTTATCCTAATTTCCTGGCCGCATTTCCCTCTCTCTTTCCCCATTGGCTGAGGTAGTTGAGAGGTATAGACTTCCCGGGACGCCTGATACCTGAGATTCCCCTCTAATGTATAACCCTCCCCCTTAATTTTTGATTCTTATGGGTTTTACTCATTGTTTCTTTCATCTTTCAATACCCAATTTCATTTAACAGCAACCCTGTAGTTTGTTTGTAAAGGCAAATATCTGTTTTCCATTCATCAATCAGTGGAATCCTCCCCATTGTTTCTTTTATTTCTCAGTGCTAGTTTTATCTACCAGCAGACCCACAGTTTGTTTGTAAAGACAAATCTGTCATTCCTCTCATTACCAAGAAGGCCAAAATCTGATTTTCAAGGACAGTCTTCAACACCAAGTACAGTTGTTGCTTTAGTAACACTCTAACTGGCCTTTGAAAGCTGTTCCTGACTTGAGGACTCGGGCTGCTGCATTCCTGGAAAGTGTTAGATTTCTGTGTAACATATTACAACAACCTCTTATTTCTACTCTCAGCATGGAGGCAAAGCAGCAGGTGCACTTTAGTTAAAGAGGAACACAGAGCACCATCCTCTTCCATCTCAGGCTTTTCATGTAAAGCTTTTTTATTACCCCGGACTTAAGATCATTTTGAAGTGCTACAACTTTTACCAGAACAAGCCCTTGAGCCCCCTCTAGCCCAACACATTCTCTTTAGAGGTTAGTACAAAGGAAGTTAAAATGCTAAAGGTAATTCTGCAACTTAGCTGAAAACCATGCAAAAACTCAGGTGTGTTTTACCTCTTTTAAATGGTTTCCTATAGCTGTGCTTTTTTGTTCCTTTTTATTGAAGCAGATACCATCCTTAAGAGGAGTAAACAGATTGTTTTGCTTATTAGTGTAAGAGGTTAAAAATTATTACACTTTAATAAAATAACAGAGACAGAATCTAATTTTTCCCAAAGACAATATAATCACTATAAGTGATGACTTTTGTATAAGTCGTTATTTCTCATAAATTCTGTTCACTTGCATTTTTATAAAAAAGAACTCCAGACAATAATTCATACTTATTATAGATTTTATAATTTATTATGGTGAGAAATTTCACTAGTTTCTAATAAGAGGAGGATTCACCTACTCCCTCCTGACACCGAGACAAATTGCAATTCCCCTTCCTCCAAAATTCTGAGCTGATGTCTACCAAGAATATGGCAATTGCAATTAATCCAATTCAGTACAGGAGATATCTGAATAACATTCTCTGATTCCATCTACCTTAGCTTGCAATTATTTTATTTTTAAGACCACCACCAACAAAAAGGGAGCTGAAGTGTATCCTTTTGTAGAGTGAAGCACATGAACATTTGAAGATAACAAGGTGAAATATATTCATGGCTTTATCTTTGAACAACTTCATTTACGTGAGTGCTTTAAGTATGTGTCAGATACAATTTGTTTTTAATGAGTCCTTAATGAGCCTAATTACATCCTGCAATTCAAAAGGCTGTCTAATTTTCTCCCTAGTCAAAGTTGCCCATTTGTTTTTCTTATCCATTGTAAGCAGGACAGTATTCACTTCCCTAATTCCCTGAATCATGAGTCTCTTGTTTGAATCAAATAGAGTCAGTGATTCCTGGCTTGAAAAGTAGCAGGCAGTTGGCACAGATGTACCAACTCTTGAACAAAAGGATCAGCCATCACATTACCTGTAAGAACTGATAAACAGCCTCTTTTATGTCTTTTAGTATCAGTGAAAAACACCTGATTACAGAAGTCACAAAATTGCAGAATCACAGAACAAACTGAGTTGGAAGGGACCCTCAAAGATCACTGAGTCCAGCTCCCAGCACCATCCCCAAGAGTCTCACCATGTGCCCAAGAGCACTGTCCAAAAGCTTCTTGAGCTCTGTGAGGTTTGGTGCTGTGACCACTGCCCTGGGGAGCCTCTTCCAGTGCCCAGCTGGGTGAAAAAGGTACAACTTTTTTCTAATATCCAGTCTAAACTTCCCCTGAAACAATTTCAGGCCGTTCCCTCGGGTCCTGTCAGTGGGCACCACAGAGATCAGTGCCTGCCCCTCCTCTTCCCCTTACAAGGAGGTTGTAACTGCAGTGAGGTCTCCCCTCATTCTCCTCCAGGCTGAACAGACCAAGTGCCCTCAGTCACTCCTTCTACGGCTTCCCTTCAAGGCCCCTCACCACCTTTGCTGCCCTCCTTTGGACTCTCTCTAATACTTTAATGACTTTTGTATATTGTGACACCCAAAACTGCTCCCAGCACTCGAGTTGAGGCCACCCCAGAGAAGAGCAGAGCAGAGCAGGACAATCCCCTCCCTTGCCCAGCGGGTGATGCTGTGCCTGATGCCCCCCAGGACCAGGATGTCCCTCCTGGCTGCCAGGGCACTGCTGGCTCATGTTCAACCTGCCATCGACCAGGACCCCCAGGTCCCTTTTAATGGTGCTGCTTTTCAGCACCTCATTCCATACTGACTTGTTTGATTATATTAGTTTATATTAGTTCTTTTCTCTTACTGTCTGGAATTGCCCTTTTGAAGTGTAGCAACATAAACACATTTTCAAGCAATGGTGAAAAGCAGCAGCCAAACCAAAGAGAAACTCTTCATAATATCTGTGACTACACACATGACCTCTCTGTGTCAAACTGAAGTGTCTTCTCATGGGCTGTGAAGTAGCACTTTGCAGCCTCCACAACAAAAGTGTAGATATACTGACAGCAGGATTAGAGGAGGAGATGGGATAATCTCACACTCCTGTGTTTCTCCAGCTGAAGCACAGTTACACAAAAATAATTTCTTGTATTCAACTGAGGGTGAACGTAGAGTTTTAGACTTGAAAAGAAAGTAAGAAAAAAAATCAGTATAGTATACAAAGGAAGAACCAGAGCATAATAAAATTTGGCATTAAAAATTGTAATATAAAATACAAAATTTAAATTAAACAGGAAAAACAGAGAACACAGTGAAGAAAAAAAAGATGGGGAAACATTCATTTTACTGCAGAGATGATACAAGGCTTCTGATATGAGTGAAAAAACATTTTTATCTGTAAAATTTTGGAATAGATCAGTAGTGTTAATGCTGCTGTTATTCTGATGTAAATCATTATGGAGGTTAGTCCTTAAGTTCTAACTCAATGTATTTTAAAGTTATTCATAAACTTTACTTCAAGAGACATCTGGATTAAAGTATCGAATACATAAACTGCACTCAGGCAAAAATAAAAAGTAAAAAAATATGATTTGCTTAAGAAGCTGGGGAATCTCTCTGGGCTAAAAGAGATAAAGAAATAAAAACAAAATGATGTAATTTTTCTTTGGCAGGAAAGGAACAAGTGAAATGACACCAATTTATCTTGAAAGAAACAAAAATGGAAGTAGGAGAAAGCATGAAAAGGCAAGAAGAATTCTGATTAAAACTCAGTTTTTCCCTAGGCTAAAAATAAATTGCTAAATAAACACATTAAAACATTCACATCTTTTTACAAAGAAGGAAATAATCCTCATTTCACAGATAAGCAAACAGAGGGATGCAGGCTCAAGCAAGGGAGGTATTGATGCTTTAGGATGTCTCCCACCAAGAATAAAATTCTCCAAACTCTGTTTATCTGCTCCCTCGCCCTGGAGTGTCAAAGCTGCTGGTGCTGAAGTTCTGCTTGCAATGTGCCCAGAAGCAGCCCAGGGCTGAGCACAAGCAAGCCCTGCTGGAATTAAAGGAGGGATGGGTGCTCTTCTGATGGCCTTGTCCCCAGGTCTGCATCCCTCTCAAGCCCTCAGACATCCCTGTTTTTTCAGAGAGCACTGCCCAAGACACCAAAGGAACATTTGCTGCTAGCTCCTCATTTTTTTCCCTGTAGCTAAGACTGTCAGGTTGCAGGAAAAAACAGGCTTAGGGCTCATCTGAGCCCACACCTGTCTCAGCTTGGCAGTGACCAAGCTGTGCAGTGTCCTGAGACCAGTCTTTTTTATTTGTCCTCATCAGAACTGTTCTCTTTTGCTTGAAATTATTAAATATTCATCTGACTGAAGAGAGGGAAGAGGGAGTGCATGGATTTGCTCTCTCTCTGACAAAATAATTTAGACTCTGAACTTTAATAAGGGAAATTTGGATTCCTGTTTCTGCTTCAGATAACTATTTCAGTTTTTGTTTCCCATATTTTCTATTAAATTTCTAAAAATATTTTTTCTCTAAGTTTTATTTGTCAGTCTCAACTGCTGAATATTGGCCACAGGAATTAATGGGAAAAATATTTCTTCATGAATTCTGTCATCATATATCTGATCTAGACCCACTGAAATCAGACTTGATGTGTCTATCTGCTTGTTAAATAAGTTTATCCAGCTGCAGCCTATGATGATGCAGTCAACCAGAGGAAGCCAGTAAATCTGAGTTAATATAATGTACTTAACATATTTTTCCTGACCACTGGCTTGCTGCCTAACAGTCAGGAAAAAGCACTCTGAGTCTGAATACACTGGTTTTTTTTGTTTTTATCTATGTGAGCTCATAAAAAAATAAGAAATGAACATTATATATGAAGTATTGCTTTCTTTCTAAATCTATTATTAAATAAAACTTTTAAAAAGGCAAACAAAACCTCCAAACCAAACTCAGAAATTATTGCCAAAGCTTCCCTTTACTTCCAAGGCAGGCTGTCAGCCTGAGAAGTGTTCACCAGATGTTTAGAGTTTGGAAAAAGTGACTCTAACCAATCAGTCACCCTGAAAAGCTTTAATTAGAAACATATATTTAAAAGGCCACGGTGTCATGGTTATTGACATGAGAACCTTATTCTTTGAGAGGCACTGCCTCAGACATTCTTAGTGGTAATCACAAAATATTTGTTTTGCACATCCTGGTCAAGTATGGAGGTTGTGACTGGAAGTGTAGGCCCTGGTATTTTAAAGAAAATAAGCTCTCTCCTGCTCTTTTTTTATTTATCACACTTACACCCATAGCCTGCAAACAGCTTTAAGATTCAGTATGGGAGAACTGCTTCTTAGAATCAGGCCTGTAACAGCTTTGTTCATTCTGTCAAAGCCCTACATATCAGAAATTTGCTGACTGGTATTCAACAAGCTTGAAAGATAGATGCAAAGAGTCATAAATACATGGCTGGAAGGGACCTGGTAAAGATGTCTAATCCAATTGCTTGCCACAAGGCAAGACAAAATGCAGCAAAAGTATTTCCGACAGATGTTTATCCAGTCTACTCATAGGAATGTCAGTGATGGATGTTGTAGAGTGTCTCAAGACAAAGTGTTCTCAAGACAAAGAAAATTTCAAAATGCAGCCTTATATTCTAGGAGCTAAATGATAGCTGTTTGAGAGCTTTGTTATACTGGTACTTTTCTTGATTTGCCTGAATGTACATATCATCCATAGGATGTGGAAATTATATCTCCTGCACTATGTACTGGCAATTGGGACTGTGTGTGGTTACTGGAGACGTATATGGTGAATCATCTGGTGAATAATTTTCAGTTAACTACTCTTATGAAATCTAAAATCTTGCTATGTGGCAATATGGTTTAAGGATAACTGTCTTAAGAATGCTATCTTTAGCCATATTAAGAACACATGATGTCATCTTCAAATATGTCCAAGTGTTTTGACCACAAATGTCATTAAAAGGTAGGAGCCTTTGCATTCAAAAAGGTGCATACATTACTCTGCCATTTAATGAAAAAAGATTATTATTGAAGGTATAAACCATAATGCTGTTAGTTTAGAATTCCCAAGTACTTGCTGAAAATGTGATGTTTCCTTATATGCTCATGACATTAAATCAAACAAGCATATCACAGGTTGATGTATATGTGGAATTCACTGCATTTTTTTCCTTTGTCTAGTTTCAAGTACCTACTTGGCTTTTTGCATTTTTGAAAGGAGAAAAAGAAAATACAGATTCAGCTTATCTTTCATGACCTCAAAGAGAAACCAGTTTGGACACAATTTTAAAATAAAATTAATAAATCTACAGGACTTTTTCCAAAATATTTTAAATCTTCAGACCATTTGTTTAGATTATTTATGAAGTCAACTCCATTTTTTAAACTCTGTGGGGCTCTTAGCATTATGAACCTTTGTAACAAATGGCTAAGCTTAAACCAGAGATTAATAAAAAGGCTTATATGCTTAAAAATGAGGAAACCACACTGAAAATCTAGATAGATATTTCTCAGGTTTTCATGTTGAAAATGCCTCTTACAGAAAGAAAATAAAATATTTCATGATATATTAGCATTTTCTGATGCTGAGGGGTATTGAAGGCGTGAGTTAGTGAGAATAGAATTTTCAGGGCTATGCAACTGCTTTTGAATACTTTTTGAGGTTTCTCTAGAAACTACTAATTTTACAGTATGTGTTTAATGCTACAATCTGAACTTGATAACTAAGCAAACTTGGGAAAAACACCAAGTTCCCCTCCTAAAAATACAGGAAACAGAAAAAGATAGTTTTATTCAGCTCTGTCAATGACACCTTCAGTCCAGTATGACAGGGTGTAGAAAGGAGCAGTGAAAACAGAACTTAAAAGACATTATTTCAACATCATTGTAGCTTTATCTTACTTCTATTGCTTGTAAGAATGTTTTTCAGCATATACAAAACAAGGAACAGCAACACTTGTGTGAAATTACCTTCAATGCATGAGGTGCACTCTCTTTCATTCACAGTCTTTTTGGAAAATGAGAGGTGTTTATAAGTTTTAAAAGAAATCCATCACAATCATAAAATGTGCATAAAATAAATGCTTGGATTTAAGTACTAGCTCGACTCTTGCTAAACATAATAGAAAATTCTTTAAATGAATAGTATTTCCCAAAACTATAACCATTATTTTTAGCCATACTGTAACCACTATTTTTCTCTTTGGTGAATTACAAAATTATTTTTTGCTTGATTTACTACAGGAGAGAGTATTCCTCTTCAAACCTCCAGTTTGTATTTTGGTGTACCATCCTTCACTGCTAATGAAATCAAGAGATCTGTAGGAGCCGCAGGAGGATTTGGGTGCATCATGGACAGTCAGGAGGATGAAACATTAACTTCTCCTGTGTATCAAACCCCGTGCTGTGAAATGAGAGAGGAAAGGCAGACTCACTGAAAGGGTATTATCAATACCCTCCTTTCTGGAAAATATTCAGCATTTTTCATTCATTGAAAAGAGACTCTAGATCATTCCTGTCTCACAGTCCTGGTTTGCTTATAAGGTACTTTCCAAAACATGCACACTAGCAAGGTAAAGTGAATTTGAGGGTCTCTCCTACAATCCCCTAATAAATTAGCAAGTACAGCCATCCAAGAAATGTTGATTTTCTTGACTATCATTCTAATTCTCCACAGTGTCACAAGCACTGTACATTCCTCAACAAATCATGTCCTTCCCTGAGAAAACATTTTATTTAAGTGAATGTATGTTTTCATAAGATACCTTCTTTTTATACAGTAGTCCTAGGTCACAAAATCACTAGTTCTTAAATGTCAGTTACTTTTTAGAGCTGAGGACCTAGATTTTTAAAACTAAGTTGTGTAGGCACCTTAAGAAAAATTCTGCTTTCTCTGGTCGAAGTTGCATAACTCCAAATTTAATGTAAAGTTTTTAGCCCTGCTGATAACCATCATTGGGAGTATTCTAATCATAAAAGAGAAAAAACAGCTATCACTGGAAGTTTGATCTGGACAGGCACAGCAGAGTTTCTGTGTAATTAGAGAAGGTTAGCCTATTTATTATTTTCGTGACAGAAGGGCAGCCTTTAATCTGCCAGGTAAAATGTTGGCAGGAGTTTTAGTTGAAGAGACATCATGTTTTCTTCAAAATAAAATAAAACAAGCCTCTATTATACTAAGGTCTGCAGTATAGATGGCTACAAAATATGTGTTTGTTGAACAGTTACAAGAGTGAAAGAGAGCTCTATTCTATGGACAGTAGGACTGAGCTGTAGGTTGCAATCAGGTGTCAGCTCTCTGCTTCCCAGTGTTCCCTCTTCCATGTCACTAAGTAGGAGCACAAGTTTTCTTAGATGAGACCAAAGCGTTGAATTATAGAAAAGGGAGCTGTCTTGCTGAAGGAGAAACTATGCATTAAAGATGTGATGTTATTCAGGTTCTCATCTTGCACAGTTTCACTGAACTTTAAATACTTTTGAACACATTTAAACTTTGATTTTTCAAAGGCACTCTGCTTTGAGCCTCAGTTTTCATTATCTTTTGGTCTCGGGAACTCTTGAACTTTAATTTTTTGTGCCTTTGTCATTACTTCCTCTGTGTGAAAATATTTCAGGGATATGGCACACAGAGTCACAAACACTAACAAGCGCCATATTATCTTTCCTTTATATCTAACTCTCTTCCAAAGCAGCTGTAGTGTCATAACTGATCAGGGACATTTAATTGCTATAACAGTATGATAAACAGTTGGGAAATATTTAACTTTTATTTACAGTGATTGCATTCTTCTGTGTTATATTTGCTAAAGGGACTCAGTAAAGTTGATAATACCGATTTAAGAGGGCTGAGATTAATTTAAATATAATCTTATTCTAAAGAGGCATCCCAAGAGTTTAAAATTGAGGGGAATTTGGGGTAAAGGAGACATTTGGGGAGAAGCCAGTGAAAAGTAACTGCAGGCTTTAATTTTTTTCTTATGTACAATAGCAATAGCAACAAAACAGAAAAGAGCTAATCCCTGGACTTGTTCTAGCAGGCACTACATTAAGCCCACTGTAATTCAGATATAAAATCCACTCTGTCAAGGACAGGACTTACCTTTTAGTACCTTTTTCAGGCTACCTGGAGTGTTTCACATTGTACAATGGTTGCTTTATTAAAAGGAATCCTCACAGTATTTTCTGAGGAATGCTTGAAAGTTTATGTAGTCACACACTACAGGCTGTTCCACTGAGAGATTAGCAAGTATCCTTCAGGCATCTATTTTAGCAACACTTTTCAGAGAACCCAGCCTCTTAGAAAATATATTTTATTCATGGATTATCATGTTTCCTTGTTTTAAATATTTATGGAACTCATAGTCCAGAGTGGTCGTTACTGTAGTCTGTGATACAAGTGTTTAATGAGAAAGTGTGGACATATTTATATAAAAATAATATCTGATCTTTCCTTGGAGTAGTTTTGGATTTCTCTGCTGAGTAAACTCAGTGATTACACCGATTTTTTTTATCTGTTTCATTCTGCTTTTTTCCTTCATTTAGTCCTCGATTAATTTTGAGGTTTTCAGCATCACAAAATTATCAATACAGCATTCTGGTTGAAAGCAGGATTTCATATGCTTCCAAAATGCCATTCTTTGTGTCTGCAAGTATTTCTCAGGATACACAAATGGAACCAGTTGGTCCTTTCTTCTAAGCACAGGATTCCTTCTAAGCACAGGATTCCTTCAGAAAACATCACCCATTTTCATATATTGCCAAAGACAATCCAAACCAGGCATCCTGGCTTTTCAGTTTGCGGACATACACAAGCCAATATACCTAATTAATTCCTCATTAACCTTTGTGTTGGAGAGGCAGATACCCAAGGAATAGGAAATAGAAAGAAAGGAGTTATACATATACAGAAATTTAATTTTCTAACTACATTTTGCAACAACCAGACAACTAAGATGGCTTTTGAGTGGATGCAAAGATAGATATTTCAATATAAGCAGGAACTAGTAAGACTGACTGTTTCAGTCCATAGAGGGAAAGATATATTTGAAATTAAGAGGATTTCAACTTCATCAAGAGTCAACAAGAATTCAGCTTGTAATATAGACAGAATCAAGGTTAATGAAGCTTCCAAACTGTTGGAATGAATAAAAGTAATGATGAATTATGAGAAAGAAAGCTAAAGGGGTCAGTGTTATGTGAGGAGCTATACTTTGAAAACCTTAAAAGCTGGAAAAGATGAACAGCAAAAAGGAATCAATTTTCCATATCTGGTTTATGGGACCAAGAAATGGAGAAACAGTGGCAGCAGAGAACATAGTTTATATCTGATGCCTTCTTAAGATCCTCCCTCCACACTTCCATTTATTCTACCCTGAGAATGTGTCAAAGCTTTGTGAACATCCAAAGACAGACTGTAGGGGAAGGTGCGAGACAGGACAGAAAGATCTTGAGTAGAGTAATAAATCAGAATGCTGCCCTTGAATAAAAAAACCCAACAAAACTGTGGGTATGTCCTTGTGTAACAGATATTTGCATATTGGTCAAAGTCAAAAGAAAAAGAATGGGGAAAGTTGCCTACCTTGCAGAAAAATGTCCCATCTTTGGGATGGGAGAGTTGCTCATGTCTATTCCCCTCACTTTTCCACACACTGGAAAATGCATTTCTTCATGTAGATCCTTTACAGATGAACTTTACAGGGATTAAAATTTTGCACACAAAACAACCTCATCTTCTAAAGAATGAAATTTTATGTAGTCAACAGGAATTAGACAGACGGTTATAATTTTTTCAAGTTCTTATTGACCTTGTTGACCTGTGTAGTAGGTTTCATAATTTCAGTAGAGAAACAGAAAGTTAAAATCCCAGAGGAAGACATAATTTTGACCTTTCCTTCATGTATATATTTTGCTCTTTCTTGAAGATGTAATCTAAATACCAGTTAAACCAGCAGCTGAAGATTTTTTACAAAAATTGCTCTAGCTGTGAAGCTTTGCGGTCACATCATTAGGATTAACTTGTGATCTAAATGCTATCTTGCAGCTCAGTTATCTGCTACTAAATATTGGATGCTTCTCTGTGGAAACCATTTTATTACTTGCCTAAATATTTCATTCAGAACACTTATCTGAACAACTGACTGTTGGATAACACAGAAAGAGCCTGGAAATGTCCGATGGAGAAAAACAAATTAAAAAAAAAACAAAAACAAAAACAAAACAAAACAAAAAAAAAAAAAAGAAAGAAAAATGGGACTGTAGGTCATAATGCAGCCAAAGTTTTATGACCTTTTTGAATCTCCAGTGTTTAGAACAAAGTAGATCACATGAGGAAAATTTAGGGATGAAAGATATCTGATAAGATATACTGACAAGGTGCGATCATCACATGTAATGATTGGATGTTGAATAATTTCACCTTGTGAGAACAGTGGATCTTATGACAGCAACAATGATGGTATGGACATTTCCCACAGTAGTTTCTCATTTTTTTCCATAAATGTGGAGGAGTGGTCTGCAATCAATGGAATCAGTGCAGAATATCAACTTAACCAGTTAGCAAACTTCTTGGAGGGTTCACCCAAGGATACCACATGTTACTGTGCTGTCCCCAGCTGCAGAGTTGGAGCAATAGCAAAGGCATTGCCCAGTGCAATGAATACATATCCAAAATATTATCCACCACTCTTCAACCTTGTATGGGACAAATAAAGATGCACTGCTTGATTATTTCCCCTCTAGTCTGCTCAAGATATTTCAATCATTAGGTAGAACATCCTTGACCATCCATTCAGTTCTAAGTGACTCAAACAGCAGATACTCTGAGATAGAACTATTAATTGTCTAAGGAATTGTTTTTACAGAGAAAATGATTAATACAGAAGTAAATAAGGCTTCATTGACTGGGAAGGAAAAGAAATCCTCATTCACAAGTGTTTTCCAAGACAAATCTCTTCTTATTTACCTTTCTTAATGAAGTTTGCTTTAGTAATATATTTTTTTTTTTGCCTTGTCTGTAACCCTACATTTATTCATTAGCTCTTCTCATTCATAATCATTCAGTCACTGCCATTTTGAGGGCTATTTGCACATGGAAGAAAAAAAATGTATTAGGATTCTTGGTCCTAATTAACTGCAATTGGTTCAACTGCAATTTCTGCGTGCAAAATTTTGCAGCCTCTGAGCCCCTGCTCCTCTTGTATATAAAAAAGAATAGCAGGAAATATTGACACTTGTTTTGCATCAAGAAGCTTGAGCAACAGTGAGTTGTACCCATTTTATCAACAAATCCTAGAGACCTGGATTTGGGGTCATACCCATCTGCACCTTCTCTGCTATCCTTTCATTTAATCAAAGAAAAAGCTAACCAAATAATTAATTCCCTATTCTCTGAACTGCTATGCAACATGCAATATAGCTATTTGTACCAGATCAAGTTCACTTCTGCCGCTTGAAAAAAAAATGATGACCGGTGCAACACTGCGTAGTTCAGATCCCTAGAACTGAAATTCTGCTATGCATTGGCCTGAAAATTTGACCTATGAAGTAGGCACAGAAAATTGCATTTGCTTCAAAAACAACCACAGTAAACAAGCACAATGGCTTTTCAAATTTTATTGGATGCAGCTATTGTCTATTTAATGGGATATTATGATATACTGGATATCTGCAAGTGTAAATGAGACAGTTAAAACACTCAAAGGCTTTAAGTATTGTACTTACACAGGCTACTTATTATCCACATTTTGATTATTTCTTTGAATCATTGTCAACAATAATAATAATAGCAGTAGTATTAATAATACAGCTGGGGATCATTCTTTGATGTTCTTTATGTGGCTAATTGTGAGAACATAAAATAAATCCTACTTCTGGCATATCTGCCAGCAGTGTCTGTTTACATCTGAAACTGTGAATGCATGTTGGATCTGTCAACAGCAGCTGCCTTGGAGAATATGTTTTGCATAAACAATGAAGGAAAATGGCCTGAATGGCATGAAAAGAGACTTAACCTTTGTCTAATAGATGGGTCAATAACAGGGTATGGTTTGAATCATGTCTTACTCATTATTTTTATTCCATCTAAAAAGCTGAAAAATTCTGAGATGCAAAACTGTTATGTGTGTATTTTTTAAGAAATTAGAGCTTCTTCCACATGGAAACTGGGAAAGCAGATACACTGAGGTGGAATGCCCTTCTGAATCTCTCCCCCATACCACTGGGGGAGTAAGCAAGCATTTGTGTGTGGCTGAGCTGCCAGCTGGGTTTGCCATGCAGCAGACAGCAGCACTGTCATCATATAGGCAGAAAACTGCTTGGTAGTTCCTCCATTACCTGTCCATTAGCTCCACTTTGGAAGCTGACTTCATGGATTTTTCCTGTTGTGTAGCGGTAGGTATGCAGGAGAGAAATAGTTCAAGTCAGAGCCACCACATGGGAAGGGATATGTTCAGGACATTCAAAATAACAGAGAAATGAGGATCTGAAGGGCAATGTAGAGTTTAGCTATACCTGTTGGATGTTATTGATCTAAATTACATTTCATTACACTGATCCAATTGCAAGCCACCTCCGATTTCCAGCTGGATACAAGTATTTTCAGTGTTGTTGTTGTTTCACCATCTAAATTAAATTCCCTGTTTGAAACTTTTTCCCTCAATTGATTTTTGTTTTCCTGTTATGACACATCAATGACAGACTACATTACATTTTCACCTGCTAGAAAAACAGGTTTCTATCCAGAAGTCTCTTTATCCTTTGGATTAGGGCTCTTTCTGTTACAAATAACCCCTTCTGGCAAGCTTCAGTGTATGATATGTATTTTTAGGCTAAAGCACTTTCTCCTTTTAAGAAAATCTAGAAAATCAGGTTTTACCTGGTTCACAAGATGGACAATGCTCCCAAGGGTAAATCCTCCTCCCCCTCTCCTCCTCTAAATAGTTGGGTGCAGATAGCCACATGTATAGAAGCGAGAGAATGCTGGGCAGACAAAGTTAAAGCGAGAGAATTATTTGGAGTGGTTTCTAATAGATTTTCTGTTTAGAGTTGGAACTTGTGTTTCATTCTGAAAATGCTTTAGTTTATGATTATTCTCTCTAAAAATAATGTAACAGTTCCTTTGAAAGCAGAATTTTAATCTCCACTCTTGCTTTTCATGTCAAGTAACCATAAGGTGAAAAGCTAAGGTTGCCTCAGAATGCCGGTAACCTCAGAATGTCTGATACTGATCTTGCTCCACCTTCTAATGCATTCCTAGAGACAGATGAAAGAAACAGAACTGTGGGACATGAGCTATGTGACTTCACCTCATGGAATAATATTTACTTATTGTGTTACACAGGGAAAAATCCATTTGAAGTTAAGGTGGTGTTTCTTTCATTCAGCCGTTGTGTGAATGAATGCTGCTTGGTAAAATATGCATGTCTATGTGGACATATGTAACAGAAAAAAATCGATTAATTTGGGATTAATTACAGATTTCCAAAATAAGTGACATGCTTACCACAGCCAAGTGGTCCTTCGCAAACCATCTTCCCTCTGTCAGAGTTTATCATCCACTGTGTATGGTTTGATGGCAGAGCCACATTAGAATAACACCGTTCTGTTTATGATCATTGCTGCATTCTTAAAAACCTTTGCATTGTAGCTACAGCAAAGATTATGCACTCATTTCAGAAGGAAATCTCCCAGTGGTTTCCTTTAGCTGTGCTCTGGTTCACATCACAGAGCAGTCTCAAAGCACAAAACCTGTGTTCCTTCTGGATGAAATTAAACTGGATGACGTGTCCAGGAGAAAACAGTGCATCCCAGCTGCTAATAGTATTTTAGTCTCATGTACTTCTCTCCAGAGCTAATCTGAGGGAGCTCCTCAAAAAACCTTGCGGGGAAATAGAAGGGCTACATATGCAAAAGTAAAACTTGTCGCTTGAAGAAGGTGTATTGGACAGACTAGATTCATACAGGTTTAGGAGGATGTGCATATCATTTATTTCAGCAAGCTGTAAGATGTTAAATATCTCTCTGAATCTGGGCTGAGGCATTTGTAACCTTATGCAGCTGCTGTAAAGGTTGATTCTCCAAACCATCATACCAACACAGAGGAGTAGCAAAACATCTGTTACACCACTTTGGGGAATGTGTTGCTGCCCTCTGGACCAACTCAGTGACACATTTTTTCTGTTCCTTTATATGCTATTTACACAGAATCCCTTCAGAGTCCTCCTCGAGGCTGGTGTCAATCACCATCTACAAAGGAAGGTGTATAAGTTGAAACTCTCAGGGACTGCTGCTAACTCCTGATAGACTGCTGACAACTTCCCATCAGTTTGCAGTCCATTCTTAGTGTGCTCTTATAAGGGGGAAAAAAGCAACACACAGGATTATTACTTTTGTTTCTACTTTGTCTCAGTACTCAGAAGGCTTTACACGGGTCTCCCTCTCTAATTTATATATATGTGTATGTAATACATACAGCACCTGGGCTGTAGAAGGCTGAGGTGTACCTGAGCTACCTGTTACAGTAGGATGTCTCAGTATGAACAGAAGTGTTCATGTTCACTTTACCTGTTACCTCCCTCATAAGAAAATGTCTGCTTTCAGTAAAAAAATGATGAGATCTGCACAGCTGTCCAAACAGCATGTATTTTCTGGCAAAATGAGAGAGCAAATTGGCACACGTGTTTTATGGAGGCCTAATGTTAAGTTTGGAATTGTCAACTCTAGTCAAGAGACTATTTAGCAGTGACCTCCTCAGGGTGATGATGAGGTGCCTTGATTTAGACTGATTATTGCTAATCCTGTGTATCCTTATGTGGGGATTTTTTGAAATAAAGTACATAATGCACAAAACCCTTGACCCCTCAGTAGAGAAAGAAAAGGAGAAAACTTTATACAAGGTCACATACTTGTAATTCACCTGCTGTGATTTTCTTGTGTTTTGTCGAGAATTAGTCAGGGAAAATAGGAAAGAAAAAGGCATCCTACAACAATAGCTGTTTTATCTGGAGAAAGTCCCATTCTTTTTCCTTGAATGAATTCCCAGATCTTGTGTTCTAATCCAAACACTGATTAACAAGGTTCTAGCTCTTTGCTTGTTTGTTGCTTTTTGGCAGACATTGTGGCTTTCATACTTTGTTCCTTAATTACTTGCCATTTCACACCCTGATTGTTTTCAAGACTCTCTCAGCACAGCTTCCACAAAAGTTTCATTTTCACAGTGTCTTGTAAAGTATTATTTATATATCTACTGCCAGGCAATCTGGCCCCTTTGCAAAGCCTTTGTCTTGCATCAGAAATAAAGCTGGCTGCAGAAATACAGAAAATATTTCTTGTACTCCATGAATGCACTCTGAGAAGAGCTCTTCTACAGCTTGGCACTAACCCCTAACTTTGGCTGCTTTTGAGAATTCTGAATTCCAGAATTCCATGTGAAGGGAACCCTTCTTCCTTAAGAAGAGAGTGGCCCTTGAGACACAAGGCAGCAGAATAATAGCCCTGTATCACCCCGTCATGCTCAGATGTAAACTATATGAAAGTTGGGTTCAGTCCATGTAAAGCTGGTTAAAGATAAAAAAGGGTATGCTTGCAAGAGGGGAACCTTGCCAAACCCAAAGGCTGTTCTCCTTTTTCTCATCTCATTTACAATGACAGGAGCAGAAAGGCCTTCCCTTTGGTGATGTCCTCCAGCATTACAGCCAAGCTTGCATCTATTCTTGTCCTACAAGAGCAGCAGGATCTCACCCAGCTTTCACAGAAGGATAGCAAATAAAGGAAGCTGGTTCAAAAAGTGCATTCCTCTGGTGACCAAACTGTGATCAGGTGTGAGAACAGCATGTTGAAGGCTGGAGTCCTGTACTGCAGCAGAACAGAGAAGAGAAATCCTATGGTGAGGAGAACCTAAAAACCCCCTGTAGCCTCCCATCTCTTCTTCCAAGCTACCTGCACTTGCTTTGTTTCTGGGAAGATGTGCAAACATAATCAACAGTATTGTAAGGTGGCATGTGGCAGCTATAACTGGCCACAAAACTCAACAGGATCACAGGAAAAATTAAGAGCAAATAAGAGCAAAAATGCATTTTCTGTGGTATAACTTTAAAATTACCAAGACATTTAGTGATAACTAGAGACTGAGTGTACTAAAAAGCCAATCTGCAAGAAAATTTTCCCTGTCAATGAGGTACCGTTGGAGGACGATGTACACTCATGAAACCTTTGCAATTAATGAAGGTATTTGATTCAGTGGGAATCGAGAGCATAGATAAGTGCATTAAGCATCATATTGCATACCTCTAAGTGGAGTATCTGGCCCCATGTGACTAAAGAAGTAATTTCCCTCAAGCATCCCTGATCTTTTCTGTATGAATGTTCTGTGCAGGAATAACTAACAGACCTGCATAATGTTGTCAGTGCAGTTGAAAAATGAGACAAATTATTTTTGCAGTAAAGGACGATTCTAAAAAGAAACAAAACAGTCTTAGCATCATAAATCAAGAAAGTGTTGAACCTGATGACATAATCCTGAGTCAATCTGTTAATATTACACTTAGCATATACTTCCTGTGATTTTCTCAGAACAGTTTTCACGGAACAAGAGTTGGCTCCATAGGTTGTATTCAAGTGACTGACCTCAAGAGTGTGAGGATTTTGCTAATGTCCAAATAAATAATTCAGAACAGTTGGTATGAAAGCAGTCATGGTCTCTTCACTCCTTTGCTGCTCTTTATTCTAAGAAGGAAAAGCAAAAGAATGTGATAAAAATGTCTTCTGATGACTCTCTGAGTGAGAGTAGGTCATGATAGTAGAATTAATTTCAAGTGTTATAATTTCTAAAACTCTACATTAAAATAAACGTGTCCTTCAATTCAGGAATTGATTGGTTCTTTCCACTGACTACAAGACTTGAGGTGTGGATAAAAGAAGTACATATTTTTCTCCTTTTTCAAAATACTGCTGCATGATACAGTGAAATCTAATTGTAATCACTACTTAACTAAGAGGAATTTCATATAGTGCATCAATCTTCTGGCTTCAGGGGACAGTGATCTTGCATGGATGTGAGCTGATGTGAGCTGCAATGGAATCTCTGAGCACAAGGAGGCAGCAGGAGGAGACGCGGGCAGATTTTGGCCCCGTTCTTGACTAAACCGCATAACATCAGCACCACTGAGCTGAGCCTGGCAACCAACAGGCTACAGCTGATTTCCTTCTGTTACACAGAATCTCACTGAACTTTTTCAACAATGCACTTAAACTCATCAGTCTGCTCAAAGATAATGCCACTCATCCCTTTCCAACTACCAACCAGTACTGAATTCTTCCTACCACAGCCAGAGCTGTCATGAGGTTTGTAACCACCAATTTTGCTGTACTTATTCATTTCACATGTTTATGTTTCATTGCTGAGTAAAAGTATGTTCACTTTTTTATCAATTACACAGACACATTTCCTCAGAGTGAATGAAAAATAAAATACCCTTTGTCCAGAAACCAAAGCAGATCATGCAGCAGATGTACAAATTTAGTGTGAACTTGGTGGTTAGCAGAATATGAAGTTTATTCCAAGATAAATTAGTAGTTTTTGTTACCTTCAAACAGTGCTTGAGTCTCTCTCATAAAAAAACCCCATATCTAATAGCTGGCACTGAGAGCCAGGAGCAGTCATCTCACCATGCTAAAGGTGGGCCAAACTAATCCCTCACTGATTTACTGAACAGCCAAATTCATCATTTCTTGTCATGCTGCTGTCTAACAGCACACCAAGGTGTGTGAAGAAGCAGAATTGGCTGCACTTTAGGAGTCCATCAGAATTGTATTGAGGTGAAATATCACCTATTTTTCTTGTGTCCTTCTCTTGTCAAAATTGTAGTAATTCTGTCTTTTAAAGGACTGAAGAATTATAGCTGATTCAGTGTCTAAGCTTAACTTTCCATAGTGGTTGTCAAAGATATTTCCCAAACCACTCCTATTTACACCCATGGAGCTACCAGGGGGTATATGTTCACCACAGTAAATATTTAGAGGATTTAGCATGACTGATTCACTGTACAGATGAGTGAGACAGAACCACAGGGTCCAGTTTCGGTCCAGGAATTAACTTTTTCTGTAAACTATCTCCATAAGTCCTATACATTCCATGGCTTTCCTTTCAGTTCAGTCAGCTGATAGGTGTATTTAAACACAGCACTGACCCAGAGATGTGGTGATATGTAATAACTATATTTTATTTATATAATTGTATTTTAGATAAGACCTGGGTCATGACACTCCAAATATAAACACAAGTCTCATTATTTTCATTCCCCTGCATCCTCTGGTAGGGATCATATTGGACAGGAGAAGGAAATTTTATACATTTGAATTTCTACAACTGTGTGCTCAAGATAGTATGAGTGGAGTCCTGATTCTACTGAATTTATCCCATTGATTTCTTTAAGCTGGGACTTTATAGCTCATGAAACAGTTGCTACAAAACACCCATAGTAGAGATTTTTCCTGCCTTTATATTTCTCTTTAAAGAAAAAAACAGGGATTATTGACATTGTAGGAGACAAGCATAATGGTAAACTGATAAGCAAGAACACTTATAAGAAACCCTTATTTGAACTTGATTGTCACAGCCTTTTTTTGTAACATTTGTGCATCTAATATTAATGGATGTTCCTTTGTTGTATAAATAGGGGAAGAGAGAAAGGAATGTCCTTCCAAATTATAAGCAGAGAGAATAGTTAAAAGAAAACATATTAATAAGATAAGTGCAAAACAAAAATTACTGAAAGTGTCTTCTGAATTTTGGGTTGATAGCTAAATAACTAAAATCCCCCTGGGATGAATTATTTGTCATTATTAATGTATCTGCAATTTGGATAGAAGTCACGGATGAGACATGCATAAAACCATCCTCATTTTCAGAATGAATTGTTTCCTGCTGACATTGTCTGTCATCTCAGAGCAACGCAAACACTTCTGGAAAACAGAGAATGACATGTACACAGACACCCAAACTCTGATTTCTGCCATTTGAGACTAATGAACCCTTCATGATTTTCCTCATCCTGACTTGGTTGATAAGAAATCCATTATAATTTCTTATGGCTAAGTGCATCTTTACTGTCAAAGATGTTTTGCCATCAGTATATCTGATATAAATTCTTTTATATCATCCCTTTCGGTTAACCAGGATCCAACCTGTGTGCACTCCTTTATCCCTCAGCTAAAAGCTAACAAAAGTTTTGTTCTTATTTTCCTGTGATATTCTGCTCATTTCTACAGAGAGCTGCATTCATAGCTTTACCTTTTTCTATATTTTTGTTTGTTTTTCCTCTAATACACCACAAATCTCGAGTAAGACAGGGTCTGAATTCTTATTTACAATACAGTTCCATCAGAGTGCCTTAGAGGAAATAAAAATCTGACCCTCTGAAGCCACTCCATAGGAAACTTTTTTGATGGGGAAATTTGAACCTTTCCTTCTCTTAAAGGTTTGCATTTCAGTGGAAAGTGTATAGATATCAGCATTTATTGGAAAGAAAGTTTACCTGCTTCCATGTTTAGAAGCTAAATCGTCCCTCCATAGAAATCAGATCTAAAATCGTTCCTTGTTTCAAGGGGACATCACACCTCCTCATGACTTCACTTATAATTCATTATAAAATACTGGATTTCACGTTAACAGATTAAAATAGTTATTGTCAACCTAATTGTACTTGAGCTCATTGGCTATCACTACATGGTCCTTGGAATAAAGGCAATCCTGCAAAACCTCAGCAAAGAGAAGTTTGATGGTGGTTGAAGAACTGTGAAGCACATTCCTGAGAGAAATATGCATTCTTCCTCCAGACATATTAAAGAAATAAAAGAAATAAATAAAGAATATCAAAGATATTTTCAACATCCCCCTCTAATGCTTTCAGGCTGAACATTGAAGAGACATCATTCCATCGCTATAAGCTAAGATGAAACTTGAAAACTTGTTGGGTGTGACTGTGTAGATATAGAAAGGAATGTTTTGATGTGACTTCCATAGTGAAAGCCAAAGCAACACACTATTTCACCCTTGAAATGGGATTTTCACAAGCAAAACCTGTTTGTGTGGATTCATTAATATCTCCTTGTGGTGTGTCTTCAGTGTGCTGGCACACCAAGCCACAAAGAGGGAATTGAGTATTGTTTTCCCTCCTTGGAACACTTTGCCTGTTCCTGTGTTAGTCAGCCACAGAAAAGGAGGTTAGGGGGATGCTTCTCTTATAAGAATGCCACTAGAAACTGCTTAAAATAGGTCTTCATGCTTTCAGTGTCCCATTGTCACAGTGAGCAAGAAAAATCATTATTTTTAGGGGCTGCTATAGTAAATCCCACCATGAATCTGGGCAGAATTGGACACTCTCTGACGACTGAGATAAACTACCATTTTCTTATTACAGATGCCACATTAAAATTGGATGAATCCTGTAAATATTTAGAGCCATGGAAATATTCTGTCTCTCTGGTTTTGGATGATAGCTTCCACACTTATATTCAAAAATCCAGATATGATGCCACAGCATCTCAAACAGTCTCTGCATTAATGCCTACTCATACACCAATTGCTTGGGCAGGCTGGATTACAGAAACAGCAGAGACTCTGAACTGATAATTTGTTGCAGATAGAGGCTATGAAATGTTAATTACAGGACAGGACAAACACTCTCCTTTATGTTATCATATTTGCCTGGGTGGCCCGGTGAGATAAGATATTGTTCTAAATTCAAATTAGTCAATGCAAAGGTGGATTTACATAGCCTCAGTGACTTAATGGGAGAGAAATGAGCTGATCCAGATAAAAAGCATGACACTCCTAATCTGTTTATGCACTGGAACAGATGGCAAAGCCACATTCTGTTTTACCTACAGAATCTCCAGCCACATTCTCTCCTTGCTCCCTGGGTACTGCTCCTCTTTGCTGGGCTGTGCCTGCCTTAACACTGCAGCAAACACACAATGGGGCCCTGTTTAACTTGTCAGTCAGGGCATTCAGTGGAACTATTGAAAGTCAGCCAGGTGCCAATTCCCTTGTTTTAGCAGAAGTCATTATAATCTGGTACTTTTAAAGGGCACTTCTGCTTTTGGCAGCAATAGGTGGACTAATGTCAGTTTATTTCATGTCAAGAGAAATGTCAATGCATTAAGCAAGGCCTTAGATGGTGCCATTCACTTAAAGTAACTGTGAGGTTCTTCTGCTACACATCTTGCAGAAAGACATTTTTGGAGTACATTTATAAGAAATATATTATGCAAGGGGTATTTTTTTTTGTGCATTTTTTTTCCCCAGCAGTGCTGTTAAAAAAGCAAGTTTCAACCTCTTTGCTGACTGATGTCACATAAATCAACCTCTGAGTGGTAGTGTGACCTGACAGAAAGCTCATTTGTGTTTATCACTGGACAACCTGAATGGGGCTTGAAGCAACCTGGTCTAGTGGGAGGCGTTCCTGTTTATGGAAGAGAGGTGAAACTATATGATCTTTATGGTCTCTTCCAACACAAAATATTATATGACTCTATGATTCTATGATTCTATGAATCAAAGGATTTTGTGCCCTCATAAATACCCTGAGAAGGCATTTCTTTTGGATTATGCTTCATAAATCAATAATAATCCAACATCCTAATACTTTCTTCTATTAAAAAGAAGGGCCAAATGGGAGTAGTGACTCACCTACTGCTGATTAAAGTGGTTGATAATTTGGCTACAAAAATATGTCATATCTCATATTTTTGCCATTTAATGTAACATTATGCATCTTCCTTGGCTACCTGTACGATCCGGCATCAACATCATGTGTGCCATCACCAAACTGAATGAATAAGACCTTATACTGTGTATTTGAGGTCTCCAAAGTTGTGTTCAACTCAAGTTATCCAGTCCCTGTTGCAGTTAATGCACTCACCAATGAGCACTATCAGTGAACAGCTCTGAAGGCTGGATGCAATGTTTCCAAAGTGCTGTAGAAATAAGACAGCAAGTGAGAACTCCTTAAACCATATGAAGATAAAAGTTAAGGTAACTAACCCATAGTTATTTCAGGTTGAGGTTGTTTGAAGAACTCTGAGACAGAGTACAGTTAGAATCTCTAGAAATAAAAGCCTCCCAAGTTAATCTTTTGATTTTAACCCCAGTTACTAGATTCTGTCAAATTGTGACAAACCATTTATGTACCTTGAAAGTTTAATCTTGATTTGTTTGGTTTTGGATCAGTGGATTTTCTGCCTATTCTGACTGAAATGGTATATTTTCGTTTCTTCATGCCGTTCTCATCAGGGTGGTTTCTCTTGTTCCTGTTATCTGTAAAAAGTCTTCCAAACACTACATATTCCTTTTAGCATTCCAGTCAGTCTGTCTCTGCATCTTTAGCTCATTTCATTCAAATGACTCTAGAATTACCTCATTATATGTTCACCTTAAGTGCCATAGCTTTGCATGTATCTTCCTCTAATTAGGTTGCGTCACTGTCAATTAGAGACGGCAGAACATGTGTTCAGAATGTTCTAGGACATTAAAGTGATTGATGGCAGAAAACAAAGTGTACCAGTCTTAAAAAAAAAAATCTTCCGTTCATTAATCCATTTTGAAAGCAAATCAAAGATATTTTTCCTCATACTACAGTGCTTAATCTATTCAAGTAATAGATTTTAAAAGTTCAATGATTAGACATTATCTCTTTTTTCTTTTTTTTTTTTTCTGATCAACTATCTGAGGAGATTTATTCAAAACTCTCCACAGCAAGTATATTTTAGACTTACTAATTATGAAATAATGGTAAAAATAATGAATGATTAGGGTTTTTTTTTTCACAAAAAGATAAGTCATGTCCTGATTCAGACTCTTCAAACAACAACTCTTTGACTCCCATTTCCTGAGGACAGAGTAAATAGCCTGGAATACAGGTGGGATTCAGAAATCTAAAGTGGTCCCCTCTGGTTCCTTAGTGTTCACAGACAACCTACAGAGGATTAATCCTGTTGGAGCCCTTCAAGGAGTTTCCACTTCACAGATTCCTTTTCTGGGGAATATGATTCCCTTGTGCATGTGCAAAACATCTCTAGAGTCCCAGAGCTCCTGTTCTGTTATCCAGTCACCAGCTCTAAGAGCATGGTGCCAGGTATCACAAGATCCAAGTGTTCCTGTGCTTTGCCACTGATAGAGGAGTCAGCTGTCATGAATCCACACTCAAGGATATAAGTAATAAATGTAGAAAAAGAGGCCACTACAGCTGTGATTGACAGTGGGTGTGAAATGCTCTGCTTCCAAAGAGCAGGAGAGTTGTCTGGCATTTGAAGGCTTGACTTTGCTGACTCTACTGCAGAAGACAAGAGCTTTGGCTTTGGAAATTGTATTACCTGGGAAAATGAAATCTTTCAGAACACATCTTGAAAGATAAAGAACAGGCAACAAAGCAGCGAAAGAGAGAATAGTGAGAATTACAATTCAAAGAGAAAAGACACCCAATATATATCTACTGTGGTTTAAGTATCAAAATATTTTTAAAATACTTATGAAATCAAGTGCAGAAAGATATTTCTCTCAGCAGCAGAGCAAAATAGTATTGGGGAATGAATATTTGACAGCAAAAGAAGAAATCTGTAAAAGAGCTGTTTTCTTTCCCTGGCCTGAAAATGCTTTTTAGAGAAAATGGAAGGCTTGACAGAAACATGAAGCTATTTGAAATTCTTCCATATGTGTTGACACACGTTGGGACTTATGGCAGCCTTTGAAACAACTCAGTCAAAATTTCAAGGATTTTGTAAAGGAGCTGAAGGAAAGGTAAGTTGAAAAAGAGAAAGGCAGAAAATAGTGGAGATGTCATACAGAAACTATGTGAAGTTGGAGATACCAGTTCTAAAGAAAAGCTGTGAGAACACCTGGAAGAAAGTGGGGAAAGGAAAATAACTCTGTCAGAAGAAAGTTAACAATTTTCTGTAGCAGACAGGAATTTCGTTAAATAGATTGGGAGACAGATGTGAAGAACTGAATTCAGAATTGGAGCAATGCAACTATGAAGGAGAAGAGATGGAAAATTTCTGATAGGAGTCCAAGATGTTTTTTCAGGTTCATAAGTTCTCTTTGGAATGCAGTAAAATTTGCATTACTAAAATTTAAGAGGAAGATTCATTTGAGTTGAATGTGAAAGAAACCCATTTGAAGTCTAATATTGTTCTTATTGCTGTTGTAAACATCATCATGTTTGTTGCCATTATGTTTGCTTCCTAAAAACTCAGCAGAGCAAGCAAATTTCTGTATATTTTCATATCCTGAGAAAATGAAAAGGAATAGGATGTGTCTCAGATAAGTCACAATCTATCACTGTACTAGGCATTTTGGCAACATGAAATGGTATTTATTTCTTTTCCCTGAGAGTTTGCATCTTAAACAGACAGTAGGTACATGGAAAAATACAACAGACAAACAGAGTGTTTGTAAGAAGGTGAGGTAACAATGTGTTACCTCAGCACTTCAGTTTCACTCATTTTCCCCAAAAGAGATAAAGGCAAAATGGAAAGGAAGGGTATAGGACACAGAAGCAGGAGTGGGTAGGCTGAGGGAAACCCATGTTCATCAATCTCAGAGGAGAAAAGCACAACACAGTTTCTTTCCAGAACAGGCACTTCCTTCACATTAATTTTTTGGAGTCATGGAAAATAAGGAGTAAAACTGGCAAGGAAGAAATTAGGGAAAATAAAAGCTCAGCTAAGCTGTCTGATATTTCAAATAAAACAACATCATTTATGTTTCAACAAATTAGCACATCCAAATTAGCTATAAATGTCTGCTGAGCTCTACTTTTACCACAGTTTAAGAAGAAATGTTTTGCCACTCTTTAGTTGCTTAGATATATACTATCAAATAGGAAAAGAAAACCAAACCAAAATAAAACAAAAGGCAACATATGGCACTCCATAAAAATTGTCTGAAAGACCTCTGATTTGTTAAATTTCATCTAAAAAATCTTAGAACTCCATGTACACTTCAGAGGACTGGAAGAACATTATGGCATTGGCTAAATATGTAATTTTTTTAACCTCATTTGATAGATAGGTTGAAAGCTTGAAATCTGTTACAGGTTGAATCAGAACTAATCTGACATAAATTTGAATTCAGACAGAATTAGTAGCACAGCTGTGAAAAAAGACATATCCATGTATTTCTTGTTAGAGTAGATGGATACAGAAATGATCTTTGCTCTCTTTTTTCCTCATTTGCTCTCTCAACAAAAAAAAAAAAAAAAATCCTCCAGGAGCTTCTCATTCCATCTCAGTTCCCCTGTCCACAGTGTTAATATTGCAGAGTAAAGAAACGAACCATAAAATGGACACTTTACCCAGAAAATTGCAATGGAGATGAAAACCATTCAATCTATTGAGTTTAATAAATAAAATACTGAAAGATTACTTGCTTGTAGTGTGTCTGTATCTTCACATGGGGGAAAAAACCCACAACACTGGGAATTAAAGGATTTTCTGTAGAAAAGCAGTCAGGGCGAGTTGCTAGAACCTTAAGTCAGACACATTAAAGTCATAAACTAAAGACATATTTTAAAGACATATTTTTAAAAGGTTATTAATTGATGCGATAGAATATCCAGGAAAAGTATGGATGACTCAGTTTTGTGCTTGTTGAGGCCAAGTTACAATTACTCTGTGGAAGCCACATTTTCATTTTGTACAACCTTAACATATGAATGGCTAGTGAAGTTTAGCAGCCTAAAACTACTGAAACTGCTGAGGATTAGAGTGGATTCTTCCTTAAGGCATTTATGAGTCTAAGAAGCAGTACACAAGTCACTTTGATAGATATATAACAGCAGGATAGTTGCACAGTAAGTTATATGCTAAACATAGTATTTTGTATTAATAGAAAATTATTTTTATTCTTTAAATTTGCTTATAAAATGGACCCAAAAGAGCAAGCAAAACAAAACACCCTCGAAAGCTTTTCCTAAATTAGCCACAAGTTACGAATGTTCAGTGTAATTTTTCAGTTTTCTCTTGAATCAGCATTTTCCTTACAAGATCTGACTCATAGCTCCTGAGATTCATAGGCCCTGAAAGCACATGCACAGTCCTGCAGTCCCAGTTCTGAAGATACAGGGACTGGGAATAGTGAAAACTATGGCTCCAACTGAGTTTCCTAAAGCTCCCTGAGCTCCCAAGACTTTCAGGATCCATGTATGATCTCTTGAAGCAAAGAGCAATCCATGTATGATCTCTTGAAGTTTGGCAGATATTTAGCAAAGACTCCCTTCAATGAAGATATGTTGGGGTCAGTGACTTGACATTTCATTGCAAAGCTGTTTCAGTAGAAATTTTATGGGTATCTTTAATGCTAAGAGATTCAAACTAAAAATCCAGTGTCTGAGTCCCCAGGATTTATTTTTCTTGAGAACAAGCAATTCTCAAATTATAAAGAATTCAGCTAATGCAGCGTGTTTGTTCCCAGCTCAGAATGTTTCCATTTAATGAAAGGAATACTTGATGTAGCTGTTGCCATAGAAACAAGACATGTTTACATAGGAGCTGAGATAGAGAGTGATATGTGTGAGTGGGGCTGCTGGAGCTGGGTGAAGTATTGGAACTGCACAATCTCTCCACTTCTGTTTATTATGGATTTCCTTTCTAGTTCCTTCTGGATTTATTCTGTGTAGGGATGATTTGTATACAAACGTTATAGTTGGTTGCATGGGCTTATAGAAGAGTATAAAATACCCCAGAACCAAATCTAGAGTAAAGTTACAATTAGCAGACCTCAAGATTTCTGCTTTTTGCAATGTTAAAATATTTCAGCATTTCAGCATATTTCAGCATTCAACAGTCAAGCACTGTCCTACTAGGCACCAAGAGCTTCAGTACTAACATGTCTACATTTAGACTCACGACTAGAAGTGCTGATGTCTTTTTGGGTGCCAAAGTCAGAGATCAACTGCTCAAAAACTTGGCATGTCAAGTCATGGGATATTTTGAAAAGTAAGCGAAAGCTGTACAACAGAGTGATTGTAAAAGTTATCCAACTTTCCAGTTTTTAGAAAATTAATTTTGCAAAAGCACTTCTATCTTTGTACTCTTATCCTGCCCTTTTCTGGGGGCAGGATTAAGTAGTCTACTTCTAACACACTTTCCTTCCCCCCCCCCGAAATACCCTTAAAAATCTCTAGTACTGTGGACTCCATTGCTGCCTAAAACAGTTGAGCTGGCTGATTATTCCCACCAAAGTGAAGGTCTTTGCCCTCGTCCCCATCAAAGTGCATCCTGTTTGCTTCTGCTTGCTGCCAGGTGAACCTCACCATGTCTGATACTTCAGATTATTTCATACCTTTATCCATACCTCTTCCATCTAAAAGATTTTGTATATTTCTTGTTAAAAACAAATGTATTAGGCCATCCTTTGTGTGAAGAGTCCTTTAAATACCATCGAATACTTCAGCCTTCGCAGCATGATCAGCTATTGTTTCTCCACCTGGCTGAATAATAAAGCAGGCCTGTCTTTCATTTTGCTTATTAGTCCTACTAAAGAATTTATTGTTACTCTGTGTTTCCTTTGTTAATATTGGCACATTTATTATCACAATAGCCAAAAGACACTACTTTTTGAAGTAAAATATTGGCATGCAGTCAATTGCTACCCCTATTAATCATCTAACTGCACCTTTGATACTTGTTGATCTGCTTCCTAAAGTCTTGATGAGTGGTCTATTGTTTTTTCTCAGGGGAACACTGTGTCTCTCCCAGTGATACAGAGCCCTGGGCTGCAATGGCCAGGCACTAATTGAGATTGTCTCGGCAGCTCTAAATGCTGCTTTGTACTTCTGTGCAGAAGCAGTAGCATGTTGTTAATAAACTGACCAGACAGCTCTCTGAAAGCCAAGTATTATTTATAGACATCCAATGCTTTTCAGAGAAAATCCATCTTTATGCAATAACTGTCGATTCACATGTTTAGCTCAGTGATTGTCTACATGTGGTGATTTTGATAGCTTGAAGTTTAAAGCAGACCCCCTCTAAACTCTGGGCAGAGTAATGTGTTCCTTTTGTTCAAGAACTAACTTCTTTAGCTTGGGCATAGAGAGAAACATGTTTTACAGAAGAACAGGTGTGGTTATAATCGTCTTTTCCAGAAATGAGAATACCTTACAAATATTTTTTATAGTTTTTGATTCGCCTGTTTGCAGCACTGGCAAAAAGGTTTTCTAATTTTGGGAGATGCAGCACAGAAAGAAACTGTTGCCATGGATCCCCTCCCTTTCTTTCCCTTCCCACTGTGTTCATTTGGAAGCAATTTATCCACATCCAGCTGTTGCTTTCCTGCTTGATTTTTTTCCAGTGGTCTTCTATTAAGCAAAATCGATATATTCTTTACAAGATATGTATTTCATTGCCAAGGTTGCCTATAAGGATCCCAAAACTGCTGCAGCAAGGAATGTTTTGCAGCTATTCCAGAACACCTCTTCCCTATCTTGCTTAAAATATATTTAGATGGGCTAGTAAGAAAATGGATCCTCTTTCTTCCCCTTCTTCTTGTTCTGCACGTGCACTTTCCCAAATGCTTTTCAGGTAGCTCTGGCTCTTCACTGAAGCGGAGAAGCACATATATTAAGAATGTTATCAGTCAGTGCTTTGAAAAGGGTGTAAGCTTTGAAAACTTTTTCAAAGGTTTAATATCATTGAGTTAACTCCTCTTAAAAGAGAATCATTATAATTTATTCTTCAAATGGGAATTCTACCTTCAAAGAGATAGAGTGTGTGGTGAAAAGGTAATTCAAATGGTTATGATTGTAATAACCCACCATATATGAAAAAAAAAAAAACAAAAAATAAACCAAAAAAAAAAAATCAACATGTCAACATGGATACATCCTATCAAAACCTGTCCTGGAATAGTAGTTTCTTAATTAATCTGTATCCAAATGCTGGTTGTACACTGAGAACCAAACTGTGAGATTCTGTGTGATTAGACTTGCTGAGGAACCCAGAGCTGCTGCTATGGCTGTGCAAGAATCATTAGCAGGTGTAAGAGGTGTAAGACCAGAATAGCGAAGGGATATTCCTGCTTAAAACTTACTTTTTGGGTTTGGGGATACCAAAGCATGCAACAGGTGAGTGAGAGGATTTATGGCAGGACTACCAAATTTTTTTTGAACATATTATCTGGGGAGCATCTCTACCTGGTCAAGCCAGTTGGAAGCCTTCCTTATTCTAAATTTTATCTAAGCTGATTTCTTCCAACACACGGTTGAGGCAGGTGCTGGAGAATGGACATTTGGAAATTTCAAAATGTGATGAGCTAACAGATCAGTTGTTCAAATTTCAAGCTAGTGATTGCTGTTTGCCGTTAGAAAAAAATCCCAACTGCCAGCAAGATTATTGAGGTGTGCTTAGTGCTTAGAAAAGCCAACAAAGCGACTCTGGGAATGGTACAGTGCTGTGTTTATTATATCCTTGCGATACAAACCATGAGACAGGAGGTGAGGTAGCCCATACAGAGACCAAACAAGTATAAAAGTAGAACTGCTCACTTGGTGTCACTGAACTTGTACACCTCAGGTGCTGGTGGCAGCTTTTTGTAGGCAAGCTGCACTTTATACCCCTGAGTGGAATAAAGAGCACACATGGTAAAGCTTGAAAAGCAAATGTGTGTTTGGCTTTTTTTTCTTGAAACTATTACTGTGATCAGCACAGACACAACTTTGAAAGATCAATGTGAGAAAACCATATAACTCATGTAAAATATTTACCTAAACCTCTGACTGGATGATTTTTCTTACTAAGAACCCTATCATTATGAAGACACCTAGAATACTGTGCCCCTTGTGACTGCTGAGGAAATACCTATAATATATGTTGTTAAGCAGAGGAAAAAAAGAACAAACCAAAAAACCCCCAACCAAACTGTTAAGGTAGGAGAAAATTTTAAGAAGGTTACAAATTGAAGTTGGTGTGCATTCAAATAGGTCAGAAAAATAAGACAGGCAATACACAGCATATTGAGAAAAGTTCATACATTAAAAAAAATAGGTGTTTGAGATGCAGATGTTCAAAAGCATCAATGCTAATTTAGCAGTAAATTTTAAGTTCACCCAGGTCAAGGCAGTTGTAATAGATCAGCTCAGCTTTACTCTGTAACGAGCTTTGACAGTTCAGCAGAAAACAGCAGTGGTTCAGCTACTCACTAGGCTGCAGCAAACTGTAAGTGAGCTTGTGTATTCCTGTGGAAGGATCTGTTCTCTCCAGCCAGGACCTGCAATATTGTCATCACAAAACTGTCTGAAAGTGCAGCAGGGTTGAGTCTTCAATTACAAGTGGACCTTGTCTGGGTTGAGCACAACTTGTGGGGCTGAGCACAGCTCTGGGGAAGACAAGGATATTTTGGTATAAGGCACATAGTAGATTATTTATTTAAATGTCATAGACATGTTAGGGGGTTAATAAAACAAAGCCAAGACTCGACTTGCAGACGTGTCGTTCTGTATGATCCGCAAGAGCTGGTTTGGTTAAAGCCATAATCTCTGTATGAACAGGGGAAAAAAGGAATAATGGAAGGGTGCTTATTTTAAAAGATTATCATCATAACGTGTGGTTTCATTTTACAACATAATTTCTGGGGGATGATGTGAAGAAAAACAATCAAACAGATAAACCTACTTTCAGGTTTGCTTCACCCTTTATAAACTTATGCTCCTGATGGAAATATGTCCCTCAGAGAGCTAAAGCAGATTTAAAACTCCACAAAAAACTTGAAATAGCACTTCCATATTTAAAATTCCTATGTGTAACAAGTGCCACTTTCTTTCAAATATTGCCCAGTAGCAGAATATGTTCTGAATAAGAAGTGATAATTTCAGTTGGTTATATAGTTCTTAATTTCATTTCTTATAAGCCACTGTTGTGGTTTGTATTTAACAACTACTCATCCCATCCTGAAACAAGAAGCAGTGAATTAAGTTTATACATATCTCAGAAGTAAACGCGTGATCCTTGTGCAATGATAGGTGGGTGTAAACAGAAGATGTTAATTCACTGCTAATGTTCAAACTGCTCAATTTTTCCTTGGGAATATTGGGCCAACCGTTGCAGTGAAGGTATCTGTGGTGAGAAGGAACTCTTCACAGCAATGCCCTTATCAACAAACGGGAAGGGTTTATAGAACACCCCATTCTCAGTTCCCTGACAAAACTTTCTATCATACAATGCTCTTTTTGGAGATGTGCATCTATAAATCTGACAGGAAAGAAAATGAAAATTCCCCTCTGTATGCATATAGAGATCTCTGGGTTCTTTACAATGCTTCAATACCATCTCCCCCTCCTGGTATGTCTGTATTACTGTGTGGTGCTGAGTTGGGTATTGTTATTTTTATTAAAATTATAAAAAATATTTTATGAAAGGACACTCTGGGTTTTTTTTCTTCCTTGACCTGAATACCTTGGTGTCCAGAGGCAGAGCCAGGGCTGGACCTCTCTCAACAAGCTTTGATAAGGTAATATATCAGGCCTGTTTCCAAATAGACCTAGTGTCAGGCTTACTGGACTCCTACAGTATAAATCATAACTCAGGACAGATTCCCACCAGTCTAACAGCTGGAGTCTGCAAAGTCTTTGCAATCTTCTTTCTGATGTACCCCAAGACAGAAATGAATTGTATAAAAATAATTAAGCCTCCCATTCTCTCAAAGGCACAAGAATGACTAGGAAAATATCTTGGTTTTATTCCTGAAAGGTGATTCTTAAGCTTTTTAATCTTCACTGGACAATGGCCACAAGCTGTGATAAACAGAACCTGCCTTTCAGCTACTTAGTATTGACATCTCTAATTCTTTTTCTCTTTGATTTGGCTGGACTATAGAGAAGATGAAAAAATAACTTTCTTGTTCATCTGATTGTTTTGATCCCAAATGAAAAAGCATTCTTTTTTGTCATAGGGAAGGCAGTGGGTCAGACACATTTTGGAAGCCACAGCCTAAAAATTCCTGAGAACATTCACATAATTTATATTTATTTATAGTAAGTGAGAACTGATGGAAGGGACACAAGGCTGAATTTTGACAGTCTCTTTGCTCAGGTAGAGACTTTCATTTCACTTCTCCTAATGTCTCTCACTTGGGGACGCTGATAAGAGCACAGAGCTAAAAGAGATTCCCATGGGAATTATGGGTACTCTGAAGTGCTGCACTGCAGAATGTATCAAGCTGATCTACTCATAATATTTTAATAATTACCTGGTGTTATATTTGACAAAGTGGAAGGAACTTGTGAGATTGATCTGTTCTAATGAAGTTTAAGGGCAACATCTGAGGCTTTGGCATCTCTAGTCATTTCTGTTGAGAGGAAGAAAGAACAGGAAAACTTAAAGCTAAAGTTTTAAATCTGAAAATAGGCTTTTTGATGTAGTGTCATTTTGTCTGAGATCATTGGTTTTGCTTCATCAACAAACTATTTTTCCTGAAACCTCAAAAGCTGTCAAAGCTGAAGTTAACATTCTTGAATTATCTCAGTTTTAAAAATCATTGAAAAAGCTCCCATAGGAGTTAATGGGCCCTAAAACAAATTATCAGTGGAACAGGGCTGAAGTGCTTTATAAAAACTGTTTCTTGCTTGTATTAAGAAGCAACTTTCTGAATTACACCACAAAATCAGTCAGTAACATCAGATGATCCAATATCAATGAACTATACTTGAAAGCACTGATGAGTTGAAATTCAGGCTCTAGTGAATCTGTGTAGATACTGTATCATAATATGTTTATATCAGAAAATCTGAAGTTTTTTTAAGGGGCAAAGAGTGTGGGTTACAGAAGAGCATCTCAGTTTGTCTTCTAGATATTTTCTTGGGGTTTTTTGGTTGTTTTTTTTTTTTTTTTGTGTGTGGTTTTTTTGTTTTGTTTTGTGGTTTTTTTTGGGTTTTTTTTTTGTTTTTTTTTGTTGTTGTTTTTTTGTTTTTACCTGTAGCTGTTTTAGCCAGGCTTAACAGATAAAAAAATCTTGAAGACTTCTCTCATTCTTCTCTTTTTTAACAAATGTTGGTCATAAGCCATTCTGTCAGAAGGTCATTGAAGGAGTTAACTCTGAGATGAAGGAAAATCATTCTGAATCAATCACTGTGATGGAAACGTAAGCATGGGTGACACAGCAGTGTGTGAAAAAAAAGGAAGGACAAACTGAAAAGTACTGCTTGAGAGGGGAATGCCCCACTTAGGCATGAGCCTGCAAGCAAATAAAGATAGATCAGGTCCAGGCATTGCATGGCAGGAGCAGGAGCAGGGGCAGGAGCAGGGGCAGGAGCAGGAGCAGGAGCAGGGGCAGGAGCAGGGGAAGGAGCAGGAGCAGGGGCAGGAGCAGGGGCAGGGGCAGGAGCAGTTTGACTCTATCAGAGCCTTTTCTGGCCCTTTTCAGACAGCCAGGGCAGGAGGAGGGTGTGTGCAGGGTGGCTGCAGGAGACTGACTGGCTCAAGTTATTGTTGTTATGAGCACTCCAGCCTGGGTTTGGATGAGTGCCCTGATGAGTCTCAGGGTCACAGGATACCAGCAGCCTGGTGAAAAGAAGGCTCCTGACTTCAATTACCTCCCCTCACTCCAAACTCAAGGGAGAGCCATGGCATGGGGCCAGGCTTATCTTTACAAGACCATTTCCATTAAAGCCAAGTGAGAGCTTTTACTCTTCCTAATCCCTAAACTCTTCTGTTCCAGAAAATAGAACTAATCATGAGTGTTTCTGGTACTATTGAATAAGCAAATATGTGGCTGAATGATACATTTCCTGTTATTTTATCTCAGTTTAAGACACAATATGCTTCCTAACCCCATGACATCCCTTTGTGTTTTTCATAATTAGAAAAAATGTTGACATTTAGATTCAGCACAGCTTCGGATATCAAAAAATGGCCCATTTAATGAAAAATCTCCAGCTCACTAATTAGTTTCTAAACTTAGAGTCAGGTGTTTATAAGCCATTTAAGCAAAACAAATTAGTGTTCTACAGAGACTGTTGCTGGCCGGGCTATTAGCTGAATTAAAATTCTTTTTAAAAACTTTGCAAAACTGAAAAGCAGGAGCTTTATAAATATCAAGTCTTTGGAAAAGGAATGTGTTTGTTTCCATTTAGTACCATCCCTAAGTCTATTTACTTTGAATATACACCTTGTAATTATTTCTTATCCAATCTCTTACTGCTTTCAAGGCAAGTGTGAAAGGAATGGAAGAAGATGACAAAATAAGTTCCTGAAAGGTATTTGAATTAAGCCCATTTATGGTAGAGTGTTTTAATTATAAGGACAATCACCCTTGGTGAAAATTGTAGGTGTTAAACAATTTCCATTATTTTAGCTATCTAAGGCACCGAGCCAGCAGTCAGCGACACAGATATTTGACTTTAGATAACCACACCACAGTCTGCTGAAGCTGCAGCAAATCCTGTATGTTTGCAGAGCTGGGACACAACTGGACATGTCCTGTTTCATTTGCACAGAGTCCCACAAATACACAAAATGAGTGTAAAAAAGGCATAAATATTAATGGATCTGAAAATAAGCAGTTTACCCCTAACCCACTTCCAGTTTGGTTCTAGTGTAAGTAGCTATACAGGACAAATGAACAGCTGGATCTTTATATCTGTTTAGTAAAACTGGGGGATTTTGGTGTGTAAAGGACAACCATTCTTTTGGTAAAGGAAAAAACAACCTCCCAAACTCAATCCTGTTCAGTTCCTGCTAATACTTCATAGGCCAAGTTCTCAATGATCTTCTTTCACTCCAGACTCAAAGGTGAGTGATGGCATTGGTCCATTGGGCATTGGATTATCTTTCCAAGACCATTTCCATTAAAGCCAAGGGAGAACTTTCTAATTTCTAAACACTTCAGAAAATACAATTAATCACTCCTGCAGTCTGTGTTCTCAGGGAAGACGATGGGGTTGCTAGATATGTGTGGGGGAAAAACATGAAATCAGATTGGTGGCAAAATCTTATTGTGAATTTGTTAGTTACAAAAGCATATAGGGCCATACCTTTGCTGTCAGCATCAGAGAACAAGCAGATTTACCAATGATTTTGAAGTGAAGCAGTATTATCTAGTCTTGACAAAAGCATCCAGTCTTTTGAAGTATATTGAAAAAATTAATTTATCACAGTATATACATTATTGAAAATTATATAACCAAACCATTGTTGACTAATTGAGCAGATAATACCTGAATAAACCAAAATATGACTGATTGTTGGTGTTTGTTTGTCAGGAAGTGGTAAAATTATTTGCTAGAAACAATCTTCTTTTGAATTCTCAGATTCCTTCAGGCTTTATCATCCTTGAAACTGTCAGTCAGCCCACAGAGAGAGTCTGATGCAATTCAGACTGTACGCTGGGGGAAAAAATGTGAAACTTCTGAAGATCATTGCATTTCTGATTGCATTTCTGTTTGTTGAAGTGTTTCTATTCTCCTTCTGCTGAAAGAGGTAGAATGAGTCCAGCTTCATTCCTTACATTTTGGACTTTTCTGTTGTTCCTTGTCATTGCTGCTGACAGGACTAGGAGATCTTTCTCATATTTTCAGATTGTCAGTGGTCTAGAGGAGTGGACTTCTACACTGTAACCTTGAAAAAACAAACTTTCAACTTGTTGACTCAAACTTATATGGTAGTAAAAGAACAGAATTTTCAATTCATTGGCTATGCAAAGACCCAAACTTTATAAAATTAATTCAAGTCAAGACAAACTGAAAATGCTCTGCTTAATTTTTTAACAAAAAGAAAAATGAAAAAAGGGGAAAAAAAATATTATACCTAAACAAAAATTCAATATCTCCTTTTCTTTTGAGAGAATGCAAACTTTTAATCTAGACTTTCACAATGAAAATGCTTCTTAGAAAAAAAACAGCCTTAAACTATGTAATTTTCTTCTTTAAAGAAACCCAAAGTTGTTGTAAGAAACCATTTATCTTGCTGTTAAATATAAAAATAATGTTATTCTGTGCTAAGCTGTTTAGGTTAGCAAAATTAGTCTTCTCAAAGGTTAAAAAGAACCTCCCTACCTCTCTTTTGAAAAGTATAGTGACAAAGACCAGCACTGGAGGGGATTATTCTTGCTGCACTTGCAGAAGATTATCACCAGGGATGGTTCTTCAATCAGTGCCACTTGAGGCAGCTGTGTGCAACAAAGGAAAGGCAAATATATCTGGTCAATCTACTTCCTATTTAGATATCTCTGAAAATGCCCTATTTTCACTCCCATTCACCTCAAATACCCAAAGCAGGCCATCTTACTTTTTATTCCTGCCCAATTCCCTAATGGATAGGCTTGCTGCTCACAGGAACTGCTGCCTACAGCAGGATCAGCTCCCAGGTCTTTCACTCCACTTGCATGGCCTTCTCGGATAAGAGCTGCTTTTTTCCTTTCTCTGTGTGCCTTTACTACTGTGAGCAATCAGCTTATTTCCTGGTCCATAAAACTGCATTATTCTTATCAGTATTTTTCTCTCTGAACATCAGCAGTGAAATTATTGTATGCTAGGGACTTAATTATTCATTTTCTTGTGGCCGATTTCTTCATACAACTTCCTCTGTTATACAATAATGAGAAGACCAAAAAATTGTGCCTAAAACAACTCCCCTACTAAAAAAATAGGGGGAAAGAGATGCTTAGGTTGGGTGCCTGAAGTTTTTCTTCTATTTCATGAAAGCCTTGGATAGACTTGTATTTAATTTAAGTCAAATAACTTACCTTGCTTTAAACTGCACCCCCTCTGCGATTTGATGCCAGGAAACTTGTCCAGAAGGGTTCATCGTTTGTCCACAAGAGGAAATTATTTTTCTCAGGTGGATCTCTGAAGCTAAGAAATATATTCCCAGAACAGAACCAGCAGTGTAAATGCAGCATGAATTTTTTAATGTACTCACTGTAAATCAGCAAATGAGATGCTGCCAACTATGCTGAGCACTCTGGTTTTCTTCAAATCACATGGGAATATGAGCTTTCCCAGCTGTTTTCTGTTTGTTTGTTTTTAACAGAATCACACAAGTCTGTAATTCCCAATATGTTCCGTTTTCACATCTCACAGAGTATTCACTTGTGATAGTTTATCTGACAGATTGTGCAAGTTGTATTGAGAGCTATTTTACATTTCTGTGTTTTTGCAAGTTCCTAGTTGAAAGTATATACATATAAATAAAAATAAACATAGATTTAAGTGCAGTAGCAGTCTGTTTTAGCATTCACTCTCTTCTATGAAGAAGGCAATGACTTTGAAGAAGGACTGTGGTCAAATAATGTTAATACCTGTATTAGTTTTCTTTTCTGCTGCAAGATTATGAGACATTTTCAGCAATTAGACAAAATACATCTTTTAATATATAAAATATTTTATTCTCTAGTATCCTTCCAATATATAAAAGGCTATTAGAAAGAAGACAGAGACAATCTGTTGTTTGCTTGGTACAGAACTAGAAAAATTGAGTTGAATTTGCAACAAACTAGGTTGTTTTGCAACAGACTAGGTACTGGGAAAATACCCAAGATAAATAAAAGTCTGCAAGAGGTGACATAGAAATGTTGAATCTCTTAGAGTTTATAGAACACATTAAGACAAATTTGTCAGCTGTGGCTCAGATATACTTGATGCTTTTTCAGAACAAAGGAAGAGACTTTATAGTATTCTGGAGCTCTTTCCAGAAACACAGTGCCTGCATGGATGGTAATCTACAATAATTTATGCAAACCACTATCATGTCTCTGGCTTCTGCTTGTTACATTAAACTATTCTAGTTTAATTGCAATATTAATAATTTCTAATTGATAATTCCAATTCAGAAAGTGTCATTTCCTGGTTTGAGGCACATCACTCTTTGGGGGCTCAATTTTATCCAGTTATCCTGTGCTTCTCAGGGAGATCTGAGCTTCCAAAGCCTCCGGGGCTTCTCTGGTAGCCCAGCCTGATCAGGACTTCTCCTGAAAATTGGGGTTTGAGGGTTACATAGAGGGAACACCTTCCATTGGAGACCTATTGAAAACACAGATGATGAGTCTGCTGCTCTTTGGCTCTCACCTGAACCCCACTGAAGGGAGTCTTACCATCTTTTCACCTGACATTGTAAGGTAGGTGAAACTATGTAACACATAAAATCTGTTTTGACATTTGGCATGTATTTTTCACAGGTTAATCAAACTTATCTGTGTGCTCCAAAAGATTAGCATGTATGGAAAAGGAAAAGAAAATCTGGACAGTCTGCTCAGGTACATACCAAATTTTATTTTCATCTGTTCAAATGTGTTAAATGACCTGTACTGATTATCCATGAGCATTGTATTCCTGGAACTATAAAAATAGAGAGTTAAATTGAAGAAATAAGTCACTAGTCTTTTTGAACTAGCTGTTTTATAATTCAAAGTACAATTCACTTAGGAGAAATATGTTCCTTAATTATTTCAATTCATCTAGTGGCCCTCCTTTCTCATCCTGTTAATAGCTGAATTTTCTTTCAAGTAAAAAACAATAGAAGAAATGCATAAAATGCCTTCATAATGCAGCCCTCGGGCAAGAAAGTCTCAAAACACCAAAGAAATCAAAATGCCTCTTGCCATCTCTGGCAATTCTGCCATTTGCAGCCATTATGATCATTCAAATCCTTATCTGTCAACAGTATAATGACATGCTGATTAAACAATAGAGATATTAAAGTTCAACAGATTTATTTGAATATGATCTGCATGAAGGATCTTATGTTCCCTCTGATTCCTAAAATCTGGTTTATCAGATGATAAGATTAGTGAAACACTGGTTGTACTTCATCATTGTACAAAAGTGGATGCCTGTTTGTGATACAGCATCTGCTTCTTCTCCTTCACAGTAATTCCAGGGATGTGATGTAGGCAGTCTCTGCCAAACATTTTTCCAAGGAGTCATCACTCCATGGGAGAAACCATACCACAGCAAAAAAACTCTCTGCTGGAATTCAGTTCTGAACCTAATTTCCACCTCATCTTAGAAAGGACTCTGATTATGAAGAGACATATTAGTTAAATTCCCAGCTACACAATTTCATTTAGAAGAAAGAGAAGAAGAAAGTTAAAATAGGATAAGAAAGAGTAAGAAAGAATAAGAAAGAGTAAGAAAGGGTCTTGCTGCCTGTACAATAATGAGGAATAGCTACAAAATGCTAATCTAAAGTCACAGAAATCCCAAGCCTTTTCAAAAAATCCTTCCAATCCCAGGTTTGAGGATCACTAAACTCTGGTTGTACATTCAGCTGATGTAGATTGTCCAAGTGTTATTCGTGCTGGGGAAATGCATATTTGTAACAGCATATAGAGGTGGTCTAAAACGTGACAAGATATTTTGTGAGAAAATCTCAGTTTCCCTTATTAAAAAAAAAAATCATCCACTACATCTTTTTTTTTTTTTTTCTCTACTCATAACTTTGGTATATCAAAGAGTAGTAGCAAGACACAGAAAATACCTGAGCACATGGTCATTTCCTATAAAACTTTGTATTTCTGTGTAGTATTCTAAGTTTATCATCATTGTTATTATGAGATAGTCTATATTAATTTATGGCCTCTTGCCTTTCTAATGTCTTTGTTTTGGCTACAGCTTTTTCTTTAAATAAGTATAATCCTGTGGAATTTAAAACCTGGTATTTTGGAGTTTTTTTCCTTTTTAAAATTCTTTACAATCCTCTTTACAAACTTTTAATTTTTTTCCTCCTAATTTCTCAAAGTCCATACATGGCATTGGCTAACCTTTAATAAGGGCATACTTGCTATAAAACTGAAATATGCATACCAGCAGCAAATACTGAACAGGATAGGCAGGGCTATGACCTGACTTATGCCTCTGTATAAGCAATATATTTTCTTTTCTTGCTGTCTAGGGTAAGAGACAGAAGTGTTGCTGCCAACAGAAAGAACATTCCCAGGAATGAGCAGCGTTTGTGGCTGAGTCTACATCACTTACACCTCTGGCTGTTGCTTGTGAGACTTCTCCTGGTTGGGAAAATTAGAAGTCAACTGAGCTGAAAGACTGGAAAGAAAAGGATGTTCCAGGTAGTGATTTTGTCCTGCTGTTCTTGAAAGTATGTTAATGGAAGGAAAGTATATAATTTCCACATTCCAAATCAGTGCCTATGAGAACTCCTCCCCCATGGCAATTCAGTGTCTGGGTTGGCATCACATCCCTACAATTACAAATATTGAAGCAACTACAACATCTTTTCCCTAATTTATGCCCCCCACACCTAATAAACAGGTTTGCTTTTTCTATTATTGTCCTTTTGTTGATTTATACATGAGAAACCCAACTTTAGATCCCTTAGCTGCTTGACTGACAAATATTTTGAAGTCAGCCATGGCAGATCCATCCAGTGTCAGTATTAATATGTATCTTACAGGCTCCGAAACAGAAATATATTATCTGATCAGAAACCAAGGTGAGAACAGTATTGATGTTCTTCAGAGATTTCAGAAATACTTTTAGAGATTTTGTTTTTAATTCAGCCAGCTAAAAGTGGCTGGCTGAGCTGAGGACAGACTGTGGTAAGGAAGAGGATAAACTTTTTGGCAGGGATAATGCTGCTGTAATTTAACAGAGATATGAGTGATTAAGACTCAGCCAAATGACAGAAATATTTGTGATGTTTTCTTCAAAATGTCTTCTCATAATTTTAGTTTAAGAAATAAACCAGCAAATAAGTTGAGAAATTAGAGAAAATATTTGCCAGTGATTTTTGTTTTTTGTTTTTTATCAACTCTGTGACTAAGTTACAATGAACATCAGAACCAAAATCCTTTCTGAAACTCTTGTTTCTTCTCTCTGCTATAAAAGAAAAGCACCAGGAAATATCTCTCCTCTTAAACACTGCATATCTATTTTTCTTTAAAACAAGATTTTGCAATTTAAAGGCCAAAAGAGCCTGGTGGAGGAGAAAGTTTGTGAAATTCGTGTTTTATGCTATCAGTTAAAAAAAAAGCATGTAGTCTTTTTGCCAGACTCAATTTTGATGTGAGGCATTGTGTTGTTTTGGGTTTTATTTTAGGTTGCCGTATAACCCAAAAAGTCTGCCTCAGATGTCTGGCAATGGTATTCTCTGATCAATGTGAATTACTCATGGTGCATTGACTGGTAGGGAAGAATTTGAACAGCAATTAAAGGTACTCACATTATCAATAATATATTTTCCATCTCTTTTTTTCCAAGGACTGGCAGAACCACAGCTGTCTGTACACCTGAACACTCTGTGTAGATGCCAAAAACTATGACAAACTTGTGAAGTTTGAGATAAGATGTGGTGGGTATTTAACATTGCTTCATGGATATATATTTCTCCTCAAAGAGCTTTCAGGCCATCAATATCCTTCTGAAAATTAACAAGCCTGTGGAAAGCAGCAATGCCTTCACAGCTGGTGAAGAGAATGGGTACTTACAGGCAAATGAACCCCTTAAGGTACTGACAATCTCACTTCTGAACTGGAGGAAAGAGACACCTTCTTCACCCCAAATTTTGACCCATAGGCAAAAAAATGTACATTTTTATAATCAGAAGTGGCACTTAAAAGAACTGTGGGCAAAGCCTCAGCTCCTGAAAGAAATAGCTAAGATGATCAAATTAATTAAAAGAGTGAAAAAAACCAAAGTCTAATTTGGGCTGAAATTGATGCTGCTTTGGGCAGTTGAGATAAATCAGGATGATACAGAAAACACTTGAAATAGAGTAGACAATGCTTCTTTAACTTCAGAATGGTTCAGCTCCATTTTAAAACAGAAAATATGGGTCTTAGCAGGATCAGCTCCTGCAGAAATGGATATATATGATGTATAATTGCTGAAGTAGGGGTATTAATCTTTCTAATCTGTATAAATGTCTTGTAAAGCTGTCAAAAACCTTGTTGAAAAGTCATACCGCAATTGGCATGCAAATTGGGTGTGATCTATTTGCCTTCCTAAGATGCAGAGGACAAACAGGCTTTTTCTGTCTACTCCTTTCCCCATGCTAATCTCAGTGGTCAGACTCAACCCTTTGTTAACTTCCAAGATTTCTTAAAAGTGTCACTATCAAATCCATGCAATCCTTTTTTCCCAAACTGAAACCTATGTTTGTATAAGGTAAAGGTAAGTGAACTGGCAGGCAAGGCTGAGGAGGAAACCAAATCAAATAACAAGCAGAAATCCAAGGGAAGACAACAGTGTGGTTTTGCACACTAAAAGGCATTAGTGAAGAGAAAACAGGTATTGGTACCACCTACCAGTTGAAATAGTCTTTAGAAAAGTTAATTTTCACACTCCTGGCATATGCAGGCTTGTGAACCACTACATCTTAGATCTGAGGAAAATATAGTTGCTCAGTTTCCAGTGAACAGATGTAATTGAAGAATTGGTAGCTGGAATTTGTCCAAAATATTTCCAGATCATCCTCATCTTGTGTCCTGGCCAGCCCTACTTCAAACACATTCATGAGTCCAATTTAGCCTTTGAATAGCTTTGAAATAAACTGTATGGAAACATAGTGACATCATATTATCTTATTGGTAGCTTTTTAAAAATCAGTCATTAAACTGTAGCATTCTCAGGCTGTTGGAAAAGTGTATGTAAGAATGTACTACAAGTACCACAGATTTATGGCTGTTTCACTTCTAAAGTACAATTTCTTTTTCCACTTGAAGCATTTGTAATTGCTGCTCTTCAGTCCTTCCATATGATGGGCTCTCAGAAATCTTCATCATGAAAACAAGTAAAATTATTCCCCTTCACTTCCTCCTTCAACATTTGGATAGAAAATATTCCTCAGAGTTTCATATCTATACATGATTATTCCTTTGTGACAGACGGGCTGTTAAACTACTTAACAACATGCTTATAAAACAGTAATTTAATGATGATGTATTTTCCTTATTTCCAGGAGGACACTTGTCTTGGTTATGGACGATTAAATAGCAACCCATATGTACTGGGAAAGGGTCACAGCCCTTGAATCTTTCATGTGGCTGATGGGATGTATACCACATCTTAAAAGAGGACTGAAGGACTGACCAGGAATATTGCACCAATGCAAAGGGTTTACTTGTGTGCTTGTCTTTTAGAGATGGCTCAATAATATTTCATAAAGGGTGTTTTAGCAAGAAAAGCACTTGGCAGTAGCTTTAATTGGTTTAGAACTGTAAATATTTGATAGACCATCTGTTGGTGACACCGCAGCAGAACAAGAGCTGCTCCATTTTGACTCTCTGAGGATTCTTGAAGAGTAGAGATGCTCATCTCAGATACTGAGAGCCAGGAAAAGATGGAATTTGAATCAGAATCGCTCATGTTTCAAATTTTAACCAGATTTGCAAGGCGGGAGTTTTCTCAACAAATGTGGTGCAATTACACAAAATGGGCACAGAGCTTCACAGAGTATTTTTTTCTTTTGGCTCAAGCCTAACGTGGACAACTTCATTGGGAGCTATAGCTGTGAGTATCTTATTTGGACAAGTCACACTACCAAAACAAGAATGTTTGATTAAAAAAAAGAAAAAAGAAAAAAAAAAGAAAAATAAAAAAAAAAGGCCAATCAGGTGACCTGAAAAAATCAGAACTGACAATAAGGCTGTCAGCACATTTATTTCTATTTTGGACTCACCAGAACAACATCTCTATGGGAAAGTTTTTGTAGGAGTCCAATCTTCAAAACCCATGTGGAAAAGAGACATTATTACTTTTACCTCCACTGTGAAAAGTCTGATTTAAAGTGCCTCAAGGACTCTGATGACTTACTGCCTCATATTTGAACTCTCCATTCCTGCTTTCCAGACTCAGCAAAATTCCAGGATATCACTTTCACCTCAGCTTCAGTTTAACTTTGCACCCACTTTGCTGGCTTCATTTGCTCTTAAATTTCACTTTTCATGCCCCTTCTTTACCTAAACACTCATTTTAGCTTAGCTTAGTTGTGAATCAGAGACTATGTGTAATCTATTTTTTGCTTGTGTGTGCACTTGAATTTACATGAATCTCAGTGTACTATAATATCCTCTGGGTATGGATGTTCTAGGAAGCTGGAAATTGCAATGAGCCCATACAATTGTATCACCAGTGGTAACCAGTACTAAAGAAACAAAGTAAAGTAATTTTAAACAGCATTGTGTTGGAACTGGAAGCTCAAAATCCACAATTTATGGCTTATTAAAACAAGTTAATGGCATTCAGCAATAAGCCCTTCTCAGTCTTTCTCCTCTGCTCCATGGTTTTAAATGGTTTTTAAAATGCTTATTTGAGGTTGTATCCAGACACTATGTCCTGCAGAGGTTTGTGTTTGAGAAGGAGAGAAATAGAAATGACTTGTAGAAAGTGCTGAAGAAGGCAAATGTGTGCCTTAGCAACACCAGGTAAGGAACCAAGCGGGCTTGCTTCTCACCTTTGTTTCAAGTGCTGCCTTACTTCCTTATGGCTGGGTACAGACTGATTCTCTCTTCATTTCTGCTTAAATCTCCGCAAGAGACAAGGGAAAATGTACTGGGCTGGCAGGTGTAAAACCTCAATCAACTGTTGTCTTGAATATTATTTCTGCAACCAATTTCTTAAAGGGTTCCATGTGTTTTCATCTTGGTGGTCAATTTGCACATTCACTTCTCCTTAGTGTAAACACTTCCCCAGGGATTTCATATCTAGAGACAATTTAAACCTACTTACTTTGTTCTTAGGAAGAGAAAGATCAGCATAAAATGTCTAGAGCTTTCTAAATATTTGTTTATCATATTATGAATTCACTGAATGGGCAGAACTCAGATTTTCCCTCTAGAATTAAAAGATGAGAGAATATCCTTTTCACGAGCTGCAAGCTTTGAGAGTTCATACACAAGACTACTGATGACTGATTTGAAGCAATGAGATTAAACAGCTTGGGCTTCTACCTATCTCTCTTTCCTTTCAGCTGCCTAGTTCAAGAATCACAGAATCCAACCTGTTTCATCTTTATATTTTCCTTTTTCTTTTTCTTTTCCTTTTCCTTTTTTTTCTTTTTCTTTTTTCCTTTTTCTTTTTCTCTTTTTCTTTTTCTTTTTCTTTTTCTTTTTCTTTTTCTTTTTCTTTTTCTTTTTCTTTTTCTTTTTCTTTTTCTTTTTCTTTTTCTTTTTCTTTCTTTTTCTTTTCCTTTTTCTTTTCCTTTTTTTTCTTTTTCTTTCCTTGTTTGGAAATACAAAACCAGGCAAGCAGTAGGAACAATTGTTCTCAAGTGCTCTCCACTGAGAAAGATTCAAATGTACTGAGTTCACTACCTGACCTCTTGTAGATTAGGAGGACTAATATCATTAGCTGAAGTGCACAGACACAGAATGAGGGTGTATTTACCCTTTGTACATGAGCTAAAAGAACATTTCGTTTAACTCTTTGGAAACAGCGAAGGAGGTGAACTACAGTTTGTGAACTGTATTGAAATGTTTCCTCATTTTTCTGTCTTTCATGGGTAATTCAGCAGCTGTCATGATTATGTCTGAACTAGAATTTTGAGGAAATAATTCCTTTTCTTTTCCTAAAATGTGGATATTTTCTCAGTTGCACCATAAGCTCATATATGCTGTTTTTGGTGGTTCATGTGTATGGTTTTTTGTTAAAAGAATTCAAATACGAGAGATGTCTCTCACTGCAATTTTGGCTTTTGTGCCCGTGATTTCTGGTCCTAACATGACAGCTGTGTCAATTCCAAACTAACTTATATTGGATGAGACCCTGATGCTTATAAGTAGGTGTTTCCTTGTCTCCTCCTTTTTCCCCCAAGCATGAGCCAAATTTGAAGCCAACTCAATTTGCATTATTTTGACAAGTACCAAAGATACTGTTAAGCTTCCAAAGACCATGAAACAACAGGGTTTTTTTCTTCCAGAGCAGCAGGAGAATTTTTCCTTCAACTGATTTGAACATCAGCTCTGTTTGAGAAGGCTGAGCAGCACAGAGCAAGGACACCTTCATACAGCTTTCTTGCCCATTTTGGAACTGTTGAAGCCCATAACCCAGTTTCTCCATGTGTTGAGGCATGAGAGCTGACAAGCAACTTTTTAATCAAAGAGAAAGGTGGATAACAAGGGAGCAGAGGGAACAGGAGCTTGGTTCAATAATTTCCTAAGGCTGAAGGTAGTTACAAGATTCTTTGTTCCTCGAAAAATGTGCTGGACCAGACAAACACCATTGTCTTTGGGGCTTCGTAACTGTGTGCACTTCCTGCAAGGTTGCTGCCAGAAGGTGAAAAAGATCAGGTTTCCTCAGACTATTGTCCAACTCTAAGTGAATATTGCCTCTCAGCTCTAGTTGTTTATTGCAAATGGCAGTTTGGGTGACCGAAGAAATTAGGATTTGGGATTTAATTTCCTTACAGGCACCATTTTGAAAATCCCATTTCATTTTGTAAAGAAAGTCAATAGGGATTGGATTTCTGGCTCTCAGTTACACTTGAAAATAGGTTTTTGCTTCATAAACAACATAAGCAGCTGAGGTGCTTCAACATTCCTAGTTCTCTGAACCTCACATTATTTTTAAAATTTTCCCTCAGGCGAAGACCTGTGCCTGTGTTTCAGAGCCATTCTTCCAGCACCACAGAATAAACACCTAGAAACAATGTGGGACTTCCTGGCGGCTCTGGAGGCATGAGAAGCTGTCCATGGGATGGAGTCAGACAGTCATAAATAGATGTTGAGTGCTTTGATGTGACAGATCAGGTCAAACATTTTTATTCTGTCAGTTTGAATGATATTGCAGACCCGAAGGCTTCCGACTGGCTGAGTTTTAATCACTGAGGTAATTTTCCCTGCGCGTTCTTTCACAATGCTGCATTGGGTGTTCCACGGCACTGAGCACAGGTTGCTACTGATTCCAGTTCTGAGAGAAATCTCTGCCTAATTTAAGAGTGCCATGGTTTTCCAGAGACGTAAGGGGTAATTTTGATTTCATACTCGCACCATGTACTGAAATCAGTGAACCTTAGGAATTAGACAAATACAGCTTAATTTAAGGACACTGTTTGTGGCTGGCCCTTGAATGGAATATATGAGTAGAGCTATACTCTTTGCTGAGTTTTTGCTATAGCAAGGAGGATTCTATTTCCCTTGCCATAAGGATGTGAGGTGGTCTGGGACTGCACTACTGCACTCACCATCTCACATTAGGGACCGTGAAGGAGGAGCACAGCAACTGCGGGAAGTACAAGGGTGAAGCATCTAAGTACAACCCTCAGTCCAAAGTGTGTGGTACTTTTTGGACCATGGCAGGATCAACCATCTAATGCCCACAGAAAACTGGTTTTAAATATGTAGATATATTCTTCAGAAAAGTCATATTTTCACGTGACTAAAATGTATGGTTCTGAGTGTCTTAGTAATTGGTTAGAAGCAGTTCAGTTGTTATATTAATTTTGTTACTTAGAACCTTACCTCAAACATTGACATGACAGGACTGAGAGGTGGAAGTGGCATTGACAGAAGGTATGGAATTGCACTAAGAAGCACAGAGATCAATAAATTCCATAGGCCTATGCAGCACACCTGCTTGCTTTAAAAACCTTGTGAGAGCTGAAGGGGAAAAATATTTTGGTTATGATTTTTTATTGATATCCTTATCTATTTTATTTTGAAGAAGTGTCTCATCAGAACAGCTATGTAACCTCTGCCTGGTTTGCAACCTCTCATTCTTTAGCCAGACAGGACAGGTAGTGTCGCAGGATGGCTCATGGTCAAGCAGGCTGAAGAGTCAAACAATCTAAGGTTCACTGAAGCCTCTGCACTCCCCTGTCAGCAAAGATTTTGGGAAGGTGTGTCTCTGACTTTGTGTACAAATGTAGGTCAAATGACTACAGAAACGCAGATATGTGGCTTAAATCTGGATCTCATGACTTATTACCCAATTCTACCCAGCATCATCCCAAAAACTCAGGTGAATTAGCCAGCTATAGACTTTTTCTTTCAAAGCCTCAGAAATCATAGTAAAATTAAAGCTTATGCAATTTTGATGGCTCATAAGTGGTCCATAAAATGTCAGTTGGTTGCAGGTCACCATAAACTGCTTTTAACATTTATTTTCATTCTAATTTGCATCATTTGCTGTGAGTAGTCAGACTGCTATTATCAGGCTTATACAGGATCAGTGTTCTCAGATTTTGACAAGTCAATCTCTACTTTAAAAACCCTCAGAAGTCTTTCTTTTGTTTGTCCTTTTCTGCCAAAAAGAGATTTTAATTCCTCATGGCGGACACTAGAATTTCCCAGAGCTTTTGATTTCAATCTTCTAATTTCAATGCAAAAATAAGCCAAAATAACAGAAGATCTAACCCATAGTTTGTAGACCCCATAAGTCTGTGTGAGTGGACAGGTATATAGCTTGCTCCAATTTCCAGTGGCTGTCCTGGATATATAGCTTCACTCCGAATATTGGATATTTTTTAACATTAGGGAAATATTTTCCCTTTTCTAATTGCAAGGGATATAAATAATGTTTACAGTTTTTTGTCATTAAAAAATAGGTAAACAGTTTAAAACTTCTATCCTGCCCAATAAGTTAACAGATCAAATTTTCTTCCTCAGCAACAGGGACTGAGCACTTGGGGCTGTCAGCTGGCTGTATGGCACTGGGGATAAGGGTGCTGTGCCTTGGCATTAAAATGGGAAAAAATATCCTAACTCAAGGAAATCCATGGTATGGGACATGATTCAACACTGGAAAGATAAACACAAAATGAGTAAGAAAAAAGACATACCAGTGCTGGGGGATTGAAAATCTGGAAAAAGGCACCTCAGCCAAAGGGCAGGATTTGCAAATGGTCACCTGGAAACCTTAAGACCGAGGCTTTCAAAAGGTGTTCAACAGGGAACTGACTGCTCAACTCACTGCTTTTGCACTTACATAGGCTCTGGGCTTCTTTTGTGAGGGAAATTCTCTCACTGTTAGCATAGACAATATTTTTCTTCATAGCTGGAAACACCAGCTGAAATCCCTGCATGGCTCTATGACCTGCCAGTGGAAAGGCACCTTCTGATCTGCAGGTCTGTGCTTCACTATTGAATCTCAGAAAACTTTAGGTCATAGAATCAGTAAAGATCACTGAGTCCAACCTGATAATCCCAACCCCACCCCAAACCCTGTCCCTAAGTGCCACATCTACACATCTTTTAAATACCTCTGGGATGATGGCCCAGCTATTGTCCTGGGCAGCTTGTTTCAAAGCTCAACAACCCTGCTGGCAAAGAAACTCCTCCAAAAGCTCTGTCCAAACCTCTCCTGGTGCAAGATGAGGCCATTTCTTCCTGTTCCACCACTCGTTATTCAGGAAAAGAGACTGATGATAAACATAAGGTCATTTTTCCTTTCATCTGTCTCAATCAATTTGAATGAACGTTAACCCATCTAAATTCTGGCTGTTCTTGAAGGTCCTGCACAGGAATGTTCCTTCAAAGAAGCATTTCCATTGCAGCCTGAGAAAAAATGGGTGTAATTTCTGAAGCTCTCTCTGCTTACTCCCCTAGGACATTCCTTTTTTGTTTGTGTGGTGAGATTTTCTCACTGATTTTCGTAAGTTGTATTTTTAATTGTCATACTTTAATAGTTCTCCCATTTTCACCCTCTTTTAAATAAACATTTAAACAGTTCATGAGAAGAATACCCTCATACCTCTTAAGGTATGAGGGTATTCTTGTCATGCCCTCATACCTCTTAAGAATTTACCTTCTTAGAATAAATCCTTTGACTTCAGAGAGCTGTGTTTAAAAGTAAAATAGATGGGGTTTTTTGTTTATTTTGGTTCCAGGATTTATTTGGTGTGGTATATTTACAAAGGTTTTCCTTCTACATTTGTAATGAGGATAAAAATATGGAGGAATAAGACAAAAAAAACCCACATTGAAAAGCTGAAGTGTTTTCTCCAGATGACAGTTTTTTCTTATTGCTTTGAATGGAAAGAAGACAAATTTGAAATAGAGTTACATTCATAATCTGGACCAAGTGTTTCAACACATTTGAAAAAGCCCAGCAAAATTATTTTATGAGGCCTTTATGTCTGCATTTTTGAGTCATTTCATATATCTGCAGACATCATAGGAGCCCTAGGACCCCTTAGTTTCTTTTTCCAGTGTTACTGTGTTCTGCCACCAGCATTAACACCATCAAACTGCCAGTGAGCAGAGTCGCTTTAGAAATAATGAAATGTCACTCCCATTACAGAACAATGTGGCATTTAATGATTTAATGGGACCATGCAAAGTTTATTTGCATTATTATTCCACTGCAATAATTTTTTCTGGCAGTCAAAGCTGCCAAAAATATCAGTGAATGTTAATTTAGATGAACTTTAAAGGCAGCCACATAGGGAGTGACCTGAAATCAAAGCCCTTGGTCCTAGCCTTCAAACGAGGCTACCCTGGAGGGTGTAATTAGAATCTTCCTTTAACCTCACAGGCTTCAAATCTGAGAAGAGGACATGGCAAAAAACACCCCCCACAATGAGCAGATGTGTAATTCTCAGAAGCAAAAATTAGAGTAACATAATTAGCTGGCAGAGGCAGAAATACCCCTGGATTTAGATACCATTAACACAGTTAATTAAATATCAGAAAATATTACATGAAAATATTCGGGAAAAAAAAAGAATATTCTACTTCACAGTGATGGAAATTTTAGTGAACTTTACTTATTTTTCAGCATTAATCTCTATCAAACATTAGCAATTCTAACTGTGTTGGTCCTTTAGTTATTTGAGTGAAGGTTGTCAGAGTGCATTAATAATGAGCTTCACAGCTGGGATGGTTTCCCACCTAAGAAATACAAATATTTTTATTGGCATATATATGATGATTGTACCTGAAAGGAAGAAACCAGTGACTTCTGAAGTCCTTGGCTTTGCCTGGCTCTCCAAATACACATATACTCCACAGGAGGAGTTTAAACCAGGGGCTTTTATTCAGTTTGCACAGTGCCAGCTTAAGAATTGAATGAGTTGGTTTTGTTCAGTTTTGTTTCGGTTTGGTTTTTTCTCAGATACAAGTTTGTTGAATGAAAAATGAGGTTTCAAATAAACATCAAAAAAAGAACAGATTAATTTGTGAGAAAAAGTGATAAATTTTTGGATGTGGAGATTATTTTCCCTGTAATTTTATAAGCATTTTGATAGTTTTGCTAGATAGAAATATTTTACAATTTAGCAAATGAAATTTAAATCGTGACTAAATTAAAAAAAAAAAAACAAATGAATGAAACAAAACAAAACAAAAAAAAAATAACAAAAAGCAAACAAAAGAACGCCTTGAAAGAAAGATAGCAAACTATTACAAGAGGAAAAATGGGAGAAGAGAAAAGGAAAGACCATTTTCTTTTGAAAAGAATTGGTTTTGCCTGGAAGAAAATAAACAAACTGTTCTACTCTGTCAATAAATACAGACCAATAAACTGCTATAGTTCTGCTCCAGTTCCATTGTGATGACACTATTTTGTGTTATCTGTAACAGAAATAGCACAAAAGAATATTTAAATCATGTGTGAGGAGGCCAATCAACCACAATCTAAGAAACCTTCAGGTCTGAGGAGCTGCCTTCTCTTTTTGATACAATACTAAATAGAAAACACAAAACCAGGTTTAGTAAAGGTTTCTTTTATTTCTTGAAGTTAGAAACCAATTAGTACCAGCTTTAGCTAAAACCAAATAAACAAACAAACCCCCAAACATCCCCAAACAAACAAGCCAAGCAAAACAGGACAGGGTTTTATATCTCTCTAAAAGAAATACCTTTCTAAAAAAAGAGAAAAATTTCTTTCTTTTATATTTTTCTAAAATAAATTAAATGAGTATTAAGAACGTGAATGTGAAAATGGCACGTACACATTATTATAGAAAGAGGACAAAAAAGAGAAGGGTGAAATTCGGCATAAAAGCAAGAAAAAAAAATTAATACCCACTGCAGAGAGATGTCAATTTTTTTTTTTAAAGCAACCTCTCTATACCTTGGTTGGAAGACTAATTAACTTAACTGCAGGATCCCAACTGAAATCAGCTCTTTAGTCACTGAAATCATTAGGATCACAGTTTTCTCAGGGCCTATGCAAAACAACCCATGCAACTTAATTCAGCTCCCCTGTGCTTATGCACAATGAGAGTGCCTTTAATTATTTGCTTGCACAGTATTTTTCTGACTGGAAGCTGGACAAGTGGCTTTTGGATAAGGATGGGAAGAAATTCTTGGCAGCAGAGCTTCTACCATGCTGGCTGCAATAGGTAAGACACAGCAAACGCAGGAGGGAACTTCAGGAAAAGCTGATTTTGTGAATGGGGAGTTGGATTTTTTTCCTTCTCCCTGATCATGTGGCAGCAGCCACTGCCTCCAGCCAATCTGTTCTTAGGTGACTGTAGTTGTCTGCCTTTTCATAGGTGTCCACCTAAAACTGTTACTTCTCCCAGGAGATTTTTTTTGGCTCAAACTGTAAAATTAATATGAATTTCTTTGATCTAGCTACTGAGTTTAGAAATATATTGTGTGAAGAGCCATGAGTTACATCTGGGCAGCAACCAGGTACTCACACCTTGATGAGTGCCTGGGATATGTACAGTCATATGGTAAGAATTAGTGGATTTGCTCACGGGGCTGAAATCAGAATTTTCAACTGAAAATGGTATTGTGAATATTTTTTTAAAATACACTTTACTGCTCTGAGGATTTGAAATAGATTACTACTTTTCCATGATGAATAACATTGCAACAGATATTAAAGACTGGTTCTTAACTTTTGTATTACTGAATCTGGTGCAACCAAGAAGGGCAAATAAATTTGTGGTAACATTAACTGTGCTCAGACCCCATCCCAATGTGTGATGTTAAATATAATATATAATATATTGCAGCTAGACATCCTGCTACCACAGCTTGCTCTCAGATGTAACACTGTTATTATATCAGAGCTTCATAATTTAGACAAGTAATTTTCTACGGAGAAGAATCTGATTTTACTATGGAGACTAAGGATTACTGGGTAGAGTTATCAAATGATAAAGTGAGGAATCAGATGAATTTCCAGTCCAAACTCACTTCACCTAACTTTAGCCATTTAAAAGTTAGGTCTTCACAGCAGGAGTCAAGGCAAGTAGGCAATGGTGGGAGAACTATGCTTCGAAAGTGATTAATTTCAACTATTTTAGACACTCCTCTTGAGAGGAGATGAATTATGCTTTGTAAATGCATTTCCACATGCCTTGACTATAGCTGGGCCTGAAGGGCTCGATTGCATTAATCACCTACGTTATCATAGCTGAATTTAGATTAAATGATGCATAACTGTATTCTAATGTACTTCAGTGCTCAGGCACTGCAGGGCCTCTAAGAGTTTGTCATCTTCAAAAGGATGAGACCTGTTTATTTTCCAAAATTGTTAAGACCCAGTACCTCAAAAAATAAGCAAAACTAAAAAAAATTCACCTGTTTTTCCTTTCTACTTTTTGTAATCAGCAATTTTTTTTCTACAGGTCTGCTTGCAGAGGAGCGGCACTGCCTTTTATAGTTAGAAACACTGGAAAAATGTATTTTGATTAAAAAAATAAAAAGAGGAAAAGAAATGGCAAATAAATCACAGTGTTTCTATCAATTATTTCTGAGAGATTATAGCTTTAAATTGAAAAGGAGAAGACATGAGAAATTAAGCAATCATGAAGAAACCCTGAGTATTTTGAAAACAAAAAATCCTCCTTAGAAAAAATATTTCAACATGCCATGTAAAATTCACTTCTATTTTTAATTCCAGAATGTCTAAAGCTTATAATAAGAGGCTGTTGAGATAAGTTTTTCCCCATTAGCTGGTAAGAAACAAAGCCAAAGCAAAAATTGCAAGTTGTTTTACTTGTGTGCTGACATGTATACCATGAGGAAAGCTTTCTTCCTCACAGGAGCAACAAAAACTGGCCTATAAAGCATAGAAATGAAAATCTTCCAAGGCAACGCTTTACCTCTGGGAAACAGATTTAAAACTAATGAGCAAACAAAGCCCCCAGCTACTTTTGCATTTGTATCCTGGTTAGAGAAGAGGGTGTCATGAGCATCCACAGCTGCTCTGTTCGTGAACACACCTGACAAATGAAAAGGCACTTTAGCAGCAAATGAGACTCAGTCTATATCCAATGAAGTCAGTGCTGTTTCTTAAATTTGCTAGCTGAAAAACTGGCTGAGAGGTAAATTCTTTTCTAGTCTGCATGCCAAAGCTTTCATGAGATATTGTGAGGGCTTTTGATAATCCACTGACATATGCCTATTAATCTCTGCAGTGGTATTAACCTCTGAGAGATGCTAAAATGTGACCCATAATTAGTATTTGACATATAAAGTGAACTGCAGTAGGGCTACTAAAGTACAGTTCCCTGACATCTTTCTTCTAAGGATTTCAAAAGAACAGTCAAGTGCCACATTGTCTTGCTTCTTCTCAAGTAATTGAAATCCACAGAGGGTGTTGTTTGATGACAGGAAAACTCCTTTTTGCGCAGGCAAGTACAAGGCCTGTGTTTGCCAAACTTTGAAAATGGAAATTTTAGTATGGAATGGGGGCTTATGCTTGCCCCTTGCTCTGAAACAGGCTGCCTGGGTAGGATCTGACATATTATCCTCACATTTTTACTTCACTGCAATTTGCTGAGTGTTTGGCAGTCAAAGCTGAAACATATCAAAGAACCAAAATTACTTTAGTGTTCAACATAAGTTGCAAGTTACCATGGTGCTTCAGCTTTGTAAAGAAACCATTCATGTCTATTTGAAATGTACAAAAATAAGTTAAGAAAGGAAAAAGATTATTTTTTAGATAATTTCATTAACTGGTCTACCTATTAGGACAGTCATCTGGCAAATATTAGTTCATCCTCACATCACATGACTGAAAAACTCTTAGAATATCAGCCTCATGCACACAGAGAGCCTGATATAGGCTCAGGCTATTGGGATACAGGCTCAGTCCAGCTGCTCAAATGTGACTATTTAATTAACTATTTAATGCCATCTGAGATGCTGCCTGACCTCCAGCTCCTACTCCAGGAGAGTGTGTGTACCTCCCATAGATAGAAGTTGTATCAAACCAGCCTCAGATATTCTTGAACAGCCCAAACGGAACAGCTGAACCAAACTGTAAGAGACTGCATAAGTGATCTCTCCCGCTGAAGTGGGAAATTGACTACATTTCAACAAAGACTCGCTTGTTCTTAGCCATTTTCCTGCAGGTGCATCCCATTGTTCTTAACACTCTCCAAAAACCTCCTGGAGAACAACCCTGACACCCTCTTGCCCTTCCTTCTATGCTGCAGAGCCCTGTAGTCATTCTGGATGTGTTAAAGATTTCCTTCACCAGTACCACTGGTGGGGGTTCATGGGCTGGACAGGCCCTTCCTCCATGACATCCTGGTACCTTGAGTTTTGACCACGTGCTTTTTCTCCATATTGGGCAAAGCAACCAATAAATAAATATTGCTGCTGTTTTCTGCTGGATATTCCATGGGGCTGACAGGAACATGGATACCCTTGGAAACAAGACTTTCTGCTCTGCTTGGTCTTGGTTGTTTTGTTGTTGCTCCTTTATTCCCTGAATAGCAACCAGCAAATGTCAGAAGTGAAAGACAGGCATATTTATGCCATTTCAGTTAGAGCAGAATAAATAAGTGATTGTGACTGCTGCCTGCTTGTGCCATGCTATCATGTAAATCACTCTGTACCTGAGCTCAGAATTGTCCTCGGGCCCTCACTCTGTGAGTGGGGAGAGATGAAATGAACATTCATTAAAAAGAAGGAAAAAAAGTCATCCTGTCATGGTCCCTCACTCTTTCTCATGACACCCAGTGCTGTACTACTTTGGCATACCTGCTTCCTGAGGAGGAAGAATAAGCTCTGGGAGATGTCGTACGATGACAGCTTCATATTTTTGGTACTTCCATGAAATGGTGTAAAAAAATTTAGGAGACTTGGTATGTCCTTTGCAAGCTGTGTTGGGAGAGAGCCGTATAATTTATTCAGCATAACAATCAAATCAAGTGAGCCTGATTGCTGTCATCAAGATATTGACAGGATGTAAGGGAGGCAAAGTTTGTAGGGAAAAGAAATATCCACTCCCTGAAATGCTCAGCCAACACTTAATAATGAGTAACTCATATAGGACTTTTTGCAACTTTTTCTTCTTTGCGAATCAACCCTAAATGGATTGAATTTTCTGCAGTGCATCAGTTAATTAAGAATAATAATCTTAGCATTGTATTTTTATAATTCCTCTGCTGTACCTGATTTACAATCCACTGATTTTGACTGCAATTCTGGATTTTAATTACTCAGGTAATTTTGCATTCCTAAAATATTGATGGTCCGCTGATGCTCACTGCAGTTTTAATCTTTGCATTCTATAAATACTCTTCAATATTTGTCCACAACTACATTACTGAATAATTTTACAGGGAAATTTGGTAAAATAGTAATGTAAAAATACTCAGAAGAAAATTCTGTCTATAGTCTTAGCTGTATACAGAAAAGTACTGTAAAAGAAGATTCAAAATACAGGACTTCAAATGTCTGGAAATGCCAACTTAGTGACAATATGAGAATTATATATCTGGTCTTTCACTGTATTTTTCCTTCAGCCCTTTTTTGTTAATTTTCAAGTTTCAGTATGGTTTGGAATTTATTATTGTTGTCATTAGTCTTTTCTTCTTCATTTTCCTTGTTTTTGTTTTCCTACAGCAAGCATTTATTACATTTGAAACAATTTATTACATTTGAAACGATTTATTACATTTATTACAATTGAAGACAATTGAAAAATTCACCTGCTCACATTCTAATTTTGTTAATTTTTGACTTATGGAAACCAAAACCATGCAACTGTTGAGAAAAATTATTAAGGAACAATTACTAGTCCTTGAAATATTGACATATTTAGATATAATTAATAAAAGTTTTAGCTGAAATTAAAATACTAATGCATGAAGGAAAAATGTAACATTTTGTACAGGATACATCTCCAATATGTAGACTCATTTTCTTTAGAAATATTACTAAAACATGATTATGAAGAAGAAGAAAGGATTGTGTAGAAAAAAAAATTTAAACTAAAAATTAAGTTTAAAAATGTATGGAACTTTTGGCAATTCAGCTGCCACAATTCCCGTAGGAAAGTTTCCAAGGGTATGACATACAGAATATTTTCCACCAAATTGTCCAACTCTATGTGTATTTCCAAGTCAAACTGGACTTGCAGAACAAGTATTTTCTCATAGCAAATTGCAACTTCATGTATCAGCCTATGGGTAGTACATGAAATTACCTGTGCTCTTTGGTGCACTATCCAAAAATATTAGTTTTAGATGTCAGTGGGAAAACTTTCCTTGGGTGTGTTTTGGAATGGATCAAATTATAACTTAGGTAACTACATATTTTTTGCAATCATCTACATGCAAAAAATACAAGAGGGTAACTTCCTATGTCTGTCTTCTTAGAAGAAGGTTATCAGCTGCTGCCATCAAAAAGGAAAGCAAAAAATCATAGCAATACAAGAGCAGCAAGTGCATTAAGTTGGCATGACAACTGCCACTTCTGGTCTGGAGGTCTGAGAGAAAAAACGTGCACACACAGAGGAAGAGCTGAGAGAGAAAACTCAGTGGAGGGCCAAATGGAATGAAACCAATCTGCCTCAAATATTTCCATGGAAAGATCAAAGGAATTTTGTGTAGTCATGGTTGGATACTGAAAAATGCTAATATGAAAGTACAAAGGAAAAATCACTGTCCTGTAGTACTTATGGGGTGTTTGAAAGGAAAGTTAAGACCCTTTCTGTTCTTAAGAAGGAAACCTGAATCCTAGTTTCCACCATTCTAGTTTACTTGAAAACAGAACAATTTCCATGTTATTTAAAACAGAAGAATTTCCATGTTATTTAAGCTTAAGTAAGTCATGGATGCAGTGATGATATCTTTATGTAACAAGCTGCTTTTTAGGAGAAATACCCTTCTTGTGTTTCCACAGCTTGATTCTGTTATGAGCATAATTTTTGGAATAAAAGGGACATCCAGGAAAAGAAGCAGCTTTGGTATCTGAGGTCTATCACCGGACTAATCTCACTTAAGCACACAAATGAGGAGTTAGAAGATTTACAGTTCTCAAAGTCAAAAAACAGAACCAGACTAAACAATATCTTTTTGATCACTTCTCACACCATGAAAGAAACTTAAAAGTGAGGATAAATTCTGAGATATAAGGATTTTTTTTCCTTTCTGTCACTGAACATGTTAAAACTATTCATCCTTGGTAAGCTTAGATTGTAAAGCAAAAGAAGCAGAAATAAAACTCAATGATTTGGCATATGTGAGGCAACCATATGAGGATAATATATACCACAATAAAAGTTGTAGCTTCATGGCTTGGTGACAGTTATCCCTGAAAATGAAGAAAAGTTACAAGAAATTACAAATCAAAATTATCCAGAATTAAACAGCATAGTTTAAATTACTCTGTGATTTGCATGGCTGCCTCACTGCTGAGCCTGATCATCTTACAAAGAGTGGCAGACTGAATGCACAGACTCTATCCCTTAGTTTTCACTCCCAAAAACAGTGTTAGGGAGATCTTTATTTTGCTTGTACAGTTCATACACTTTACATGAAATTCCTTATACTACTTCATTCTCTGCTTCAAACAAAACATCTCCCTGTGCTGAAGCTAGTCTGGCTTGATGAGGAAGGGGATAACTAAGGGTATTAATAATTTAGCAGAGGACCTCTGGAAGCAGGAGGGAGCCAGGAAATCACTGAAATGTGGTTTAGGAATGAGAAGACCAATTAAAATTTGGATAATAATAAAAAAAAACATAAGCAGCTAGGTATATAAAAGGCTTTGCAGATACTTCCAAAATGAAAAGAAGCAAATATAAAAACAGATTCACTACCTAATAGAACAGGAAACTAAATAAGGAGTGATGCAAGCTCAGGTTCTCAGTGAACTCCCTGATTCAATTTTTACACAAAGACACTCAGAGGCAATCAGATGCTTAATGGAATTACAGTAACAGTGCACAGGTGTGCAGATCAGAGAAGGAGAAAAGAAGGCATCATTTCAGTATATTACAGAATTTATCGCAGGGGGTATTTTTGTGTTCAGGGCCTGATAAAAACCATGGAGAGGGCTAGTTATTACAAATGCTTAACTTAGTATTTAATTGTTGTCTTTATTGAAAGAGAAGGAGGTCCCAGGAGACTGGAAAAATGTGGGAACTTTTATTTTAAAAAAATGACATAGATAAAGTCTGAGTGTGAAGATGATTCAGGCTAATTTCATTAACAGGAAATAGACTTAAATGTTTAAAAAATAATAATAATATATAAGCATGTAGGAAAGACTAACAAAAAATTAAGAGTTTGTTTGAGAAGTAGCTTCTCCAGGTAAAAAAATATTAATTTTGGCATGGTTACTGGCACAAACATAAACATAGGTGCAGTACTCTCTTAAATTCTGTAAGGCCTCTGATATCAACTCATAGAAATAGGAAATATAGGTTGGATAAGTAAAAATATTTCAGGGAATATTATCATAAAATGGGCACATAATTTGCTGAAAAAATCTGCTTAGATCTGACTAAGGGTTTCTGTCACCAAAAAAAAAAAAAAAAAGAGGCAAACAAAACAGGTTACAGTCTCTTCTACGCCCAAATTTTTGCCATGATTTCCATTAAGGATTCAGATAATGACAATTATAATAAACTTATAAAAGAAATGGAACAGGCCTAAATCTTTTCAGAAGAAAAGAACAAATCAAAATAATCTCAGCAAGTTGGAGAAATGATCTAAAATTAAGGAGGGAAAAATCAGATAAAGTCAAAGGCAAAGTCTGTAAGAAGAACAAAAAGAAAGAAAAGCATAATTTAAAAAGAGTGAACTCAAGGCTCATTGGAAGCTTTGCAAGAAAAAGATGGTGACTTTTAATCAATTGGAAAATCAGCATGAAATAGTTACAAAAGCTTCCAAGTCTCACTCTGGGATATTTTGCGGAGAGCACAGTTACCAGGCACAGAAAATAACTTTTTCCTTACACTCAAGTGAGGCTTTGCCTAGAATAATGTCCAGTTTAGACACATGGTTTTGGGGATCACTTGAAAAATGAAGTTCAAAGGAATGATATTTTAAAGATCTGGTTGAAGTACAGAAAAAGGAAGATCAAGTGCCATGTCTGTGTGTAACCCATTTTCTCCTATGTTTACTCAGCAAAGTGAAGAACAAACTGGCTCAATTTTCAGAAACATTTTAAATCAGAAAGTAAAAAATATGTTTGTTTGCCAGCACAATCAATTTCTGGAAAAAGGAAGTTTAGGAGCTAGGTTCTGGACCCACTTTTACAAAATTAATAATTATAACAACAATAATGTTGCTGTGACACACACATGGGAGCTGAGAGAAAATGACCTCGATGGTTTTCCCCAGATAGAGCACCAGCTCTGTTTCACTGTAGGTCACAGGAACATCCAATTCTCAGATGTCTGAGCAGAGACTTCACACCAAAGGGCACAGAGTAATAGTTCTCCATGTCATTGTGGTGGAGCTGGGCACAGAATGTCACTTGCTCATTACTGTAGATATTTCCATTATTGAGACTGCCAAAACAGGGCACAATAAATATTAGACTCACTGATTTCTTGGAACAGGTTAAAGCTCTGATTCATGAAACTTCTTAAGCAGTGTGTGACTTGTGCATTTGAGTCATCTCTCAAACTGAGTGTTTTATTATAAGTACCTGTGTAGAATGCAGTTACTTCCATTAGGATCTGGTACATCCCAAAGTTCGTGGTAGAACTCTCTTGTCTTTTGTACAGAAAATCAGGAGAGGTATAACTTCAGGAAACATATTTCAGGAAATAATTATGGTCAGGGAGTTGGACTGGATTGGCAGAGGTATGTATCCCTACGCACTTCTCAGGCCTTGCCTCTGCCTGTGTGCTGGACACACTTTAATCCAATAGCCCGTGTCAATCACTGCCCCAAGACCATTATCCTGCTCTCTCTTTCCCTGCTCTTGCTTGTATGAGAACATACCTCTACCTTCCAACTCCACTTTCCCACACCCCCATTCTGTGCACACATCTTTTCTTTCCTCTTATTATCAGAACAAAAAACCTCTTGTGACCCTATAGTAACAATCCCTCCAATGATTTCTGTGTATGACATAATGACAAATATTTTTAAAACTGCAGGAAAAAACCAACATCTTCTCACACATTCCAAGTTAAACATTTTCACTGCTCCCAGGTACTGGGTTTCATTTTTCACTTCTTTAGTTTTTGCTTAATCATTTGCCCCTTTTGATTTGGTAGGGCTTGACATCTACTTTTGAGTAAAGAAAAGACCCATGGAGAATATATTTATTCTATTAGACAGGAGGCCTTAAAAATAACACGGGTTTATGATGCTGAATGTCGTGCAAGGAATCAAAGCACGAATCTGCTTAAAGAACCAGAAAGTTTTATTAATATTTTCAAACACAAAATAAAATTCCACCTTCAGTTATATCCTGTGAGATCAATGACAATTACATTTGCTTTGCAAGGATAAACACCTCATCTCATTGAACATGCCCTCCTTTTCATCTTTCCTGCATGGAATAGATTTAGTATCCCTGTGTATTGCTTGGGGAGGTAGTAGCCAGCAAATAAAAAAGTCGATGAGAACACATAAAGCTCATGGATGATTATGTCATAAAACTCAACCCACTTCCAGAATGCGTAAAATAACTAGGTTTTTAAATAAATGACAATTTTAAAAAAAGGAAAAGAAAAAGAAAAACATGATTTATTGGTCATGATGTGGAGATACAAGAAAGGATAACAGTTGTCTGATTCTCTCTGAATGCACAAACCTATTAAATAATCCTCATGAACGTAAAAAGCAGCCACGTAGTTTTCAGTCCATTACAAAAATAGAATAAATTAAAGATTTCTAAAAAGCGATGCTAAAAAATGAAGTATTAAAATATATTACTCATAAGGACATTAACACAAGCAATCCTTAAACCCAGCTCTTTTTGGAAAGAGAAATACATCAGCATTCAGAAATTTCTGACATGGACACATAATATGAATGGAGGGATTGACTGTACTTTTTCCTGGAGTGATGAATTCCTGATAATTAGAGAGATAGAGAGAATTAAACAGTGATTTGACAGGTCCATCATTAGATTTGAGGATGTAAATAGCATGATGCACTATTCAAATTGTGTCATTATCAAAATATGAATAAAGAAATGTGAAAACTTTTGATTTATTCAGGCTAAAATCAGAAGGCAACGTAAAAAAAGGAGCTATTGTTATAAACATTCATTTTAAGAGATTCATCTCCCACAGCTCATATAGATTTATTGAGTTCAGCAAACAGCTTTTATCAGAACAATTTTGAGTTTAACACTGTTTATTAAATATGTGGAGAAGGTCCAGAAGAAAAATTACCAATCCCAGAGTGTGACAGCTGCAGCTGGTCTATAGCTGCACAGATAATTTGGCCATACCAGACCCAAATGGAGCAGCCCAGCCCGTCAGAGAACAGAAGCAAACAAGTCCCTGGTACGATAATGAGAGGTGGGATTCAAATCAAACAGAGGACCCTGGCCAATCCCTTTGAACCAGCAATGCCATTGGCCAGGGAGCTGGGCGGAGCTAAGAGCCCGACCAATCACGTGTGCATGAGCGGGAAACCCGGAGCCCTATAAAAGAGGGCGCCCCTCACTGAGCGTTGGCTGCTGCTGCCTGGGCCCGGTGTGGCCATGTTGTGTGCCTGACCCCACCAGCAGCGACACCAGAGTAAAAGCAATTACATCAGAGTTCTCTAAATTCTCAGCGTGAGAGTTCTGTAGGCAGAAAGTATATTTATGACTCGGAATGGAATGACGTGCTTTTATTTGTTGCGGCAATCTTGTGTAGGAAGTAGGTACCTCAAAAATGCATGCTTGAAATTATATTATGCAGCGGATACGTGTGAACAGGGGTGTGTGGTTTCTTATAGGATTATTTTTTATGATGAATTATTATATAATATGTTCTGATGATATAATGTAATACAAAACAGCCCTTGAATAATGTTTTTTGTAATTAATAATTTGATATATTACTTTTATTTAAGACATAAAAGTTAGGTGAAGCTTAATATTTAGATGATAATATTATAGGAATACTATATCTCCAAACTAGAATTCAGCTTGGTCATTGCAAATTTAAATTGGTTTTAAATGCAGAGTTCTGGTAAATTAAAAGTTGCATTGGTTTTAAGTATCAGAAGGTTCTGGAGAAAAAATACAATGCTGTTCTTATTGTTTTTATAATTATCTTCATAAATTTGCACAGTTTTAAAAGCCCAGTCTAAAAATCCATTCACTTGGATCAGCATTCATCAACACGGTATTGACTGGTGGCCTTGTCAAAAAAGAACTGAAAATATATTTTCATGCATGGCAACCAAACACAAGAGGATCAGTTAAAGCAGTTCACTATCTGAATTCTGTAACTGGTAAAAAAAAATCTGCATAACTTTTTCTCACTTCTCAGAGCTTAATTTAGCTGTGTTTCAATATCAGAAATCTTTATGCCCTAGAAATAATATACACACACACAGTTTTGAAAGAGAAAATTTTGTACCGTATCCTCCATAGCATCAATGGGATAAGAATAATTCTTTCAATACATATTGCATGACAGTGAATTCTCATTTAGTTCTTCCCCAGAGCCAGAAATCAATTGAAATCTTTGCATTTATGCCAGTTTATATTGGTTTAGATTCAGAGTTTTGATGTAGAGACTTTTGCATGTAAGAAATCATAGTGATCCTGAATTTATTAGCATATGCTGAGTTCTTAAATGTGTTTGAAGGTAGCAAGGTACTTTTAGACATCCAAAACTTGAAGAGGAAAGAGGCAATCAAAACATGATATGAACTGTAGTGTGTCCAACAAAAGTTTTGATTTAAGGGTGATTAATCTTGTTTCCTGAAAAGAAAGAAGAGGCTACAGGAGAAATCCAACAGAATTTAAGAAAACTGCCTTGCCATCAAGTAATTCAGAGTCAGCTGCTTATCTAAAAGAACACCTCAGTGTGAAACGGAAGGATCTGGTTTTTCTTGTAAGGAAATATTGTACAATTTTTTTCCATTATTGTTCCAATTCATTCACTCTTTATTAGAAAGCAACCCCACTGATACCTGAGGGAAATAATACAATAACTCCTTTGTATGCCTTCTCTTAAATATTAAAAGTAATTATCATGTCCTTTCCCAAAGCTCTCTACCACCATTTAGCAAGGATCTCGAGAAGTCATGGCCTTATCACAGAGTGAACAATGCTTTGTGAGCAGCATACCTCTTATCTGTGAGAAAAAAAGGTATAATTTATCCTTTTGCCTTGTCTTGCTGACAACCTTTGCACAGCACAATCTCTGAGGGAGTTACTTCAGTGGTACCACTTCACTCTGCATTCAAAAAAGAGAAAGATAAAGAAAGGCATGGGGTAAACTCTGTCCAACCTGTGCCTGAATGGCACAGCATTCAAACCTCTCCTAAGTGTAACAACAGCGTCTTCATTCAAATCAAAAGGTTTCAATCTAATGCATAAAATAGGTTCTTGCCACAAGGAACAAGACATCATGTTGTGATGGGGAGACTTGTATTAACATCAAAATTGGCACTTCCTCCCTTGTCAGCACAGTGATGTATTTGACTTCTTTCGATGACAACTGAGCATAACTGGTTAAAAATGCCCTGAATTTTCACACCTATGAAAACAGGTTAAGGAGAGGCAAAATGTGTCAGTCTTATAAAAACAGGGTCATGTGTTTCACAGAACACAATCTCTTATTTTGCATTCTCAGACTGCTTATCAGGCACACAAGGAAATCAACAGGGAGAGAGAAGGAAGATAAGCTGAAGTAAAAACAAGGGTAAAGGACCAGCCTTCTGTGGCAGGATTTCTAGCAGATTTACAGTTGTGGCACTGCCAAGGCAGTGCAAAAAATGAATTTCCACTCAAGACATGAGAAATATTTCTATCTTACTGAAAATCTGATCACTAAATAATGATGTTCTGGATTTGATTTTATTTTATTTAAATGAAAAATGTTAATACTCAAACTGTGACCAACATGCTGCATGTTTGTCTGGTTTACTGGAATCACTGATTCTGAAATTCAGTTTTCTTCTGTTGTATCTGGCCTGTTTGAAGTGAAAACTGACCCCCTTGATGGGCTCAGAGGTATGCAACTACTGGGAAAGATCTTTATGTTTGTCTTTACTTGTTCTGATAAGTGGTGTGCAATGCAAGGTGGTGTTAGCAATGTTTTTTGTTTCCCAAAGGATATGATCTAAGGAAGGTTTGCAGTTAACTCTTTTAACTGTTTGTAAATTGGTTGAAGAATCTGGACTTTTTTTTTTAATTTTATTTTTGCAGACTTCTTAACAATGAGGATTTCTTTTCATATGTGAGACTAAAGTGTACAGTGTTCCTGATCTATTTTGTTTGGATGATTGAACTTCCTGGGCAGATAACAATTTGCTGTCTTAAATGCTTTGAACTGGAGATGCACCATCATCTTACAAAGGAATTAACTGCAGGAATTATAGCATCTTCGGGTGGGCAAAACATTCAGCTTTGAGAAACCATTTTAATGGTGATTAACTGCCTGCTGATGCCAGTTAAAGGTTACAAGGCTAATTCTTTTAGTAGCTATAAAGCAGTATTCACATTGCTTGACTTTAGCCATCTGAGTTAGGTTCCTGAATCAGGAGTCTGGTCTCCACGAAATGCCCTTGAGCAAGGTGAGTGAAAGTAATTTAGAAGCCGCTGGAGGGTAATTCAGAGGGCATGAAGTTGAGGCATTCCACACTTAGGTGGAATTAAGCAGAGTGGATATGCCAGCCTTGTGACTTGCTGGGGAGCAGCCTGAAGTACTGTAACTCTTGCTTTCCCTGCAGTGAGCGTAGACAGATTTGTGGAGCCCTCTGCCTTTTATTACAGATTATTTGTGCCAGACCTAATTAAATGCCTGGGAGAAGATAAAGAAATGACATAAAATTACAAGTTTAGTTAAAAGAATAAAAATTTAGTTTAATTAGAAAAAAATATGGGGAAAAAAAGGCAACCTAAAAAAGTGCTTCAGGGGGATCCAGTCATAAATCAGCGTTATCCTCAAAGTGTAAGCTTTTAATATTGCATGAATTATAAATTATGGAATGTAACACTCAAAAGATTTCCAGGCATTTTCCTGCTGGTGTGTAATCTTCTATCACTCGTTTGCACCTTGTGCTTATATCATCTTCTGCAGCACAGAATGGGCTTCAGCCCATGACAGTGGGTTCAGTGCTGTTTTTTACCTCAAGATTCAGCATTGTTGTAATCAAAATGTAACAGAAAAAATTATGGCTTAGGTAAGTGAGAAATATTTTAGCTGCAGTTTATATCAATACAGCTTTAAGATTTCCCCCATTTTACAACAAATCAATATATTAAGCACTGGTGAAAAAGTCTAAAGTTTCATGGTGATCAGCAAATTTATACCACTTGCAAAATAACTTGACTAACAGAGTGGGAATTTGGCATGTCCAAACTTCCCAAATTTCTGGTTCAGATCACAGCTGGTGTTTGGGTTCTTTAGCATTGTGTCAGTTTATATCATGAGGGATATCCTAATGCTTCTTTTGGGTCCTCTCCTTCTGTTTCTTTTACTCCAACAGAGTTTTCACCATAATTTTTCATCCTTACAAGAACAGTCTAACAAACCTTTGTTTGCTCACCTAATGTAAATTCAATTGCTCTTTTGATTTGTTCTACTAGCCTATGCCAGAAATGTACAGTGATGATTTTAGGTCTGAAATTTCCTGTCTGCCTTGGGCAACAAATATACCGAAAGTGCTGAAGCCACTTAGATCAAACAATACAAAAAATCTTGTAATAGCCACCTACTCACTTACAGACAATTGAGTTCCATTTTCTTCTCTTCCCCTCTCCATCTACTTCAAAGGACAACAAAGTGGTAGTGTTGGCTATTATTTTCTGGGTTTGCCTTCCTTTAATGCATCCAGTTTTTTTGATCCTTCTGAAAGCTGGGTATCATCTAGCCAGGGCTCTAGGTTGTTTAGTGGAAAACCACATGGTCTGATGACTAAGGGGAATTCATTAGAGGGACACAGGCAACTTAAAAATTACAATCTTATGACTCCAAACTTCAATTATTTTATGATTATTCTTGTACTGGTTTTGTAAATGTGATGCTGAAAGCAGCGAGAAAATATGTGAATTCAGCTTCTGTTCACTCTCAGCATCCCCAATTCCTCAGCCAGTTCCTTGTCCTCCTCTTTGGGGAGTAACCTCTGGCAGGTACCATCAGTATGTGCACAATGGTTTGACCTTCAGCTGGAACCTCCCTTGTGTTGTGCAGCTGCTCCTACACCTACAACTGCAATCATACTACGTTCTTTTTGCTAATTGCTTCATAGAATAGCTCATAGACAAAAGACATTTGAGGGAAAAGTCTTCTAAATGCGTAAGTTCTCTCAGCTGGGTTACCATCTGTGTTTTAGGCACCAAACTTTTCAGCATTTTTACTGGGGTAAGATGCTGGAAGGTCCCTCATTGTTGCAACTGTGCCTAAAATGTTTTCAAGAGAGAAGCACCACTGTACTACAAACAAAAATTTACATCTCTAGCTATATTTCAAAACAGGTGTTATTTGTTCACTTTATTAGATCTGCTTGTATTCTTTTATAAATTCCCAAAGAGAAAATATATTTCTCTGAGGAACGGTAAAAGTCTCTTAAACAATACAAACATGTAATCAAATAAAATTGACTCACTGAGTGACAGAGTAATAATATTCTGGAGATTTCGTTTGATCAATAATGTTCTACTTCTTGTAACACAACTTAGGTGATGAGAAAAGGACAGTTTTTGTTCTTGTAGGCTTTTAGTCTTTATCTGTTGCTGGATAATGTGATGAAATACAAACTTTTTGCTCAAAATATAGGGTTAACTCTTTATCCTTTTGATCACCTATAGAATTTCACACTTTTGTGTCACTAAGATGAGGAACAGAGGTGGCCAGTCTGGTACACTGGTATTGTCTGGCCTGAAACACTGCTGTTTTTTGACATATGATAAGAGCTCACCCCGAGTTACTGTGTCCAGATATGACAACAGCACCAGTCTGCTGGAGGGTGGATTTTGGAAAAAAAATTCACAGTGCCAAAGGCACTCTGCAGCCTGTACAAAGCAGGATGAAGTTCACTGTCAGTTATCTACTTCTGGCATCCACACCCTGGACAGCTAATTATTTAGCTCATAGGTTTATAGAGTGAAACAGGCCATTAACTTGGCTTAACATGACCTATCACAGGGTATGTTGTTTGGGAGTATCCCTACAGCTATTTATGCTACATAACAGTCATGTTCCTTCCTTCAGTTTAGCGTTCTGAGAGACACCAGTGAGTTTTACAATTGTTCAGTTGTCCACAGCTCCCTGTTTGTGCCCATAAGGATCAGCATCCCCTTGTGCAGAGGTGCTTTGGTTTGAGGCACTGCCTTTCTTACAGACACTGCCCACAGCTCCCTTCCAGCATCTGTAGCACTGCAATTTATTCAGAAAGAGTAGAAATCACAGTGCTTAGTTTCTGGAGTTACAGTCGAGACTCTGCCTGATAAGATTTAATGTCTAAACACTAAGGAATATTTCCTGAAGTTTCTGACCATCCCAGCTTCTTTAGACAGCTCTATTTTGTTAATCTAAACTCTGTATGTTTAAATCTTCCTGACTTGGATAAAAAAATTTAAAATCAGTTGTCCATTGCAATAATTAAGTAATTTTTAGGGTTTCTCAAATTGCTTTTGAGTTTTGTTCAGCTATCAGAGGAACATTTACTTACCTGCTTTTATGTCTGTTTTGGTCTGACGACAGAGACACATTCAGAAGAGAAGTATTTTTCTGGATTAGTAAACAATTACTTATAAAAAAGAAAGCTAAGAGTAATTCCTTATATGTGCAGCTCCATTACATGTGAAAGAATCATGCTTTGTTAAAGAGCAAATCAAAGAAAAGGAAATCTCTAATTTCATATCCTACTTTTGAGAAAATTCTGTTGGTGAGTGGGAAGATGGAGCATAAAGGTTTTCTGCATCAGAAAGTAGTGTTGTTTGACTCAGTCCAGTGAGTTTTGAACTTCAAAGAGACAATTTTTATGTTTTGCTGAACTGCAGTAAAATTAAAATTGTAATGACTGAAATTCCTTGGAAGAGTGAGTGTATGTAAAATTCAAGATTCAGAGTAATTACTAATGTGTATAATTAAATAAAAAATGTGTAAAGAGTAATGAAACAGAGGATAAATATTGTTGCTTCTTTCTCCTTTCTCCTTGCATCTGTTTGTTTTGTTTGCTTTTTTTAACCTGTCCTTTGTTCAGGAAAATGAGAAAGAAAGGAAGAATCAACAGCATGTGATAAAGTGGACTATCTCATCTGCACTGTCATCTCTGGTGAGCACTTTACACAGAGGAAATGATCCAAAAGATGTCAAGTTGTCTGAATTTTTTCACTACTCTCAGTGATCTTAAGATAAGGACTCAAGGCTATGCAAAGTGCTTCCCCTGTTTCCATAAGGATTTTATGTAGTAGGTAGAAATCCCTTTGAAATTACAATCAATCCTGTGATTGAATTCTGGGGAAAAATCTGAGACCTGAAATGAGGATGGTATGTGCAATAAAAAAATAGCATTTATGTGTGCTCTTTTGATGTTCCTATAGCCAACTCTTTTTTCTGGAGTAGCATTCAGGTAACATCTTTAACCACCACCTTTTTGCCTTGTCTTTAAGAATACATTTCTGTCATTTCTGCCTAACTAATTTTAGTTGTCACCAATGCCGAGAGAGCGCAATTGATAAACAGCAGGGATATAATAACAGGAGAGCACAACTGATAAACAGCAGAAGTAATAACAGGCTTTCCAGGCAGTCCTCAGGGGGTCTGGTCTGACTGCTTTCAAACATCCAGGCGAGTAATTAAACAGGAAACTACCTAAAACTGAGCAAGGGTATGTCCTTGTCTGGGGTCTTATTTTACTTTAACAGCGAGAAAGTCAAGCAATTGCAGGTGCCAGGGAGCAGCGTGTGGGGAGGGGGTGAGTCAAAGGTGACCTCCCACAGGCTGGGCTCTCCCTGAGGGGCCCATCCATACACCAATGGGGGATCCAGGACCAGGGAACACCCAGGAGATGGGGATAAAACCTGTCACTTCATGGCAGAGCTCTGGGAGGGTGAGATAGCCCCTGAAGCAAAGGGCTGCATGGGGACAGGTCAAGGCGGGCCTGCAGTTTGGCTTTTTGGTACCCTCAGGATCCTGATGGAGGACTCTGAAAGCCTCTCCATAGGACACGTGCCCCACACTAAGTTGCAATGGAGAGAGTAAAGTGCGTGTTAATGTGATTTACAGGACCTTGCCACACATCCGTACAAGGAGTCCCTCTTTTATCATGGGATAGGACTGCAAGACAGCTTTGATGTTCGTAGCAATTTCAGGGGAAACTCATTTATTTACAACCAAAATAGCACTCAGTTGTGGTGACCTGACCCAACACCCAGGCCCCCTCCCCCACTCCCCAAAACCATGCCACTACTGATTAGAAAAATATCAGGTGTATACAGACACCATGCAAAAATCTGGGATGTTGAAGGACATCAAGGCATGTGGTGAGAAAGGTGCAGTGTGGGCAGAGGGATCCGGGGCAGCAGGACAGGGAAAAACAAAACACCCATGGGAGCCTGTGCTGGGAGGGATAGAAGAGAATTTATAAGAATAGGACAGAGTCACCTGGAGCATCAGTGGCCTACTGTGTGTGGAGCTGGGCTGGGTTATTTGTGTTGTGAATCAAGGACCATTCCTTGCCTGAATATTCCTTGATATAGCCTCACAGGGCCAGCATCAGCATCCTGTGTGTTCTGCCTCAGGAAGGGCAGACACTGCTCCTTCCAGGCCATATGAGCTTTACCACTCTGTGTGACAGCAGGCTGGATACAGCTATCCGAGACATTGGCTGCTCCCAGGGACTCACAGAAATGGTGATGATTGAATGAATGCAGCTCTGATTGTTTTTCTTGTGTGAATGCTGTATGCAGAACCAAGAGGACACCACTTGTCCTCAGGCTGTGGTGTTTTGCATCCTTGCTGGCCTGGAGTAGGATGTTTGGCCACATCCAACAAACCAGATGTGACCTATACCCTGAGAGATGAAGGAATTCAGTGTAGATTATGGATTTCAGAGGTAGGAATAACAATGCTGCTTTCCAGAGTTATCACAAAAAAAAAAAAAAAACTTTAAACCAAAACTAAGAAACCAAACAAAAAACTTCAAACAAACACAAAACACCCCCAACCAACCAAACAAAAAACTACCAAAAACGACTCACCAAAAAAATAACCAAAGCAAAATGAGTGCACTGGAAAGGCAGAAAGGTGCACAGGACACCTGAGGCAATGACAGACGCACACCTAATTATGACTTCACTTAATCCCCAGGGGTAGCAAATCCCAGGTGCCTGTCTATATGTCTGATAGATGGCAATGAACATCCCAGCAGGACAAGCTGGCATTTTCTTTTGAAAAAAAGGAAGCAGGTTCAGGAGGGAGGAGTAGCTCTGTGCGTCATCCTCTGAAAGATGGGGGATGAAAGCTGTGGTTAAAATGCGCCTTCCTCGACCAGGTATAGAAAGACAAGAGATAGTCATCAAATCATTATGGAAAAGGAGGATTTTATGGATTTCCAAGTTTGGATTATGTCATGCATTGAAAAGAGTATAACATTTAAGAGGATCTTTTTAGATTCTTTCTGGTAAAAAGAGCTTCACCTTAATAGAACCAGCTGACATTTTCACATTAAATGTATACATATGTCTAGACTTGTATATATAATTTCACACATAATCTGAAATGGCAAAGGCTGCTCAGGGACATTAATAGGGACAGCAGGTTTGTGAAGAGGCCATTTCAAAAAGTTCTTTCTTTTGGAAAAAAAATGAATTTACCTAAAATTGTTTTGTTGTTTTGAAATTATTTTCTACATAGAAATGACTATGACTTGCAGTTCTCTTTCCTTTCAATCTATTCTAAAATAGACAATAACTTTAAAGGACACTAAGACCCAGAACAGCACAACTTCCCTGTCCTCAAATTATATTTTTCATCCTATCAACAGAAAATTAAACACTTTTTAATTTCCCTGCCTCAAGGACATCATTCAGGATTGACATCAACCAAACGTATTAAACATTGTTAGAACTTAAATCTAGGTGGAGTTTAATGACATTTTCATCCTCCCTCCCTAATTGTTGTTTTGAAGTTTATATTGTTGGATTTTACAAGCATTTTAAAGACAGAAAATTCAATTCAATTTATATCAATCACTCCATTACCATAGTAAACATAAGGGAAAAAAGAATGTTGCAAATACTTCTAAAAACCAAAGTATTAAAACAATTTTTTTTTAATTATTCATTGGTTTACAGGATCTTGATTTAGGCAAATGATTGTTCTCTTTTAAGGGTTTACCAAGATTCCTTATAATTCCTTATAATCCCTTAGAATTATTAACTTCTCCTGTATTTAAAGACCATTAATTCCTTAGCTGTTTAAGGTATGATTCCTCACAAAATTTCTTAATTAACTCCTGCACACACTATTACTTTTCATTTATCATACTTGAAGCTAATTAACTTGCATATTTGTTAAGGCCCTTGGAAGAACAAGGTATATGAAAGAATTGGGGGTTTTTATCAATGAATCAGATGAGACAAAATGATAACTTAATGAATGTTCTGCTTCAGGTTTTTACTTTGATTACCTCATGGTGAATAGCAGTATTGAACAACTGAGTGTAAAACTGAAATCACGACTTGTCCTTCAAACAGCAGCAACTTATTCTTTTAAGTAGTATCTCCTAGGACTAGGCATAGAAGTAAAAAAATGAAAGGAAAAAAGTCAATCCAGAACAGTTTCTTCTAATTGAAATGTTTTGATTTATTGAATAAATGTTTTAATGGGTTTTGGGGATTTTTACATGAAAATGGTTGTTTCAAGAAGAAAAGTCAATCGTTCATGCATTGGCCAAATGTATCCAAAGTAAAAAAATAATTAAAATTAGAGTATTGAAAATTAATATTTGAAATAATATTACAAGACAATACTTTGACAGTTATTAAAAAAAGAAAAGAGCTCTTCCTTTTTCTGTCACCTTTTATTAAAATTCAGAGGACTGAATTTATTTTATTTATATATATATATATTTATTTCCTGTTCCTTTGAATGTTTTGTTGGTAGGTTCAACTCCTAAAATTCACTTTAATTTTTATTGCCACTATCAGAATACATTTTTATTCTTAAAATTTGCCATCATTTGATTTAAAAATGAACCCAAGGTTTTGCACAAAACAACCAGCTTTTGTTGTTGTAAAATTTGTTTTTTGTCTATCCTAGGTACAGAGAAAAGGTTAAATACATGAATTATAAAATGTCCACAAGCATAATAAAAAGAGAAAAAACAACCACTGCATTGTCTTTTCAGTCTTCTATGTAGAAATCACTTCTTGGAACTTTGGATATTTGAGTCATGGTTCAAACATTTGACCCTGAGTGGCAGCAAAGTGGAGAGCAGCAATCAGCAGCAGTAGATGTACCCTGCCACTCTGCAAGGACAATTCTCATCTCCCTCCAAAAGCTCAGGGAAAAGATTTCTGCTGAGAAGAACTCTTCCCAAGTTTTATTTAACATACCATGCCTAACTGCATCTCTGACAGCACTTCCACTTTTCATCTGAATTTCTAGGTCAGACTTACTGACGGAAAAAGAGATTCTTAACAATTTCCTTTTTTTTTCAGACGCAGATCAGCACGTATGAGTGCCTGCTGTTTGCCCATGTGAGCAGTCTCAAGTGCGTGCAACACCAGTTAAAAACCGTGTCAGTCTTCCAGGCTGATTTACAGAGCAAGGCTCTCAGCTGCACCCGGCCTTATCTACTGCACAAAAAGGCCAAAGCAGCACACAGAGCCTTCCAAACGTCATCATTTATTCAGGGCTGTACCTCTGCAGCACTGGCAGCGTGGGAGATAAGCTTCCTGAAGTGCCTGTCCAGGGGTTGCTCCAGGGGTTGTGCCAGCGTGGGAGGTGTGCTGTGGGGCACAGCCTGAGCTCAGGATGCTGACGCCGTTTCAGGAGCACTGCGGTGAGCTCACGGACACAGCAGTAATGTCAGACAGGCCTGACGGGCTGGACAAAGAGGGAAAAACAGACATGGAAACTCTAGGTACCAGAGCAACCCAAAAGTGGCAGTGCACAGAAACGGCAGAAAATCACTGCTCCACCTCAGTACTTGGTGGCATTTAAAAGAGGTGTCTCAGAACCCCATTGATTCAGATGAGAAGAATTTTTTCCCCCCAGAGGACAGAATTTCACTATATATGGAGCCGCTGAAGAGAACAGCAGCAGAGCAACTTAGGGTTTTTGCTTCCAGTGGGAGTTTCTCTGATTTGTGCAGTCTTCATAAAATATATGCTACTATTTAAAAATTATCAATGATATTTAAAAACCCAAACACAAACAGACTGAAAAAGATAAACAGCAATGGGTAATCTCATGTTTCTCATGCATCATGCATCCTTGTTTTACTTCCACAAGAAGTGGAAGAAGTCTCTCAAGAAATCAATTCACTTTACATCATATACAGTGAATTGAGTTCTCTTTGAAATAGGTCAGTGGCATAAATGTTGAATGTTTGCTTCAGTCCTAATTCATAGCAGCTACTTATAGTGCAAACTGTATTAGCTTGATTAGTTAACAGACTAATATTTCTTGTGCAAAAATCATCTATACCACTTCTACCTTTCTTCCAAGAACTGATTACATGCATATGTGCAAGAGTTTCTCAGAAAACCCTTAGAAAAGCGTTTAAAGGAATCTCCTACTCTTTTCAGGGAACAAAAGGTACATAAATTGTAATTACTTCATCCTGAATTGTTCAGTCAGTTTAAAATGCAGTCTAAAATATTAAAGGCAAACCTTTCTGTTAATTAATTAAAATTAGGTACTTTTTGCTTAGTCTCTAATTTAATCAGATTTTCAGTAGACAGTACCTTCTGCATAAATATTACTCTTACCTTTTTGGTGTCATTTTAGCTATGTTAGCACAGCCTCACTAGATAAAGAAGAAATCATTATCTTCACAACCATCTTAAGAGAAGCCCATTTCTCACAGGAATTCATCATCAGAGGTCTCCAGCTTTGACCAAGGCAACCATGACCTGGTAAAAAGGAGCTCTACAGGCACTTGTGGGTGTGAATGTTGTCTGACCATGCAGAGCTGCCCTGGGAAGTGGCAGGGTCACTCATGTCACAGAAGCAGGGCGGGTTCCCTGAGGACATTAAATACTCAAGTGTTCCTGAGTTCCAGACACTGAGGGAACACAAAATCCCTGGGCAGTGGCCAGGGAAGCCTGAGGAGCTGGAGCTAGATTTTCAGAGGGAAGGAGATGCTTTCCCCTCTGAGCTCTGGAGACTTCACTGGCTGCCATGGCAGCTGCCCAGCAGCTCTGCAGGACAGTTACAGAGACAAACGATGGATGCACGAGTGCATGCTCTGAGAAACATCATTTGAAGTGAAATCTTGGTAATTAGAGTCATAAAGTTTGTACTCTGTGGCTAATTTTATTATTTTGCTACTGAGACTCATTAAAAAAACATTGTTGAGAAGTGACTTTTATGAGAAATTTTATGTGAAAATAGAGATTAATTTTGAAGCTAATATTGTGATGCTAACTTAGTGATGTTGAGGTGAAAATAAGAATTCCAGCTTTTATATGTTGACTTACAGTGATGGAGTCTTTCTGGAAGCATGAGAGTTTAGGAAGAATTGAGGCTTATTGACGTTACTTCAATTGCATTTGGGATTTATTTGATATCCTTGAGGGCACATGGAGTGAGAGAAAAAGGGTTGAGCATGTAGCACCCAGTCAGGTTCTAAAGGGTTTTTGTAAGCCTTCTGCCACGATCTTTTGGACTAGAAACTGGTTTCACATTTTCAAAGAAATGTTTCTTCTTCCATGGGCCTTTGAATTGGGTACTGTGGCTTTATGGAAAACAGTAAATATTCAGGAATTGTTTTAAAATCTGATTTGACAACAGTGGCATTATTATGAGGTTAGGAAATAGTTTAGCTGTGTTTCATAAGTCTTTGCAACATGACCAGTGGCACAAATATTCATGCACTCGATCTGAAGAAGAACAGAGAAAGAGACATGAATAAAATACAGTGACAGAAACAGCAACACTCAGATCCTTCAGGGATTTGTGACCTACTGGGCACACTGTTTATTACCAGTGATTTAGTCATCTCTTGCCAGTGACAAACTCACTTACTCACCTTACAGTGATACTGTGAAAAATATTCCATGCTTTCTTGGTTCAGATAAATTTCTGGAGCTCCATATGAATGCTTTGAATCTGTATCTAAATAATTTACTGATAAAAAAGTTTTATCAGAAGGCAAAGAAATAGGGAAGGTTCCCTTCTCTGGCCCAGTGTCATGGATAATGCAGGGACAGAGAGACCTGTATGATTTCTACATTGCCCCATGGAAAAAGCAATCTAGGAATCCGGGAATCTAGCTCAGGAATCTTCCATCAAGTGTTGCAACATTGTGAACCACACAGATATCAGGCAGTTAAATCTTAATTAATATCCTTCCTCAGACTTTTGGTGAAGGGGAAAATCAAACACGACCTTTTACAGCAGGAATAAGAGGTAAGAATTTACCTCTTTTTTCAACACCAAGAACCTCAGAGTCGGATCTAGCCTTAACTTTATGTAAAGGCAGTGGCTCACTATGCAGAGGAAGAAGTTTATGTTTTCTACTTTGGTTTTAAAATCCCCGGCCCTGTGAGCCCTTAGACTGGCTATATTTCAATTTGGATAGAAGAGGCTACTATGGTAACCCTCTTTGTGTTGCTAGGGCAACCATTTAATAACAATTAGATCCTTTAAAATTAATTAACATTTAACAGAGCGTTAAAGATTACACCCAACTCTTCCAAAAGTCTGAAGGGAAGGAGTCACACTACCATTCATAACAATTAATAAAACAACCTTTTTTGCTTTTATTTGTTTGGGTTTTATTAGACAAGGAAGCCCAATTGCTCCTCTTGCTACATATATTTATGCAACTTGCATCTCATGTACAGTCTCCACAATATTTTTGTGCTTGGAAAGGATACACTCACCATTATAAAATGTTAACAGGGCTGCACCAATTCAGATCTCTCAAATTAGTGTGTCTTCATGTCCTCACAGCATTCTGCTCTCCCACCCTTTGGTATGGAGAGTCTTCAGGCCCATGACTTAATTGGGCACTTGAAGCAACTTTCAAAGTCAGGAACATTTTAATTCAGGTCTCTAAGCTGCAGAGCTGAGACGTGAACTTCGCTACATGGGGAATGTCACTCTGTGTATATTCAGTTAAATGACAAACAGTTGTGAAATTTGAGTCTGAATCCATACTTGCTCCCTAATTTATCCACTAGGAATAAACCTTTATAGAGAATGTTCTCTAATCACCTCAGTGCTCATTGGGGCTTGAAAGTGAAGGATGAGAAAACCCTCCCACTCAGGACATTTTACTGTTGGTCACCTCAGTTTAGCGGTTAATACTCAACAATACACTTATAATCTTGAACTTTGCCCTTAGTGTTCTGGAGCATCTATATTTCCCTTTAAAAAACTTACCTGAGCTGCCACAGAGAGCCTCTCCTGATAAGCAGAGGGATTCACCACAAATCTGACAAGCGGTTTGGCACTGCCCTTCCCGTAGTGTCCAGAAGATTTTGTGTGCAAGGTGGTTAACATTCCTTGTTTTCAGGAGTGAAGCTCAATCCCCACTCTGGGGCTTTGGTACCTGCAGGGACTCACAGATTTCACAGCGGCCTGACATTTCGTTTCAGCTAATCCTAAATCCTATGGAGAACTTCAGATGAAAATTTCATCTGCTCTGTGATTTGTGGTTCTGTTTGTCTGGTGTGACCTCAAATGATACTCTGGGCTGCAAGAGAGTGCTGAGAAGCAATGTTTCTCCCTCCTCTCCCCTACTCATCCACAGTCAGACCACAGCCAAGGAGCTGAAACTCCTTGTTTATCTGTCACTCCTTCGTTCAGCCACCTGAGGAGGGAGATGATGAGAAATGGGAAACCCTCTGAAACTACTGCCTCCATGACTCAGATTAGCTTGGAGAGTGCAAGGAAAAGAAATTACAACAGTGTAAAGGAAATGGGACTGAAAGGAGAAGCACAGCTGAGTCACAACTATTTCTCTGATGTGTTCAAACACTCGTCTGAGCTCTTCCCAGCAAAAAGGTAAACAGACTCCCAATCCCCACAAGCTGAAATAGATAAAAAAATGCATAACTCTGTCCTTACTGCAACATGAGGCTAACATAATTAGCCCTGAAGTCTGATTTTTCATACGCATAGCTATTATTGAAGACATGCATTTGAAACGTAAAAAAAAAAAAGAAAAGCGGAAGTGCAACAATATTGTGACCACCATCAATTTCTCTGACCTTTCATCTCTCATAAAATACTGGGTAACATCTGGTAAAGAAACATTTTTTCCCTCCCCTCTGGCACTGCTTTTAAAGTGGCACTGATGAACCTATCTGGCTGAGGGCTGTAAAAGGAAAGCAGATGGCTCACTTATCACCCAGAAATCAATCCCACAAACTTGTCCTTTACAAGCATCTCTGGTTAGGAAGCAACTTGCTAATGATAGCAATTAGCATCATGGAAATAGGAAAAAGGCCAGACCCTTGCAGAAAACATTTCTGATAAACCCTGGGATTGATGCTTCTGATGCCAATATGGCAGTTAAAATCCATTAATGTCTAATGTTAATTCATCACAACTTATCAGGTCCTACGGGGCTTTACTTTGGTGCTACAGGATCTTGCTATTAAATGCTAAATTAAGGAGAAAAAAGTAGAGATCTCTGATTTTTGTAGCAGTACAGGAGTCTCAGATTTTTGTTTATTACTCTTATTCTATAGGGACAATCAACATCAAGCTGTCCTGTGTGTATTGTGGTTTGGTGAAAGTCACTCTTTCTCCTTTGAAGTAACTTTTTCCACCCATGGAGGGGAGAAGCAGTTCACAACAATTTGGCAGGATGAACGTTGTGCACAAAACCTAAGTTCAATATTGCTTTAGCCTGTAATTTTATTCTGTAATTGGACTTCTTCTCAAGGATACAATGACAGGAACAGAGCTGCCTGGTTAAGAGCAGGACAGGACTTCCAGGAACAGCAGTTTGCAGAAGACGAATTTGGGAGTCCTTGCTGCAACCTACGTAACCAGAGCACTTTTCCTCACCTTGATGCATAAAGGTTACTGATAGAGAAAATAAATTTAGAGGATGCAACCTTGCAACTAAATTTAATTATAAACACAATTTTGGCTTGGTACAACTCACAAAGATATTTTTTGTCTCAACACTAGTAAACTGATTTTTTTTTTTTTTAATTGAAGAACTCTGTCAATTCCCTTGTAAAACATCTCTCTTTTTCAGCATGTCTCTCAGCTTAAATGACTTTTCCCCTTGTAGGTAGCGTGGAAAGAAGCAAAATTAGGCCTTGTTTTGACAAATGACTCTGGATTTTGCTCTAGTATTTCTCAGTAGGATAAATCTAGAAATCAAAATTATTAAGACTGTCTCAAATTCTTAACAGTTTGAAAGGTGCAAAGCCTTAACAAGCTTCAAGGAGACTACCAGTTTATTGCTGAGAACTCATCTTCCATTTAAAAATGAATAAAAGTTCATATCTATGCAGCTATATTACACAGATAAAACACAAATTCCACAACACTTGCTAGAAAAAAAAATTGTCCAATAAAATCAAAACAAATCAGGGAAATCTGTTGTGAATTCAACCGTGTTTGCACTCCAAATGTTCATGTTAGAATTTTCATCTGCATGTTACTTTTGCAGTAATTTAGAAGCTTCACAGACTCATTTTAACCTGAAAATGTAGTGGCTTTTTTTTTTTTTTTTGTGAAGGTGGATATTTTATAGTTTCCTGATTCCTTGCATTTCTAAGTGAGTCTAAGAGAAAATGAATGCCCTGACACCAAGTAATGAGCGGATAAATGTACACATACATGTATTTCCCATTTCTCTTGAGTGGTTCAGGTCTTGGTGCAGACCAGCAGTATGTGGTGAGATTAAAGCAGAATCTCATCTGTTCTCCTGGCAGACACTGATCAGCATCCACAGTGGCTCTGGGGTAGCCAAGTGCCTGCACAGATAATCAGGAACAGCAGTGGAATTTCTGTCTGATCCCTCCAGCCAGAAAGGTGGTACATCGTGAGACAACATCTCACACTGTCAGATTTGTTCAGAAGATCAATAGAAGACCTCTGTTCACAGGGCAGTCAATCTCTTACCTTTTATAAGCAGCAAATTCCCTTAGCAAAGCGTGAAGAACAGGAATACAATAGAAATTCATTTGCTTTGATCACAGCCAGATCTTGACATTTAGTTTCTGTTTTGAGGACAATAATTCTGAATGGTTTGATGTTTTCCCCCTCCTGAGATATAATATTAAAAAGGAACTGTAAGTATAAGAACAGAAACAATTCTAACTCGAAAAATACGAAACTCCAGGCATGTGCCTTAGAAGACATCTTCTTAAGCCATGCTTGATGCAGCTTTGGTCTTGTTCATTGTCCAGTTGGATGATCTCTTTATGTTGAAGAATCATAACTCTGGTCTCATTTTTCTTGGTAGGAGGAATCTGACCTTGAAGGTTGAGTAGTGCAGACTGTGGGAATCTCATATAGCACAAGCATGAAGAGTAAAGCTCACAAAATCTTACAGCAGCTTGTTCACAGCATGTGTTGGTGACATGTTTCAAAAGCATGAAGTAAATGCTTTGTCTTTCACATATTGCTTGGCTGATTAGCCCATTGTTTTTCCTCACATGTTGTCAGACTATGGTTTTGAATAGATTTATTCACATATATAAAATAAAAAATACGTGCAAAAAATCCCAGACAGTGTTTGTCCCAGCTGCCTGCTGCCGTCTCAGCTCATCTTTCTGCTTTGATACCAAGAACATCTGGCGGCTTGTGAAGTAAATAACACCAAAAACATTGGAAGCTATCACGAGATAATATAGATGAAAATGGCTGATTAAACAACTACAGTAAAAATGGATGGGGAAAAGAACTGTGAAGTCATTGAACTATAAAAGGAAGAAAACAAATATTAGGTTCGCAGGTGTTCCAAGTCCAAGATGAATAAGTTTCTTTTTCCATCTCTGTGCTGGTACACCAGAGATAGCAGATATTGAAAAACCTAGTTTCTAGATTTGTCAAGGTACCTTATTTCAAGATCAAGTCCTGAAGTCAGAACTGAAGGAGACCAAGTGAGGAAAACATTGGATACTGTTAGAAAACATTTTGTCTTGTCCCCTGTAGTTCCAGGAAGAGGTATATGGAATTATAACCCCAAGACTACTTCGCCTCCATTTCCTGGTAAATCTTGCTCTATTTAACTGGAAGAAAAAAAAAAAGAACACTGAGTGAAAGAGGTAACAAAATGAGATCAATGAGGAAAGGAAAATTTCTAATCATAAGAAAATAAAAAGTTGGTACCAGAGAAATAGAATAAATTAAAAGATAATTTCATAAACATGGAAATAAATGGTTTTTATCTTTTGAAGGAGTAACACTGCACATAATGAATCCAAATCAGAGTGCAAAACACTTTAGAGTGGGTGAGAACTAATTCTCTAAGTGACTTACTTGTTCCTAATGTTCTTTTTTATTCAATTTATTCTAACAGCAGAGGTTCTGTTGCTGCATTAAAGTACTGATCAGCTGTAGTCAAACAGGGTTGTTTTGTATGGGAGTGGATTCACTTCCCCTTTTTTTTGCCTGCTTTTTGTTCTTCTGTTATGAAAATTAGTTTTCCTGCTTCATGTATTTTCTGGGTCACTCACTGCATTGCTAAAATATTGTTGCTAGTTTGTTTGGTTCTTTTGTTTTATCTCCCAGTCTTTCCCTCCTCTGTTATTTCATGTAAAAATCAATGGCCAAATCCTACTATTCCCATTATTCTGCACGTTAATTTCCTGTTTGCACTACCATTTCCATGATACAAATTGTTGTTATTGCTAAATGAAAACAACAAGGCATCTTTTTCATGTTCAAATGTCTAATAACAACAACAGTGTTTAGCAATTTTTACTGCTTGCTCCCAGAGGGTTAGGGGCTGCAATATTGCAGTGGCCTCCTGTTCCACCAGATGGGAAGGGACATATTCTTTCCCTTCATCCCTCTAACATTAAAAAAAGAGATGATAATAATAACCTTAAAAAATACAAAAAATTTGACTTACTACCATAAGTAATGGACATCATAGTGGATTTCCCACAGAAAGAGCTTTCAAGTGTGGGACTTGTACAAATAACATCACAGCACTCACCAATACTGACTGCCATGTGTCAAGATGTTATTTCATCTGATTCTGGGATGCTCTTTAGGTATATAGAGAGCACTTTCACAGAAAATCCAGTTGCACTTTGGAGACTGTTTTAAACCATTGGCATTGAATCTGTAATTCCTGTGGAATATAGTTTTGACATGGCAAAAAAGTACTAACAGAGACTGATCCCCTTGTAGGGAAAAGGAGATTTTTCTGAAGTGAATCCCAACCGAATTCTCCAGGGAGGAAAACGTATGGGTTGTAAAGTAGAGAGGAAAAAAACCCAACAATCTAACAAACAAATTGAACATTACTTAATGACTGCAGAAAAATTAAATGAAGTAGTGGTGACAGTATAATGTAATTTCACAGTCTAATAACAATAGTAATATTTAAGTTCATCTTCATAGTATTTAAGTTCATCTTCATAGTTTATTGGCTCTTGTATGAACAGTGCAAGTACATTTCTTAGAACTGAAATTAAGTGTTTGGTGAGAGAATTCATAAACACTTGAATTTGCCAGATTTTTTTCAACATGTATGAAACATAGAGAAATCAGCATATTTAGAGCTGTATGCACGACCTATTGACTAGTTGTTATTCATTTAATTGATTTTAATCTAAATGAGAGGCTGATGGGGCAAAGTGGTCTGGTAGCCACCCTCAAATTGTATTTCAAAAGTGCCTTCTTCTGGTTTGCCTCTTGTTCATCACAACTCATATTATCTTCCCATGAAGAGAGACTGTTCTTGACTTTTTCTTGACTTTCCAAGAAAAAAGTAGTGAAAGAATTAATAAGATGTCAGCAAAGCCTTTTTAAGTCTGAAAGCTTTGTATTAAGTATTCTTTTTAGTCTGAGGATAAGGAACTTCCATTTCAACTTCCAGCTCAAAAGATTCATATTAGAGTAATAACAGTCACAAAAAAAATTTCCTTCCCCAACTCTCTGCTGAGGACAACCTCTTGACAAAATTTCTTAGAAGAAGATTTTATCAAGAGGAATTTTACTTCCACACTTGTAATTCAGTTTTACAGATCTATTCACAGTGGTTGACAGTAGGTGTCTATGCCATAGTGTGTCTGAGAGAATGAGTAGACTAGCTCTCTTTTTTGGCTAATGGAAATCTACAGAACAATTACTCCTGTATATTTTCAGTCACTAACTTTATTAATATAACTGAAATATGATATCTGCTGTCTTTCGTAACACCCTCTGTAGCACTCTGTGTTCCTGGGTCTTTCTCCCTATGTAAAGGCATTACAGTGTGTCTTCAGTCAAAAAGATCTCAAAGGTGAAAAGCAAAGATGAAGTGTGGCTGGACTCCATTTTTTCCCCCTTTAGCTTTGTCTTCTGGTATCACTAAAAGCATACTTGAAGCATACTTGGGGTTTTGATTCATTCTGACATCTCTGGCAATAACAGCACCACAGCCAGGGACCTTCAAACAATTTCAGAAGGAATAAAGTATTCCTTGCTGTTCTTGTAGCATCTCAGGCGGGAGAAAAAAAAAGCCACGTCAGCAATTATTTTAATGAGCTTTATACTCCTGGTAACAGAGGTGAGGAACCATCAGTGGAGGATGAGGTCAGGCTGCCACATAGCTCAGCATCACTACTTACCCTAGTGCTGGCTTAATTTTCTCTGACTGCTTACTTGATGTGGCCAGGAGAAAAAAAAAAAACAAAAAAACCCCAAAAAAACCAAAACCAAAACAAAAATAAAAACACCAAAATCCCCCAACAATTGCTATATCACATGTAAAGCATTGAAAATATCCTGGCAAAAGCCACTGTTTCCCACATGCACCCAGACTTGTTGCACCTGATCTTTTTAAGCCAGACTGCAATTTTGAGGGTTTAAAGCTGCTGCCCGATAGATTGCTTCTGGAACAGCTTCATAAGTAAATAATTTTATGGTCGCTGCACACTGCTGGTAGTGTTTCATCAGCTGCACCTACAGTAAATTGTTCATAGTTTACTAACAATATACTCAATGTATCTTGATGATATTGGTTGTATTAAAGCCATCTACCTGGAGAACCACAGTGTAATATGACAGGTCTGTGGAAAAAAATTCAGGGTTCATGCTAGATAAAGGGTGCGTGCAAGTATTGAGCATTATTCTAGCAAAAATCATTGCCAAACAAGCAACTAGTTCCAGTGCTGAAAAGGTCACTGGCAAATGAAATGTTCTTGAAAGGATTATGCAATTCCTCATATGGGTTTTAATACCAATTTACTGAGCACTGCCTGCAGGTTCACAGAGCTTTAGATCTGATTTTCAAGTTAGTAATGGATAGAGATCTATGTCACTTCTGCAGCCAGAAACTGCTTGAAGTAGAAAGGGGGGAAGCAACATGAAATGAATACAGTGGGCATTTATCTTCACAGAACCAGTGCTTTCAGCACAGCCCATCAGAGAGCATTACACTGGGATTGTCCTCAGCATACAACATAATCAATACAGACCTGACCTTTCCCATGCCTTGAATGGTTTGTGGTGTTCTGAGGGACGGAGATAAATAAAAAGCTGCCCTCAAAAGATGGCAAATGGCTGCCTTCTGTCTCTTCTGAAGGTAAATAAGAACTTTCCCATTAACATTTCATTTCCTATCGCTAGGTAAATTGTAGAAAAGCAAAGATAGCACATCTTACTTAATTAAGAGTCCAGTCTACCAGCCAAATAGCTTGCTCAATCCAGAAGTGCAGAATTCAACCATTGGATTAAGTTGTATGTAATGCATAGAAAACTATACTGTATCTCAAATTAGAAGAGCTGGTTGCATTTTAAAACAATTTATATGTTAAAAATAAAAAAAAATGTTCTTGGGTTTTAATTTAAAGTATTTAAAAGCTCATTTACAGAACTTCTTGCAGAGACTGTAAATGAAACTTTAGAATTTAAATGAGAATCTTTTTATTCCCTGTTGTAAATGAGAAAATCCTTACTGTCTATACACTTGCTTTTGCAGGGTATGGTTTGAGCCTCAAGCTCTTTATCTATGCAGGTCAATCCTATATTAGATTCTTGGAAATAACTTTATTTAATTATAAAGTAAATTAATGCTGGGCCTCAGAACCCCCTCCTTTATAGTCTTTCTCTTAAAACATTTTATTATTGCTGAAACTGATTCTCCTGTGCACTAAACATCAGTTTTGCTTATATAATCCATAGTTTTTATTCCCTACTGTGTTTTCTCCATTCACATCCAGCTGGCTTTTCCCTAGTTAATGTCATGGCTTTGCGTACTCTATTTTCAAATTTCATAGGAGTGTTTGGGGTTTTTTTTGCTACATTCTGTTAGTTCCATGTTGCAAGATGTTTGAATTCACTTGATTATCGTTTTTCTTAAAAGAATAAAAATCTGCCTCTCACACTTTCCTTAGAAATGCAAGTCTAGACATTTAACATTTTGGCAATGTCTCCTTCCGTCAATAAATTCCCTCTCACACCTGGCAGAGCATTTACACTCTTTCTCCTTGACCTATTGTTACTGTTGTGCTTCAAAAATATCTAATTAGGTATTTAAGATACACTAATAGCTTCTTTTTGCCCTTCCTCCTAACCTCTTTCTTCAGTTGTTCCCTGGTCACACCTCCACCTTCTGCCTCCCCAGGATTTGTGCTCCAGTGATTGGGACAGCACAGTCTGGCACAGTAGCTCCATAGGGGAGTCAGCACAGGCTGAAATATGAATATTTCTTCAGTGCTGAGCATTTTCACTCCCTGTATCTCCACACAACAGGCCATTGGAGCCTCCAGCTTTAGTTTTGACTTTACAGACTCTATTTATGCAGTGATCTGATTTACAAAATTTCTGAATGCCCACTTTTCTACCAGGGACTTCAAAGTCACTCCTGGCATAGCTGCAAACTTGGCGCTGGGACAAGGGATGGGGATGGCCAGATAACAAATATGGAAATATTGCTTTTGGAGCCATGCATCCCACCAGCACCTGCTGGGTTCCCAATTCTCCACGGAACCATGTGTCTAGAGACTCCCAAACCCTAACTTTGCATTTCCAGTCCTTAAGTCTAGGCTTGCAGGTAAAACTTGCAGAATGCCAGATGACTGGGGATCCTCATTGCAGTCCATATTCTCTGCTTTTTCCCTGGTGATTGCTGGATCAGCATACACTGATCTTTCTTTCTCCTTCCATTGATTGTAGTGCTTTTTGTTTGATGAAGAGGTGAAAATTACTGAAAAAAGCAGTACTGAATGGTCCTACAATGTACTAATGCTGCCTTAAAGGTCCCTTCAAACACAAAACTGAGCCTTGATTCCCTTCTTATGAATCTCTATTAGACAGTAAATTGCTAGACATTTTCACACTATTTGTTTGTAAAGTAAGACTTGATTCAAAGTTCACAAGATTGGGGGACGCATCTTTTATCATAAACTAGATTTTCTCATAACCTAATTATTTATTAATCAATATTGACTTTTATTTTGTGGTTTTGTGTTGGAAGAAATCAAAATTTCTCTTTTGAAAAATTTTCACCTTTTTTTGCATAGCTGCTTGCACTGAAAATATTCCATTACCTACAAAAAGAAGTTTGCTTTTGTGTAGTCCGTACAATTTTAGAATACAAGTGGCTATGAAACACTCATTAATTTCTTTGCATGATAATTCTGAAGGCTGTGAACTCTTGCTTTATGTACTTTGATGATAAGAAATTAGAGACCAAATTACTTCCTACAGAACTGGCAGAAGGGCCAAACAGAAGCCATTTTGTGAGAACTTTTGTGAGTGTTTGTACAACCACCTGCAGATCAATCTCTATGTTTTTTTTTAAATTTTAAGAAGACTGTAGCATTAAAATTAATTTTTTTAGAAAATATTATTATTATTTGTTTCATTAGGATAACTCTAGAATATGGTTAACAGTAAGTTCATGCTGTCATAAAATGCTTCCAATTATTACAATAAAAAATAAGCCCCAAACCAATCTCTGCTCTTTTTGTGGCATTTTGCTCTCATTGTACCACTCTTATGTTATCTGCAAATTACAGAAATCCTGGAGCAAATCTTCTGGAATCCCTTTATCAAGCTAAACATGCAAAAGAAGCTTATTACTCTGGAAGTTCCTGGGTACAATTTCTGCGCTGTGGTAGCAGCATTTTTCTATTTCTAGAAACTTCAGAGGGCTCTAGAAAAGCAGTTTAAAGAGTGAACATTTAACTCTGCATGGCTAAAATCTGGAAAGACAGAACCTTCCAAGGTGACAGTCTGTGAAGTGTGGCTGCAGAATAGATGCTGGTATTGAAAATGATTTTTTCCCATTGCTGAAAGACAACCCCAGGGATACAGATGCCACTGGAGTCTTAGACAAATATCTGAAAAAAAAAATCTCAAAAATAACCACAAATCTCTTCTGCTCTTTGTCTTTGGATATGTCCAGAAATTAGTTATTTAGGCATTATGAGTGCTATGTAAGAAATTTTGTAATAAAATTACCTGTTTATGAGGTATTTTCAATTAGACTGAGCTCTTTCTACTCTATTTTTACATTTTTTCCTCTCACTTCCACTATTTATGAGCTCCGAACAAATTCCATATGACGCTTCAAGAAAATGATGTGAAATATGTTACACAGGACTAGAAAGGAGGAAGGGACAGTGGACAGTAATGGAAAGTGACTCTGAAAGAAGTCAAGTACCTATGGGAAATATATGAGAATAATTTGAAATAACCTTGGACATTGATTGGTTCTGAAAATACCCAGGCAGTGAAGGAGAATGGCCAAACCTGAGAGGGCTGAGAAGATATGCAGCTCACTTCTGAAAGCACAGACTGTCACCACATTCCACATAAAACAGGTGAGATCCTGCTGTTACACACAGGAAAAAACATTCCTGCCTCAAGGAATTTGAGCACCACTGTTTTCCTCCCCTCTCTTTTCCCTTTTGAGTCACTTTTGTACCCACTTCTGTTGCCATTAATATATTATGAGTCACATTTCATTCCAAATATAGAATGAGGAATGGATGTGAGATCCTAAAATACTAAGATGACAAACACTTGTTAATGCAGCCTAGATTAGATATTTAATCTCAAAATATTGCTTTTCTCTGTGTTATATGTGAACTGCAGTAGAACAGGACAGAGTTGTGTTTTTATAATGTATTTTTTTATTCCATTCCCAGTACTTTCTCTTAATACTGACTTCTTGCTGGATTTTTCAATGTTTTTCTAAACATAACTTTTGACCTTTGTAGCAGTTCTGGACTCATGGCTTTCACATCATACTCTAGTCCTCTAGGAAAAATGCACTCTGTAATATTGTCCTGCCACTCTGTCCTGCCACAAAGAGACTTGGTCATAAGGACTCTCAAAGGTGTCAGTCTGCAGTGACCCCTTGTCATTTCTTTTTAACAATCACTAGGGTATATTTATATTTAAGTAGTTTTTGCTAAAAATCTTCAGCAAGTAGCTCACCTAAGGTCCTGTAGGCACCTACTGACCTGCTGTCACCCATCTTTCCTTCCCCTCTTTACAGTTTAGCTTTCTATAGATTCACTATTCCTCTTGATTTCCCTTTTACTCTCCTTTCTTTCTTAATTAATTACTTGTCACGATTTTTATTTCTCATATAAATATTTTCTCTCCTACCCCATTTTAGCTTGTGCTGGAATCAAACCCTGGTTCATCCCCTTTGCCTTTTCCCCTCGGTCATCTTTCTGGTCTTAGGACACCCATGGAATAAATGCCACAAAACATTTACTACGCCTTTTCTATCTTTCTTCTCCAGTTAACAATTTAGTGGATTTTCTCACCCCAACCATCAATCACCTTGTCACTGTCTTTGAGAATCTCCCCACTGCAGCCAGCATTTTACTGATTCCATATATAGTCCTCTCAGCCTCCCAAGAGGAACCTGATCAAAGGGAGGCCTTTTGCATTGCTTTTGTCTTCCTATTCTAAAACTATTACATTTACCTGTTCAAAGCAGATGATTCTTGACTGCCTTTTGCCCAACTTCTTTAATTGTTCAAATGACTTCACCATGTAGCTTGTCTTCTTTGAATTCTTTTTATCTTCCCTTTTTACTGCTTTCACTACCCAGAAGAGCTTCTTGGCATGTTTTACCCTACAATGCTTCTTTGTCTTTTACCTCTGAGACACCCCTTTTCTATATCACTACAGATGGAAGTGATCTATCTCTTGGGTTTGCAATCTAGGTTTAATCTTTAATTTAAAGTGCTTTTTAACACTCACATGTAAGACCTATTTTTAAATGTGACAGGTTCTTTTTCAGTGGTGGTGGTGGGGGCTTGCAGAGCACAGCAAAGATAGACTTTCTTTGTCCCTTTAAATCCTTAAAGCTTTTCCATCTCACAATTCAGTTGCTGTGGCATCAAGTTGTCTGTTCCTGTCAGAGGCACTTTTGTGCTGCCAGTGTGCATGTGGCAGGCTGCTGCTAAGGTCATTTTCCTAGTCCATCACTTTGACTTTCACACTCTGCAATTGCTCTCACCTTTTGGGTTGTATTTTAATTTTCCAAGCTCTTCAGGTCTTATTGCAGTATCAAGTTGATATTTCCCTCCTGCAGGTGATCGGTGAGGCCAACTTTTATCACACCCATGTTAAATTCTGAACTTCATGCACTCAGGCATCCAGTGACACGTTCACCTATCTTTTATTTCTTACAGCCTTCCTTAGAAATCTGGTTATTCCTTTTAAAACCACTGCTTAACAACCATTCTTTGATGAAGTGCTCACAAAAGTGGGGACTGCTGGGATTTAGGTATATTCTGAGATCAGAAGCCAAGCACGCCCACAAATGTAGCCTCATTATTTTCCTTTACTCCTCTCATCTGTTTCTGTCCATCTGTTTTGTCATAAAGTTTAATTCTAATCTCTCTGAACAGAGAACAGATTTATATATTCACAGCACCAAACCTACAGCATTTGACACACCAGGATCCTAAACTGTGACTAAAATTCAAAGATGAAGGTCATAGGAAAATGTAAACAAATAAAAGTACAATAAATTATTAGAACAATTTTACCAATATTTTACTGATGCCAGTATCCATGATCTCTATTTTTGAATTATTTGTGTAACTTTCACAATAGTTTAAAAATATTGCTGTTGGGAGTTTTGTCACAACAAACTAATCAACATTAATATCTGTGTATGAATCCTGGCAGAATTTTGCTGTCAACTGTTCATGCACATTTTCTCTAAAATAGTCTGTAATATTGTGACACAACAAGTGTTAAAAGGACACATTAACATTCCTGCCAATAATGACAAGAGGGAGTTAATCCATATGTTGATATTCTGTCAGTCAAAAGCAAACTAAAAAATAAACCTGTATTTAGGCAAAATATAAAGGGAACATTCCCTGAGTTTATTTTTTGTTTGTTTGTTTGACTGTTGTCTTCACCCATGGCTTTCTATACCTAGTTTGCATTAAAATGAATACCATAGGTCATGGTAGACATGTTGTGGTCTACACTAAGATGGTAAATTAAATTTGCTTTTCTTTTTCTGAAAAGAAAGGGAAGCAGAAAGAACAACAAATAGCTTTTCTCAAAGCCTTTTGTGGAGATCCGTATATCTACTATGCCATTTTTATGCACAGGTACTTTCTCAGCTCAAATGTCAGGGGCAGAAATGCGTTAGGGGTCCTGACTACAATGTAAAACAAGCAAAGCAGAATTTTCAAAACTAAACTGATAATATAAAAATGTACTATACTTTTTAAATTTTAATTTTATTTTTATTTGTAATGTCAGGATTTGAAATTCTAGCTTTTCTGAAATTTCTCTTTCTGTCTCTACCTGGCTACTGTGTTGCCCTAGATTGTGTTACTGAATTTCAAGGGACAAAATCATGTCTCTAAAAGATTTTCTGGATAGAGAACACAGCTGTACTCATGACAAGGTAAGATAATCTTTCCTCTGTGTGCCCTGGTTAACATGGTATTTTGATAAAATATTCTCCTAATGTATAACATCAGAGCCCCTAATGTCCTTAACCTCTGAAACAATTTCTAGAGCAGATAATGAAAGTCGGTGTCTGCATGTCATTTGTGCCTTTGAAAATGTCCCCTGAAGCCCAGTGACACAGTGGAGTGCTGTTTTGATACTGAGTGCTTAGAAGAACAGTCAGTTAATGGTTTGACATTTTCTAATCTGGATCCATGCGATAAGTCATAAAAGAAAACCCAGTGAGCTCACTATAATGAAAAATATCAAATAATTTTGTCTTTTATCCAACCAGGTGTTTTACAGAGTTGGATTTGGCACTACATTACTTGGGTAACTTTGTAAAGTGTTGTCTGTTTCACCTTAATTTGTGTATGTATATATGAGCGTTCTAACCAGTGAACATCTCTGTTAAGTCCACTGTGATAACTCAATCACAGTGTTTAAGCATCTGTACTTCCTAATGATCAGAAAAATAGGGCACAGCCACTGCCTTCTAAAAACTCTCATGAAATTAGCCTCACTGCTTCTGACTTGCATACAAAATACTTATTCTAATTTATAAAAACACCATATCTATCTTTCTGCATGAATTCTTTGCAGGCCACCTTGGACCTAAGAGTTCCTAAGGAGAAAGTATGATTTACTCTTGATGTAAAGAACAAAGTGGTGCAATTTCCCTTCCCTATTCAACTGTGACTGTATCTGACACTGATGGCCAGTATTTCAAATGTGGCAGAGGAAGCTGTAATGAATCCTAAACTGGGAAGTTACAGACAGATGTGATTACCTGCAAAGTTTCATCTTAGCCTCCTCAGCCACTGGTCGGAGTTCTCCTTGATGACTTTTAATGCGTTAGGCAGAAGTGAGAGAAATCCTGAACCCAGTTCAGTGGCAAATTTCCCAGGGACCTCAGTGGGGACAGATTTTCTCTCTGGGACCTCCCTCTCAGATATCACCATACAAATCTGCTCAATCTGCTTCCCTTTGAGAAACGAGGCCAATCATCTCCTCAGTGATCAGCCGCAGCAGAAAAGACCTCTAAGATTAACAGAGCAATTTTATGAAAGTTACCAATTTACCTCTTTCTGTTGGACTCCTGATATGAGGGCAAACAAGATCCATGCCACTTATCAGGTGGAAGGCAAGAACTTGTTTGTGTTGCGGCTGTTATTACAGGTAGTTTTGGACTGATATAAACAAGAATACAATAGACAACAAATAGAAAAGTAACAAACAATACAGCCCTCTAATGGTAAATGTGAATGTTAACATTTCAAAGAATAAATAACAATTGCAGGAGAGAAATATTTTTATAAATCACAAAAAAAGTATTGCCCATAATCCTTTCTCTGGTACTATGGAGATCAACTGGACTAAAGTAAAGAAGATGTTAAATTCAAAGAGCAGGTGATGATGAATCCCAAAGCACAGCAAAAACGTGTATCCCTGACCTTGAAAGGCAGCAGAACTGAAAGGGACAGGAGAAACAGGAAGGATTGCTTGCTCCGTGACTGCTTTCCATAACCACAGAGCTCACAAACTTGCACTGTGCTTTGGGGGCTCCTTTGCCTGGGTTCAAAAATCAGTCACTCAACTGGGGACATTTATCTTTTGTAAGCTAAAGTGGGATGTGACTTTGACTTGAATCCTACTTTTGTAGTAATGCCCTACAGTTTCCAAGGCAGTGATCCTGTGGTGCAATTAAAGCAGCAAATGAAATGAATGGATTTTATTCTCTTCATAAATGAAAGAAAACACAGTTGGGTTTGATTAATTAAAATAGAAGATAGCTGGTCATAGGTGCTACACTGGGAGAGGCTCCTGGCTTTGTTCTTCACCTAGATCTCCAAGCTGCTTGTTTCTAATGCATTCTAATGCATTCAGTTTTTCCCTTGTGAATAGTCCAGTGCTGAACAGAAGATGTGTGAAGAACTGGCTGAAGATATTTACTAATAAAGTTGTTTATGTTGAATTATTTCTGTTGTTGTGTGGAGGGAAGCCCTCAGGTTTAGGGATATATTTCTCCCTGCAAAGTTTTCTGCTTGTTTTCTATTTTATGCCTTTTGCAAGGGACTATCTCTAAATGAAAGACTGCAGTCAGTTATGAAGTCCTGGATTGCTAACAATCAAAGCTGAGAGCCTCATCACCATGCCAATAACTATGTTCTGTTCTTATGCCCCTATTGCAGTCTCTACAAGTCTGACAGGATGACATGGGAACATAGACCATTTCCCCTCTTTCCTCATATTAATGAATGAAGAGTTTAATGTAATTTCTGTTTAAAACCAGACCTTCTACCAGAAAGCTGTGTTGGAGCTGGCCAACACAGACCCAGCGTATCATATAAAGATAATATGCAAATTCCATAAAACTCTCTTTTCTCTCCTCCTGGCTGCTATGGCATTCACTTCTTACATCATAAAAATAAGACCTTCCTCTGCCTTGTCTTTGTAGAAGAGAGCACTGACCCCTCACTGCTGTAGTGGGTGCTAGTACTTTGAAGATAAATACGTGAATAAAAGGCTAAACTCTGCTCTTACAGCAATCAGTAAGTAGAGATGTCTCCAATTTGGACATTGTTTTAATATATTCCTACTTTCAGATGAAGGTATAATTTACTTTTTATATGACATAAAGTGTTCAAGACTGATCTTCCAGAATATTTATTTAGGCAGGTCTTCGCATCAAGTTACAATTGGAACTGCACTTAGAATTTCATAAGCATTACAGAAGCTCTACTTTTAAGCTATGACTTAATAGGATCTATAGGTTTCCATAGGAGACAATAGTTTTTGACTGTTTTTCACTTTTTCTAAAACGGGAAGAGACAGTAAATACGATTATCAGTTTAATTAAAAGCAACTCTAAAAATAAATCCATTAAAATTGTGTCAATGGCAATTCAGTACAGTTTTAAGCTACTCTGAGTTTGAAATAGAAGACAGTTAGGCTTCTACAAATCATTCACTATTAATATTATTTTTTTCATGTTATAACTCAAAAGAAATCCAGGCCAAATATATCGTATTTATTCAAGTGAGTGATACTAAGAGTGACACAATAGACATGGAATTTGTCAACTTTGCCACAGTATGTCCCACAACATACGTGCATATGGTGACAGGACAAGGGGGAATGGCTTCAAACTGACAAAGAGTAGTTATTTGTGACAATCTCTTTATTGTGAGGGTGGTGAGGCACTAGAACAGGTTGCCCAGAGAAGGTATGGTGCCTCATCCCTGGAAGTGTTCAAGGCCAGTTTGGATGGGGCTCTGAGCAACCTGGTCTGGTGGAAGGTGTCCCTGCCCATGGCAGAGGGGGTGGAACTGCCAAACAAAATATATCTGTGGTTCTGTGATTCCATATCTTACACTCCTGCTGTTTCCTTTGCTGCAGAGCAAGATGATGGAAAGTACAAGGGTTTACATGAAATGAAAATAATTTTTCATTTTTCATTCACCATTTTTATGAAAATAATTCCGTAACTGTTTATCTGTGAACTGCCAGATGGGATGTGACACAATAAAATATCTAAGGAAATAGTAATGTAAGAGATTTAAATGCTATGCCCAGGTCCTATCACTGACAGTCTAAGTAAACTTCTTTCATAGCTTAGTAGGATAAAACTGATTAGTCGTAATTGAGTTTCCAGCAGACACAGTCTCTTTAATTGATCTCTTGTGTAACAAGATATTTCTCTGAATGAAATTATCTCCTGTGTGTGCAAACATTAATAGAAGCAACTGTGCTCACTGAAATTCTTAATGCTTTGAAATTCAGATGGTACTGTGGATTTAATTTTGTATATAGACACCAGTGGAACTCTGAGGCAGTCCTTTCCCAAGCATGTGAGGATAGGTGGATACTACTAGATCAGAACCAAAGATTTGCATATCCAGCAAAATAATGGATGCTACAAGAGAAAAAAAATATCCTCCATCTAAGGAAGACAGCCAAGACCCTAAAATAGTGCCTGTAAAAGGGTTCACTAGAATTAAAACACACAAGCAGAGGCCAAATCCCAAACCAGCCCTCTGCTATTTATCACTTTAGCCTTCCCTGTCATCAGGATATCATAGGCTCACTGCTATGAGCCCAGGTCCGTGGGAATGAACATTTTTCTTACCATGAGTTCAGGTCTGTTGAATGAAGAGTGAGTCTGATCCAAATCTAAGAGGGTGGAAAAGAAAAGGTGTTTAATTGACTCTGAGGCACCTATCCTCACTCTGAGAGAAAAAATATGCCAGAAGAAAAGCAACAAGGAGAATCTGGGCAACGATGGGCTGGTGAATCTAACCTCAGTTTTTGGTAAGATTTTGGAGTAAATTCTTGTAAACTATTTGCAGGCACATGAAAGACAAGAAGTGATTGGGAGCATCCAGGATGGATTTAGAGAAAGCACAGCTGATCAACTTGAATTGTTTTCCGTGAGGAGATGACTTGTTCCATGCACCAGCAGACACAGCAGCAGATGTTGTTTACCCTGGCTCCAGGAAGAGTGTCAGCATGGTATTCCATGAAGCTAAACTGAAGAACTATGTTTTGGATAGATGCAGTATAAAGTGGAAAACTGCTGGATTTTTTTTTTTTTCTGGCCTAAAAGGTCAGAGGTTTAAAGTCCAGCTGGCAGTTGGGTACCAGTGGCACCTCTTGGTGGCTGATGCTGATATTATCTACAATCTTCATTAATTACTGGCAGTATCAAATACCTACAAAATGGGCTGCCAAAAATATTGAGGGAGTGGTTGATATGCTTGATAGTAGGTCTGCCATTCTGAGGGGCCTTCATAGCCTGGAGATGTGGGTGAGCAGACTCTGAAAGGTTATCCTGCAATAACACACAGACTAGAGTAAACTGGGGACTGGATAGCTAAATAGAAGCCATGAAGGAAAGGACTTGGGAGTTTTGGTGAACAGCAAACTGAACATTAATCACGAGTGTGTTCCTGCAGTGCCAGAAACTGCAAACTGGATTTTAGTACCGGGATCAGAGACAGCAGGTGGAGGAAGAGATTATCCCCTTCTTGTTTCCATAGCACACTTTTTGTGCAACACCTTATGCTGATTAAAAGCTGCAGAAGTATTAAAAAAATGTCACCTAGATGAATAAAAAAAGTGTTTTTGCAATCTAATGACCCAGTAGAAAAATTACCTTTAATTTGAACACTCTTCTTCATATACGAGATCCTTTTATTTTTGGGAGATCTTTATGTTTTACAGGGAGGAGACAAGTTATGAGAGATTCTAACAAGGAAAAATGGGATTTTGTCACAGAATCTCAGAAAATAGGTCATAAGGCTTGTGTGTTCACACAGAAATTCAGTAAATTTGCAAAAGCTTTGGCACATTTGCTGTTTTGATGGGTGTCTGAGCAAGGAAACAAAAGCCTCCTCTGACAGGAAAGGTTCTCAGCATGGACATGAAAGGAGATGTGAAAGCTGCCAAAATAAACCTCAGTTTTATATACTTCATATCTTCCAATGCTAAAAGGAAATGGGACATTTCAAAGTTTGAATCTCTCTTAGAAAAGCAGTTGATCCATTACCTGCATTACGTGATCAGCTCCTGGATCTCTGGATTGCATTTGCTGTTTAGGAAAGTTAGTGGCAAAGTTCATCAGTACTCTTGCCATGGTCAGAGTTCCTCTTACAATGGATAACAATAGTATTTTTTCCAATACTATTCTCCCAGAATAGTGCCTCAATGGCTGATTTCAGATATGCTTACTCCCAAGCAAATTTTGCAGCTTTCTTCCATCTGTCTGATTTTCACTCCCTTACTGGACTGCTAGTCTACACTGGGTGCATGTTGAAATGACTTTGTTTTTTTCTACCAAAATGTAGACCTTCAGTTCTAAGGCAAAAAATATTACTCTTCAACTCTATCTGCTGTGACTACGCTGCATTTGTCACAAATGGTTTTGGTATTAGACAAGACACTCAACAGCACAAACAAAGGTTAGCTCAGCCTCATGTTATTTTAGACATTCAAGCAAAGACTCTGATCATTAACAATTCCCTTCAAAGCTGTGCAGAACTTTATGTTCTTGGTGCACTAAGTCAGTGTTTGCAGGTACCTGTCTCTTTGCATTGACTCTAGAGGAGGAATTAAAACTCACATCTGTTGAATTCCAATTTTAACAGAAGAAATATGGGGTAGAGTATCAGAAAGAAAGAGAAAGAAATGAAAGAAAGAAAGAANAAAGAAAGAAAGAAAGAAAGAAAGCTGTAAAAAAAAATTCTAGCAGAACAGATGGGATGAAGAGAAATTATATTTATTAAGCCAGTAGCCTCCAAACAGTTCCATGTATCATTCCTGGTCCCAATGTGTTATTAAGATGATTCTTCTGAAATGAAAATCATTGAAATTGGTATTAGAAAAAACAGCAGCTCAGAATAATTACCAGCAGCTAAGCTACTGGGTTCTGAATAAAGATTTCTATTTCTCCTTAAGCTCTTCTCAAATTCCTCTTAATATGGCCAAAGACATCCAAAAATTGGAAAAGCTTCAGCCAGCAAAATATGGCTTATGTGCTTCGTGTGAGAAAGAGTCAGCACAGCTTTGCAAAGGCTTCTCACAACTCTCCCAGCAGATTCTGAAGTGACCAAAGACAGTGGCTTCTCAGACAATCTCATCTTGAATAGGTAAATCCAGTATTAGGTCATTACCCTGCTCAGGGTGTTTGTGAATTTTCTAGCAGCTGAATTGCTCAAAAAGCCCAGGGTTTTGTTATAAAGTGGATTTCTAGTGGAACCACATATAAGAATAGCTGTAATATTTTGAATGAGAAAAATTATTTTCTCACACACACAAAGAGAAAACAGTGGTTTCCACAGACCACTGGGTTTGTGAGTGTCATGGTTGAGCAGAGGAGCACAGGACATGTTGCACTTTGGCGGTCGCTAACTGACCTTGCAGAGAGTTGTTTCAGTTCAACAACTGTGCAGCTCTATTGCCAAGAGAACTATTGTGCTGCTATTGTTATATAATTTAATTTTTCAGTCCAGATAAAGAATTATCTAGTAATGAACTCTGTTACGCAGATATGGTCATTTATATTATAAATGGTGACAATAATTTCTGTCTGTGAGGCACTTGTACTTCATGCAAGTTATCGCACTCTCACAGGATTAAACATGCTCTCTGTTCCAAATCACTCACCAACATAATTTATGACATGGGGCTTCTTTTTGCTCTATTCAGCTCCTTCATCTGTTCAGAAGACATTGGCATGTTTCCTTCTGTGCTCTTCACTCCTAGTTTTTCTAATTTTTACTTTTAATTTGCATCAATTATTTAAATATATTTAAAAAGAGATGACAAAAAACAACCGGTGTGAGGCAAAGATATCTAGTGATTTTCACAGAACAGAGCAATTGTAGTTCAGGTTCTTTTTCTGTGGAAATGTTCTGTCATCAGATACCACCCTGAATTGCCACCTACTGCCTGGTGTGTTTGTGCTTTGTTTTAAAGCGTTCATTGTGGAAAATGTAATTTTTCATGCAAAGCCTTGATCCGTGCACGGCTGAAAGTTGTCTTGACAATGAGTGATCCAAAATTCCCCGTAGGGCAGGAAGCTAAACCCTGTGACAACAAAAGTAGTATGAGGAGAGTTACCACTTGTACTCCCACAGTTTAAAAGGAAAACTCATGTGCTTCAAAGCTAAAGGCAAAATTGAATCAGAGGAGGAAGCACAACTCACTCAGGTTGGCAATTTTACCCACATGGAACCAGTGTGAGTTCTTGCACCTACAGAGGCCTTGAAAAAATAGCTCAGGGTGGGATTAACCACTGTATTTCTCTCTGCTTAAAATTACATAAGCACAGACCATACAAACACATTTTTAGCTGTAACCCTCTGCTCTGAATTCCTCTGACAAGGGATGCCGCTCTCTGTGTCCCAAGGTTTAGCTCCAATGCAGCCCAGCTACAAAATCTTGGGATAAATTTCAGAGCAAGGTTTCATTGTGAGAAAGGGATCTAGGGAAGCATACATGGTCATGCAAAGTAAAGAATCTAAAACTATGAACTCACAGCAGGAAGAGGGTCTAAAAGGATAAACACCAACATGGAGACTTGGTGTGTAAAACCATGAAAGAAACAACAGGGAGCCATAAGACAGTAACAAACAATATCAAGGCTTGGTGCCCCTGCCCTGCCCACTGCCTGACCTGCAAACACTCATGGGCTTCTTGCTAGGAACTGTGAGCATATGAATTGTTTAGACTAAAAGTTTGGTGTTCCTTGCATGTATTAGCTACAAATTACTTCTTTGGTTTTTCAAGTAATATGTGAAGCACTTGAATAAATGCTACCTCATAAAATGAATGAGTAATGTGTAAAATGTAGATTGTCATGTGTCTTCAGCTTACTGTAGTAGAATATAAGACGGAGTGGATGTGTTCTAGGGTAAAATTATACACTGTCTGCTCTGAGAGCAGGCAATGGGAATGGAAATATTGTAATGTAATAATGCCTCTATTGAAAAATTAGATGAGAGGGAACCTGTCTACAGCTATTTTGTTCTCAGGTCTTTATGTGGCCTGACATTTCTAGCCAGACTAGCAGGCAGCAGCTGCACTGTGTTGGGAGCTACACTAACAAAGATTGCTCTCCTGTAAAGCTGAGCCATCAGAACAAACTTCTGAATATTTCTGGCATGAAACAGAGAGCTTTGCTAGGATCTTTCTACAGCCTGGACAGAGCAGGAAGAAGCTGACACCACACAGGCTCATTTTTAACAGATTTGAAATACTCTGTGCCCTCCTCTGTTGGGCCCTCACACTGTAAACAATACACTTACATCTTTGATTTTAACACCTCTGATATGCCGGGCATAGCTGAAGCATCCCCAGCTCTGTTAAAGGTTCCACACCTCACCTCAACACCTCTTGTTTCCTCTTTCACGTCTTCCTCATGCCCAGGAGCCTTTAAAATTCTGCCTTAGAACTGTGAAGCCTCTGCATATGTGAGAGCTGGGCAGAAGGGCAAACACATATTTGTGAACTCTGTGATGAAAAGGTACCTGGCAGTTTAACTCTACCGTGATTTCACTCAACCCCCAGCAAGAGGCACGCTATAGGGTGAATGTGGGGTCTGACAAAATCACTTTGAACATGCAATGGATAAGATATAGATACAGAAACAGGCAGAGACTTCATGGGAGAATCACCTTCCTCAGAAGCCCATGACAGCATAGCAGCTTCTGGCTTTGATTGTCTCACCTGTCTGTATAGGATCTGACAAGATTTACAGGAATCTCTTTATATTTGGCTGATATCCATCAGTAATTTCAGTGCATTTCTTCTGTTTGTAATTAAGGTAACCCAACTCTACAGACAGCATCCAAGAAAACCCTTAAATGATCTTTGTGAATACCCTCCGACTGCTACAATGTGCTTTTCAGTGCTAAAAAACCCACTCTGGTCCTACAAAGACAACCCTTTTTAAAGGACTCTGGTGATTTAGGGTTTATATACTTTAAACCAAATACTTCTGAATCAGGACCCTTTTAGAAATGTATGGAGAAATGCATTTTAGTTCTGTTCCAAGGTTTGGGTCTTCCTATTCCTCCAGAAAAATAACTGGTGAATTACATGAGCAAGCTATCCCTTACATCCCAGGAAATAGAGTTCAGGCTGTTTCACAAAGCTAAATGTATCAACACAACAGCAGTCACATGTCACTTGCAAATAAGACGCAATTATGTAATTTTGAGATTTAAAGTAAATCTGGAATAAAATAACAAGTTTGCTTCCCTTAGAAATGATTTTAGGGATTTTGTAGTAAGAACTGAATATGAAGTTATAGGGTTTTTTCACTAATACAATATTCTGTATCTCTCCTTATTGTCAGATGAGTATTTTGTATTTTTTGATGACAAATTTCTCTGTCCAGACACTGTGATGTCCTGACACTGTTTTAAGATGCTTTGTTGTCATATTTTGAAATTGTGATGTACAGAGAAAACACTTTTCGAAAACAATACGCCACAAATATAAAATCAATGTTTTCCTTGATTGCATGTCTACCCAGAAGAAAAGTTCTAGTTCATTTACAGGCTATTAGATTTAGAACAGAAATGACTGGATGAAATTCAGTGAGTCAGACAAAGTGGTAAGTCAGAATAGATAATGCTTATGGCTTAAAATCTAATAAATTGTTTAGAAAGAAAAAAAAATAACCTAGTAATCTAGATAGATATGTAGCACAATGTTTTGTTTTTCTGAAGGGAAAGTGTGACAGCTCAAGTCTAGAAATACACCTTTTCCTCAGAGATCTGCTTGTTTTATCAAACTAACAGTACAATTCTATGTATTTTCAAAGGCCAAGAACTGGAGCTGAAAATTTGGGCACTGATTCATCCAGGTACCCAAGAATGAGCTCAGTCTTAAAATTGCTCTAATCAAAGACAAAGTTCCTGGTGCTCCTGCCTGATTTTAGAAAGCAAATTTAGCACTAATGAAAAGGTACCAGAATGAAACATATGAGAGCTGTCATCTCTTTCTGTGGAGCAAAAAAATGACATACAGGAAGCAAAGCAAGTTTTTTTTGGGCCTTTCTTACCCACCCCATTCTCATCACCCCTACTCCCATGTATTTATACTTAATTTTATTCCTGATGCAGTGTTTGAGGTTTTCAGCGGCAATTTTAGTTCACACCAACAATGGTAATGCTGTATTGAACAGATTCTGACTGATAATGTAAAAGCCAGTTCATCACTCCAGCCAGTCCTCCAAAGCAGCCCGTTCCCTGAACAGTTCAGTATCCTTTTTTCCTCTTCTTGTCACAAATTCACTGCTTGGATTTATTTTCCAAGGTTCCCACATCAGCAAGACCTCAGCACGATGTCTGCTATGTTTTTCTCTCTCTCAGAACATGTCAGGACACTTGTCTGACTGACAGGTTTAATTATGAGTAGCTGGAGCATGATGCAATCAAATACACAAAGGTGACAAAGAGAAATGAGATCTGGCGTGGATTACTGGAGGATTTTAGCACCCTCATAAGCCTCCAAAAGTGCTAGGCTGCAAAATAAAAGTGTTTTTTTTGGTAGAAAATTTTCAGAAGAGTTATAGTTTCTTAACCAGGGAACAGTTTTAATAAGTAATAGTGAGTAGATTGACTGAGACCCCAACTTTTATTCTGCAGCAATTCCCTGCCTTTGGCACTGATAAGCTTCTCATCAGTACCAAATACCAACATTTTCAAGAACCAAAATTCTTTGTGTTATGATCAGGGAAAGGTCTTTGGTTTGGAAGGTTTTTTTTTTCAGGGTGGTTTTCTACAGCGTCCCACTGCACTGAATAAAAATTCTGCAGCTTCCTGCAAGCTCTTACCTGAATTTGATGAAGACATGCACTATCATGAGTTATCATGCACCCATAGGACAGGACTGGGAATCACCCCACACTTCCCACATGGGACACAGGGAACTGCCCCAAATTACAGTCCCTACCCCGAAACACTGCAGAATTTCTACAGCCTCCTCAGAAACCAGGATTCAAGAACAGGTGGAGATAGGAATGGGAGGCAGATGCAATTTTTCTCTCCCAGCTTCCTGTCTCTGACTGTGCCTGGAAGATGCACAGAAAAGAACACGGCATAAAAGCAAGGAGTGACTAGTTCTTCCTTAATGTTGGCCTTGTTTGGAGAAATGAGTAGTTACAGGATTTAGAAGAATTTATTTAATATTTGAATGGGCTAATAATTTCTGTACCCATGATGTTCTAGAGAAAAAGTTCCAAAATTGCCAATTCATCATCGAAAAAAACACTTCCCTGCGAATAAGTTTTGAGATTTAATTTTTACTGTTATGACTAATTTTGTGTCAGCAACAAATTTTATCATCTCACTAATTTCCCCTTCTTTCTGATCATTTATGTTTACGAGGAATAGCACAAGTTCAACAAAGACTCTTGAGTTAAAATATCAATAACAAGCCATTTATTTACATTTGCAATAGCTTTTCAAAACTTCAATAATTGAATTGAAATTCAATAATGCTGTATTAACTTAGCCCCTTGTATTGCTTGCTTGTTAACTGTTCCAAAGAATCTGACAGATCTGTGGTGCATGACAAAAATGTTGATTTTTCCCCAATGCTTTATACTTGTATATCAAAATCTATTCCTGTTTTATTATAAAGTCTTCCATTTTTCCTACTGTGGAAATCAGGTTTACTGGGATGTGTTTTTGTGAAATCACTCTTAAAAACTGGCTCAACTTTCTCTTTTTTTTGATCAAAGCCTTACTTAATTCTTTAGTAAACAATTTTAACACTTATTATCAATTGTATAAGTTTGTTCTGAATATCTCTTCTGAGAATCTTTCCTAAAAGGTTCTCAGATTTTTACCTGAATGCAGGTAAAACCTTTTTAAAACCTCTCCATAGTGAAAACTGGGGTATAAGACCAAAATTTTATTTTTTCACTTTTTTTCCTTCCCTTTTATACCTGGATAATTTTCTCTCTTGGCTGTCTCTGTTTCACTCTCTGTTTTGCTGTATTTTGAAAAATTCCTATTAAGTTTTTCTGCCTTCAGCAGGTTTCTTATCAAGGACATTACTGATGTGCCTCCTTGCCATTCTGTGTGTCACGTGCTGCTTTCTGTTCTTTTTTTTACATTTCTTAATTGTACAACAGAAGGAACACAAATACTTATTTTTCCTCTGAATCCACCATTGCCTGGCAGTAGGATGAGGGGAATAAACTTCACTGGATTCTTGGAAGAAATCCCTTCATAGAAAAAGTAGGGAGGTTTGGGAGACAGTTCTCTGAAGACAAAGTAGCTTTTGGGGACAACTGCTACCCTGAAATGGTACAACTCCACAGCACTCACAGTGCTTCCAAACACTGGGAAATAGAATTGTTTTTGAACTGTAGGTATAACCTTTAAGTGCAAATATTATATATTACACAAAATATGAGCTGCTGAGTGACATTTGCCTAAAATGTCACTCTCTAAGCTCCTGAATTAGAACTGAATCCTAAAAGATAGCACTTAAAACTCTCCATTAAACTGACAGTCACACTGGTTACTAAATTTCCTAGGCATTTTTTGTGGGTGGATTTTTTTTTGGGAAAGTATGAATTAATCAAGCAGTGGTAGTCACTGAAACAACTTCACCTGGGCACAGCAGCAATAGAAGGAAGAGACCTACAGGCAGGGGGGAAAGGTCTGTCTTGACTCTTCAGGCTTATCACAGCAGACACTGCATGGCTCCTGTCCAACACGGTCATGGTCTTTTCAGTTTACTTTTCATTGCTAAATCTTCCCATTTTCAGTTTAATTTCTTTTACCTTTCATATTTGTATTCATCCACAGTGCTGGACCAAGACCACAGACCCAAGCCAAGTGAGAAACAAATTCTGTTGTCCCCCTCCAGGGCTTGGTGAAATTCCACTCTTCTTTCAGCTTCTAACATCATGTGATCTAATAAAATGGCAGCATAGCACTTGGTATTTCTAAAACATTTGTAAGCATTTTATTCAATTTATAAAATATATTTCAACTTAGCTGTATGTGGAATTGATAGAATTTGAAGCACTTGACATTTTAGATCACTTGGTGCCAATTATTTTATTGCACTGGGTTTTTTCCCCATTTCAAAACCAGAAGAAAATTATACAAACTTTTTTTTCTCTCAATTATACAAAACTCTTCAAATGTGCGTTCTCAGGAGTTGACCAGTTGCTATAAAGAAAATTAACTCTATCCCAGCCAAAAAGACCCTGTAAAATACCACCCTTCTCTTATTCTATGGCACTGGACAGTGTGAGACCTGATGTTAAGTGATCAAGAAGGTGCAATTAGGGTAACAGGGAGCTCACAAAGGTCACCAGCTGTTCTTCTGATATCACTGCTGTGCTCTGACTCTTTCTGCAATATCTGACCAAGCAATTTCAAACAATAAGTCCCACATTTAGGGAAACATCTGAAAAAATTTTGCAAAGTGATCTGCAGGTGACTAGACCTGCTGACAGATTCAGATCCTTTGAAGAACAGCTGGGATCAGATCCCCCTCTGGTGCATTTTTGTTTTGCAGTCACAGGAGGTTCTTCCTAAAGTTGGGCCTGCGTGGGATGCAGTAAAATTGCTTTTCTGTTCTACATGGGCCAAATAATTTCATTTCAGCAAAGAGGTTGTCTGCAGCTGTACCCTACCAGGTGAAGTTGCAATGTCTGTTCTAATTTAAAGCATTCTTGTTTTGTCTCTTTTCTATGTTTACTTACTTTTGCCTAACACTGGTTCTTTCATTAATATATTCATATAAAATTAATTCTTGAATCTTCATCAAAACTCACAGTGGCTGACTGCCTTAAATCCAAGGCAGCCAGTAGGGCTCTGAACACTTAAAACTGCTACTTTGGTACTGTCGCTACAATGAAACCATACACAGGTTAAGCACTGTTGGCCCTTAGGGAGGCAAAATATAAAAAAAGGAAAAAAATACAACTTTAATAAAGAAAGGTACGTTCAGTTACCTTATACATAAGAAGAAGTGCCAAAGATGACCCATGTGATACAGGAACTATAAAATTTTTAAGAAAATGGAAGAGAAATTAGATTTACCTCTTTCTGGAGGAGAATTCTGAAGAGCATAAACACAAACAATGCTGTAAGCTGATATGACTGCTAAATAACATGGGAATGTAAATTATTGTCCTAATAGAACAGAAGCAGACATACATTCAAACAGGTTTATTTTTCAGAACATAAACTTTAGCATAAAATACAATAACATTCCTAAGAACAAAACCCATATATACATAAGAGGATGCATGGGATAATTCCTTTTATTTTCTTTTCTCATATCCAGTATATTAATTTAATTTGACTACTAGTTTTAGACTTTGTAATGGGAAGATGTGATGAAACATCTTGAATTTATAGACAATTTAAATTTGGAGTAAGTACAAATTTTTTACTTTTGAAAAGCAAAGATTTTCAGGACAAGAGCCTTGAATTTCTTCTTCAGGGTGCTTTGAATATATTGGGACTCGTTTGTTTTCTCTAGAGGACCTAATTCTTAAATTGCAAAGGAAAAGCAAATTATAAATATTCATCTTCTCTATTACTCATATAAACATTAGCTGAATCTCTGTCCAATTAATTTGTTAAAAATAAATCTTCCCAGAAAGTGCAGGGATCTCTTATTCCAAGACACAGGTGCAGAGCTTGAAAACTGTGAGATGCAAGTACTGACAGAAGAAGAAACTGGTTAAACCCGAGTTCATTGTTTGTCTCCTATAACACGGCATAAGTCAAACTTTCAAAAAAAAAAACAGCAGAAAAGAATGCCTTGAGAAAGAAAACTGTGTTTACAAAATGAAATATGGGCTCTTGGCTTTCCCTCCTGGCTGCTCTCATTTTTTGCCACACGCAAATCCGCACACGACCTTCTGTAATCCGCCTGTACCCCGGTGGCTGTCCTGGCAGCCAGCTCCCCCAGAACCCACTCATCCGTACTGCTCCCCTTCTGCTCAGCCTTATGCTTCCCAGCACTGCTGGCAGTGGCCAGCACCACACCAGCTGAGCCCCCAAATTCTGATTTACATGGCACAGGGTGAGCTGGGGCTCCTGGACCCACTCGTGGCAGCTGCTCTGGCACCCGCTCTCCCGAGACATGGTGCAAGTGCTCAGTGCCTGCCATTACTGAGCTGCAGCTAGCCCTGGCTATCCAAATGGTTAATTGCTCCTTTGATTTACCCCGAAATGAGAGCATTCAGCTTGTCCTTTGGCTTCTCTTAGGTCAGTAACTAGTAGCAATGATGAATATATTCCAGTATAATACAATTGCAGTGAGGTACTCTGGACAACTTTTAAAATATCATCTCTTTTTTCCCAGAAAGTTAATTCAGATACACTGTCAAAGTGCTTGCTTTACATCCAAGACTCCTAATAGCAACATCTTGGAACAAACTAAGGAATATCTCAGCCACATGGTCAAGAGGAAAAACAGATTCACCACTGCTAATTTGGCATTTACTTGCAGCTCACTTTACTTGACAACTTGAAGAGCCATCCAAAGGAGTTATCAAGTTTTCTCTTTATCTTATCTTTGTCCTTTTTTATTTATCCATCTACCTATCTTTATATATTTATCTTCCTCTATTTTTTGGTGCTACTGTAAATTAAGACTATCAGTGTGTCATAGAGTGAATTTGGGGATTTAGGCACTTTGAGATGCCTACAGGGTCAATTGCCCATCACCTAAGTATGAAACAGCCTAGTACTCCTCCAATGCTAATTATACTTTGAAATCTCTCTAGTGATGGTTTTGGTGTGGTGTTTTATAAACAAGAAGGCTTGAAAAAAAACCCTTGGAAAGGTAGATTTCATTACAACTTTCAAATAGTGATATAAAGTGGACTGCAAAGAGATCAAGTTCCTTGCTGTGCTGTGCATCAATGATAAGTTATGAAATATACCCAAAATGACCTACAGCAGGTTCCTTTCCATTAACTGTCAGGTTGTATTTTCTCAGATATTGAATTATGAGATTCACAAGACTTTTCTTTTCCACTATGGAATACAAAGGGCCAGTAATTGGAGGTAGGCAGACATTTTTATTTTTGTTTTATGAGGCTGTATAATGTTTCACAATTAAGCAATTTCTTGACAGGAAACTTCTGGGTCTTATGGTTTTGCAAAGGTTTAGAGCATCATAGAGCATGGGCCTATTCTATATTTTAGCTCTTATTTTTGTGAAAAAATAAAGAAAGCAATAAAGCAATAAAACACGTACACAAAAAAGGAGAACTTTTTAAACTTGAGTTCATTTGTTTTGCCTCTGTACTTTAAAGATCGGGACTGGAAGATGAAAACTGAAGTCTTCAGACATGTTCTTTTTCAAAGGTAGCAATTATGAACAAATTGGTTTGAGAAAGGCAGAGAGAATGGCCATTCATTATAAGGATTTCAGAAGGAGAAACTTCTCCCCAGAAAAAGATGTAGGCAATTGTTTATTTCTTGCAGTCATTGTTAACAAAATGGAAGTACTGTTTTGCAAAACTACAGGAGACATACTGTCAGAAATCTCTCTTTATTTGAGACATCAATATAATGTATTCAATTCTTTCATTCACATCTCATTCTTTTCTTCCATTAGCATCAGCACTATATTTAGATCCAGACAGCCATGGTGTGATGTTTGTGTCTGGGACAGAGTTAATTTTCTTCACAGTAGTTAGTTCAGGCTATGTTTTTGGTTTGTGCTGGAAACACTGTTTATACTACAAAAGTATGGAAAGCCACAGCTGACAGAGGGTCAGGGCCTTTCCTGCCTCTCCCCCCACAGGGTGGGGGTGCATGAGAAGCTGTGAGGAGGCACAGCCAGGACAGCTGATCCCGACTGACCCAAGGGATATCCCATAACACGTATGGTCACGTTCACCAGGCAAAGCTGGGGGACAAGGGGGAAGTGGGGGGATGCTGGGAGAGATGGAGTTTGTCTTCCCGAGTCCCCTTTACATGTGATGGCACCTTGCTTTCCTGGGGATGGCTGAACTGCTGCCTGCCCATGGCAAATGGGAAATGAATTGGCTTTGCTTGTGCGTGTGGCTTTTGCTTTACCTGTTACACTGCCTTCATCTCAGTCCACGAGTTATTTCACTTTTACTCTTCTGACTCTCTCTCTCTCTCATCCCAACAAGGCAAGTGATTGAGCAGCTGTGTGGGGCTTCATTGCCAGGTGGGGTAAATCAACACACTCAGTAAGCACTTCTTGTCAGGGAAAGAGCTGGTACAAAATGAAGTGCAAAATCTAGAGTGGTCTCAGCAAAAAACGGCACACTCTAGTGCCATGATGGTGGCAAATCCCTTTCCCCTCATTCTGATCAAGCAAAATAGTGGAAAATTACCTTAGCACTGAAGATCTTCAGCCTCTTAAGAGTTTGGTTCATATCCTTTGATATTTGTCAACCAACTTCTGTTACACAATGTAACAAAGAGTAAGAACCTGGTTTTGCACAGCAACTCAATCTGCCTTGCAGCTCTGGTGACTGTGAGCTGGAATTCAAAAGCTCTTCATGTGCCTGCCATTTGATATCTCCGGGTATTTCCTAGCTGGCTGACAGCTTTATCAGATCTCCAACACACTGGTGACTTCTAAGCACTACGAAAAGCATGTTCAACACAGCTAGAAACAGCATTAGGATGATTCCCAAGTACATTCTCCCTATGTGATACCCTTCCTTGACCACAAGTGTTGTCTACTGGTGTTAGCCAGCCCTCCACTGGGAAAGAAGTGTGTTGGATCGATTAATGCCCACTCAGCATCCTCTCTTAGCATTTTATTACTTTATTATTCACAGGCAGTGAACTTCAGTGAGCAAGTTCAGTCTTTCCCAGGCGATGCATGATGCATTTCAGTATGACATGGAGTCCTACATATTTCCCACCTATACTCACTCAGTGTGAAAGACCCTTGAAGGCAAACTTGTGTTGGTATTATGAAAGTTTAATACATTAAAAAAACTAGAACAAACCCAATGAATTTGAACTGAGAGTTTTTGAAGGAAAAACAGGCTTCTGAGAATTGAATCATTGTTATCCAAACAGCTTTAGACACTTAGGAGTTCAAGTCTCCCTGATTTGCAATAAATATTAGGTGGATGATTCTAAAAATTAAGATAAAGATCCCAAACTACTGGGGCACTTTCATAAAGCTTCATCACTGTGCTAAACACTGCTCACAAATCAGACCAGGGTTGTGTTATACGTACTTGTTTCTCTTTGACAAGGAAAAGATTTCACCTTTCTTTTCACTGCAACAATCATAATGTGTTAGCATAACTTAAAGGGTCACGGGCTTTAATGTTCATAATCAGCCTATGTTTTAAGTGAATTACAAAGCAGAAAAGTGCTGTTAACAATTCCATTCACAGAACCCCCATAGTTATCCTATAAGATATTTTGAAGCTGGTTTTAAAGCAAATAGTCTAGCCATAACGAAAGAAAGATTATGGGTGTTGTAGTGCATGAATTATCGAGAAAAACTATTCCAGCCAAGATGAAATGGAGAGTACTGAAAATCATCTCCTTATTTCTACTTCTATCTTTTAAGTCAGCTTAGATCAAATGAGTTTGATCAAAGATTTCTTTAAGGTATAAATTTTGTTGAAATATTAACAAAAGCTTATCTAGTCTTTCAAGCTGGATAACACAGAAAGCATTACAAACAGTGAGGATTTCACACACTACTCCTGTGTAGCTGTGGGACAAACAGGGCAGCCCTTCTGCTGATCAGCATCTAACACAGCATGTAAACTTCTCAGTCATGCTGGTACCCCTGACTGAAATCTCAATGGGCTGTAACGGGAAACATCAGGCTTGCCAGTGTTGTTAAAGTGGCAAAGCAAAAATTCAGCAAAACAGATCTCAAACTTAGGTTACTTATTTGCAGCCAATCCTATAACTTCTGAGCATCTTTTCCATATAATATATAAATTTCACAGTCTTCCTGGGAGAATCTCTTCTACCCAGTAAAAGCAGGAAAGCCTGTACATGGCCAGTAACTGCTTGTGCCTCAGTTTACCCATCTGGAAAATTAATATTAATAACATCTGCTTTTCTAGCCTAATTTTACTAAGGATTTTATAATAGAGGCCTTGAGATGCAGAGGTTCAAATAAGCAATAGATACTATTACACATTTCCACTTCTGCCATTTATTTAGGTTTTCTGATAGCAGATTCCCAACAAGGGCAAGTAGGCAGAGCAAAACAGAACAATCAAGATGAGCCACACAAAGCCATACAAAAGAAGGCAGGTCTGAAATAATAAATCTCCAACATACCTAAGGAAAAGACTTAGGCATGGAGTCACTTCTTTTAAGTCAGAACTTTCCAAGCTCAAATTTTTCCCTGCACTGCAATCCCAGAAGTACAGTCCTATGTGTGCCTCTTGCCTGGCTAACATAGTTGCAACCCTGTGTCCCGTGGCCACACCACTTTCAGCATTGGCATCCTCCCTACAATTTTGTGGCATAGGCAGCACCAGCACCTGCCCTCCCTGGGTACCTCAGCTCTGCCAACAAAGTTCAAGTGACACTGGTTTTTCTTCTCTCAAATAAACACTTGTTTGAGCCCTTGCTGGAAACTGCATTACAGGGAAACGTTTTTGCCAGACAGCAGAGGATGGTTTGGATCTTGCTGGCAGTTTTCCATTAGTATTTGTATATTTTTTCCTTTCACCTGAATGCCATGCTTTGGCATATCTAGATAAACACTGGCAGCCTGTGCCCTGCCTCGTCCCCACACCCAGCAAGGTGATGTTCTCAAGTGCAAGGCATAAAGTTCCTGCCAGCTTAAGAACACAGATCTCTGTCTGACTGAAATGTCAGATACTATATTAAAAAGGTAGCAGATTGTGGTGATAATGAAGTGCTGCAGCCTGTCACTATGTTACCAACTGCTCTGAACTGACATGTCAGAAGGAACAGCAAGGAAAATGCCCAGAAACCCTGTTTGGATCCCCTTCCCACATATACCACCAACTGAACTATTTTAAATATTTACAGGTATAGCCAGCATGTTTCTGTATAAACAAAGCCTAAAATGATAAATAGATAAATATGTTACCCCAGCAAGCCTGCTGCCTAAAATCATCTTCTTGCCTCTCCAGTTTGCCTCAGATTTCATCCTTCACAGAGAAGCACTGCTCAGGGAATGGGCATTTACCTGCCCCTTAAAGAGGCCAAAGTCACCTTGCCCCAGCACTGTGTTCAAAAGTAGATTGAAACAGTAAGGGAGGTGTTTTCCTGCCAACTGGGGATGAGGTGAGAGCTGTGGATGCTCTTTAAAAAGAGTGGGGGACACTCTCCATCCCTCAGACCTGCAGATTTTACCTATTACTGCCTTATTTAGATAGCATCACCATCCTCAGTAACAAGAACTGCTGGGTAATAAAACTGGCTGCAGCTGGCCCGGGGAAATTAGGGCAGAAGGAAGGAGGGTGATGAACAAGGGTGCAGCCAACCCTTTGCTTTCATCCTGTACAGAGCAGCACAGAGCGCCCAGCAAGATTAATTCCTTCCTTTCCTTAGCAAACCCACCTACTGAGCAAAGCAGAAAACACTCCCAACCAAACCGCTTCTGCTCCCATGGAAATTTTGTATAAATAAAGAGAACAAAGTAGAGTCCTTATCATGACGCCAGGGATTCACTGTGATCTGCCTGGCAATTTTGATATGAGATGGGTCTTCATCACAGGCCGTGTTTGCTGAGGGGAGATTGTGTTTGGAACAGCACCACTTTGGGTTGTGTCTCTGCGCTCATAGACCCCAATACCATTTTTAAAACTCTCTCCTCAGTCAAGCTAACAAACTGCTTGGAGTTATTTTTTTTTCTCCTGCCCACTATGTAGGAATTGAATTGTTGATTATTTTACCAGTTGTGGCTGAATTTTCAGCTTCGTAAAATGGTAGGTTTTCCCAACACTATATAAAGTGATCTGTTCTTTTAAAACATACAACATTTAAATTAGAAATAGGTTCATTTTCTGCTAAAAGATCGAACATAACATTATCCTAATTCAGCAGTAAAAATAAATTATTTTAAACTGGTTTGGGGTGAAAGTAAATTTATGCTAAAAATACACAGCAGATAGATTTTCAAGAGCCAAGAACACAATTATGGAAGTAATTTTGTTCTTTGTGAAAATCAAACCCAAACAGCAGCGGCTGTTAAGCATTAAACTCCAATAAAGAATTTTTTCCTAGATGATATGAGTACAAGCATCACGGGAAGAGTGTCTGGATTTCTGCAGGGTACAACCCCAAAGCTCCAGGTACCAGACGAAATGAAGGAAACAATGTGCTATTATATGCTGCCACTTGACATGCTACTCCATGGGTAATGGAAAAAATTGGAAACTCCATAGGTAATGGAAAAAAAAAAAAAGACAAACCAAAACTACCTAAACCCCACAATTTCAGGTACTTCTGGCTGTGTTCGAAAACAAATTGCTCAGGGCATAACTGAAGCTGTGTGCACCCAGGAGGGCCCAGCTACTGTCCCTGTCCTTCTCGTGGTAAGGGCACATGGTGGCAACTGCTGTACTAAAAAGGAGGGGAAAACAGGCATTCTACCAAATTTCTGATTAGCAGTGCATGAGGGCTTCATGGCCTACTACACTTGATAAACGCTATTTACCCTCATGACATATGCCATCACTTCCCATTGCTCCTGCCACACAACTCAAAGGAAAATTGGCAGAATTTATGCATACAATGCCAGGGCACACAAAAATCTTACAGGTATTGTATTTGCTCTTCTCTCAGCTTCATTTTCTGTTCCTCCTTCTTGCACCCACACTCATGAATGAGCAGAATCCAGAGATACCTGAGACAAATATCTGAGAAAACATCTTATTCTTTAGGCTCTGCTCAGCAACAGCTGCCATCAGACCTATTTGAATAGGGTAATATTGCATAGGAAGGAAAGAGAGACTGTCAGTGCCAAATCCCATGCTCTACAGCAGCTTCCAGTGGTACTGTAAAAGGTTGAGTTTTGGTAGAACAGGACAGGGCCTCAGGAGATATGTGTGTGCTTTCTTACAGGAGGTTAATACTAAAGACAAGGAACTGTTAGTCCAAAACAGCTGTGGGATGCCCACTGCTCAAGGTTTTCCAGATGTCTGCCAGGTATATTTTAGGCCTGAGGTACCAGTATGAGCCTGATGACTATATAAGATCCCTTCCAGCCCTATTTTCTATGACTGTATAAGTCTGACATATATTTTAATATATTTCCTGCTTTCTCAGAAAGAGGAAATGCTGCTATATGGTTCTTTAACAATATTTGGTGGTATATTTTTATTGAGAGCAAGGTCCCTGGAGTGCAAGATGTCAGGTGCACTCACTCAAATATAAATAATAAAATCGGGGTTTTTTTTTTTCTCCTCTATTAATTCCAGTTAGCCCTTTTTTCCCTTCCTGCGGAAAGATTTGTGATTAACATAATTGGAGAGGAGAGGTTTGTTTTCCCCTTTCAGGTAGAAAGTTTTGTTGGTTTTTTTTCCCCCTATGGGAATTCAGCCTTTTAACTTTGTCTTAAGACAAAACCTAGAGGAAAAATGTGAAAGAAAAACAACTCTAAATGAAAAGTGCAAGATAACTGCTACTCTACAGTGGATCATTGGAGAATATTATTAAGGTCTGTCTGCATCAGCAAAGCTTGTAATGAAATAAATTGTCCGGGCCTTCAGACAGTTTGTTGTAATGAGGAGAAGTCTTCTGTGGTCAAGTCTCTTGACTCTACTTATTTTATTCCATTTACTGGCAGGGTGTGTTTTATAGATGAACCATTATTGGCAGATGGCAGACAAGCACATGTGCACTCAGTTGGACACCCAGGAGCCTCAGTAAATTGCAAGACATCCATAAGACCAAATGAAGCATTGTCTAGGTAAATTTTGGCCATAGGGAAACCTGGTAAAACATCAGTCTCTCGCACCCAAAGGCTTGACAAATACTGCGTACATGGGAGCTGATACCTTTATGTTCTCTATTTTTTCTGAGCCTGAGATGTCCTCTGCATTGTTACAATTCCTGGGGGCATTCTGAGTTACCAGCAGAAGGGAAGAAGCCTCACGGATGTATCCATATTTCCATATTTCTCTTTATGCCAGGAAAGCAACAGAATTAATTTTCTAGCTCATAATCAATAACCCCAACTCTACAGTGGGAGAAAGAGCATTTAAATGATTATATAAATGTAATTTCATAAATGCAATATGTCTTAGATATCAACTTACACCATGTGCTTTAATTTCACAAAGCCAATGCAGAAGGACAGAGGCATCTGTGAATTTTCCCACTGTGCCCAGGCTCTGCAAAGAGATTTTGTTCTTTTCCAGCTCTCAGAAGTGCAGCTCTTGCTCTGTGCAAGAAAGAGAATATTCCTTGGAATTTTTAGCTTCTCAAGTGCTTCCTTGACTGGCTTGCTGCTCTTGTGGTAAGAGAAAAATTTCACTTATATGGTTAAAAATTGTCCGTCTTTTCCCTCTGCTTTTGAAGCCTCCAAAACATGTGCCACATTACAGAGAGTCACAAAAAAGATAAAATGGAGAGGTAATCAAACAGATCCAAAGATGGCATGGAAGAGTGAGAAAAAGCCGCTCTCTGCAGCCAGAATTTTCTCCTGGGTTTTCTGACTTGCAAACATGACACTTTGATGCAAACTCTTTTGTGTTGGACAGTGAATGATAATAAGCCCGTTGAGATGGATTGCAGACCAACAGTGAGCATGCAAGTTATTGGTTCAGAATAGAAATGAAGAGGGTTTTTTTTTGTCTTGAGAGTACAGATGGGCAAACTACAATGAATTGAGTTAATATTTAGCAGATCCCTAAGGAAAACAGTCTGCAGAAGAGGGCAAACTGAGTAGGCTCAGCCCCTTACTGCCATGCTAGCATCCATATCCAACCCCAGGCTCAGCCACCTGCTGCAGAAGAATGAATAGCACCACCACCACCAAGAACACACAGACTGACAGGGTTGAAAGTCCCCAGTTTTCATCTGACAGTCCAGTGGTGGCTTCAGAAATCAGAGTTTCTGGTGATCTAACTTAGTAGTATCCCCAGTAACTATTAGGATCAAATTTACCCTCTGAGCATTTCATTTCAGTGCACTGGAACAGGTTGCTCGGAGAAGATGTGGATGCCCCATCCCTGGAAATGTTTAAGGACAGGTTGGATGGAGCTCTGAACAACCTGGATTAGTAAAAGCTGTCCTTCCCCATGGCAAGGGAGAGTTGGAGCTAGATGACCTATAGGGTCATTTCCAACCCAAACCAGTCTATTATTTCATGATCTTTTTATAATATTTCATCTAGAAAATTTCTTAAAGATTAACAGTGATCTCAAGGAAAAAAGGTTTCTGAGAAGTTACACTGAGACACCTACAGTAATATGGAACCATTATACTACCATTTCTTATGAAAACATAAAAAAATATCCAAAGAAAATGTATAAAAAGGTGACTTTTAGTGGAAGTACTGCTAGCAAATTTATAATCAGTTCTGATTCTTAAAATAACGTGGATCAGAACAGCATCACAAGAGATTAAGTACATGACAAATATAACAGGGAAAATAAGACAAATCTGATTTATTTCTCTTGGTGGCTTGCACTCTATACTTGCTAAGATTTTTTTTTTTTTTTGTAATAGTCAATATGACTTAAATTTCCAGGGTCTGTGATAATGCAAATGTACCTTTTAAAAACCAAAAAGATCAATTATTCCCTTGGGACAACTTTAGGCAGGATAACTTCAGCTTGCTTAAATGGATTTACTGAAATTGCAGCATTTATAAAAGTAGCCATTGTACCCAAAGGCAGGCACTGTTCTTTACTACATTGAAGTATTTTGTAAAAACATGATGAACAGTAATCAAATATTATTATAAAAATGATACAAGTTGGATGTTTGTTTATCAAAATGAGTCTATTTCAGATTCTGCCAGAATCCAGGCAGAAACACCGCTAAAGCCATTAAGGAGCATATAAACAAATTTGTAATTTGGAGGACAAGCTCAGATCAATACATGTTAGATCAGTAGATCAGGTCTCTTAAAAAAAAAAAATTAGATGGAAGGCACAACAGAGATGGGCCTCTTAACGGATTGAAAAGGTGAAAGTGATTAGAGGTGAGATTATTCTGCACTCTGATAAGATTGCAGAGTGCTCAATGCCCTCCTGACAAGGTGATTACTAGCATGAGATAGTACAGAATTATACTTCCAGGTATTTCTAGAGTATCTGCTAGTCTAAGAGTTTGTGCATAGATGTGTGAGCATCTACATGCCCAATATCACCCTACACACACACTTTCAACAAGATAATGTTGCAAAAAATGCTGGATTCCTGGATTGTATTCACTGTGGTACTGTCAGAGAGATGGGTGACCTTGCATCAAACTCTGTTACTTCTCTATACCTCAATTTCTTCATTTCCAAAATGATGTCAATCTCACTGACTTAGTCATGGACTTTATTGAGATCTGCTGATGAAAAATATTTCATATTAAAAAAAAAATCACTTACCGCTATTTCTCATTAGTGTGAGTTGGTTAAAATAATAGCCATGAGTTTGATTTCACTGTGTCAGTGTCAGGGTTTTTACCTCCTACTCAGCAAACTGCTTTTCACTAAACTTATCTTTTCTTTCCTAGGGCACTGTGTTACAATTTAGGGGCCTTATCAGATCACAGTACTTGCACAGAGAGCACAGAAAGGTTTCACTACCCCAAAGAACTCAGAGATCTATAACAGGAGTTTCCAGTACCCTTTAGCATTGCTTTCTCCACATTATTTCCGATATTCCAAACTTTCATGTTTTTCTCTGTGAGTCTCAGAAACACAAGGGGAAGAAAAAGAGAAGAGAAGAGAAGAGAAGAGAAGAGAAGAGAAGAGAAGAGAAGAGAAGAGAAGAGAAGAGAAGAGAAGAGAAGAGAAGAGAAGAGAAGAGAAGAGAAGAGAAGAGAAGAGAAGAGAAGAGAAGAGAAGAGAAGAGAAGAGAAGAGAAGAGAAGAGAAGAGAAGAGAAGAGAAGAGAAGAGAAGAGAAGAGAAGAGAAGAGAAGAGAAGAGAAGAGAAGAGAAGAGAAGAGAAGAGAAGAGAAGAGAAGAGAAGAGAAGAGAAGAGAAGAGAAGAGAAGAGAAGAGAAGAGAAGAGAAGAGAAGAGAAGAGAAGAGAAGAGAAACTCTCTCTCTGGGTCTAAGAGCCTGTTCACTGCTTCCTTTTCACACTCTCAGTCTAGCAGGCCCTGAACAGCTATCTGCCTGGCTGGCCTCATGATCTTCATGCCCATCAAAAGCTTTACTGTTGGATGTTATTTGGTAACTTTTTAAATGTTTCCCTACACCTCTCTCAAAGCAAAAAAGGGTACACCTGACAGCCAACATATGCACAGTCTGTAGACACAAAAACATTTTCAAATTTTGCTACTAACAATACGACAATGGCTAATAACTTTTGTTATTTCCACGATATGGAATGGAAAAAGAGTGAGATGAGAATACATGCATATCTTTCTAATACTCATTTTTTCCAAGAAAATAAGATTTAGCAGCTTTTGCACTCCCTCCATCCCATTATTTTACCATACAATCAAAGAAATGGGACATAGATTAGTTTTCCATTCAATGAGATGTGTGGGTTCCTCAGAATGGTTTTTCTTGCTTCCACTTTAAGTGGAATGTTGCATGGGTTTGCTGGAAGAAAGAAATGAAGGGACACAAAAAAAACAAATGACATGACATCATTACTGTCATCTGTGCAAAGAAAGTATTGCAGTGGCACCTTGCAATGTTTTATCTGGTTTATTGTTTTTCTTTGAAGAAACACATTCAAATAGTAAGGAAGAACATGCTTATTTTACCTTGTCTGCAGTCTGGATTTTGCAGCAAAGACTCTTCTCAGAGTTTCTGATCTTTAGGCTTTAACCTGTACCAAGGAGTAAAGGAGGTAGAAATAGAGGTAGAAATGTCAGGACAAACTGTCTGGGATCCTTGGGCAGAGGGTATGGAGATAATGATGAGGAAAAAATGCTTAACTGGTGCTAAAGTCAAGGATAATTTATGAACAGCACCAATTTTTTTTTTCCAAATACAACTTACTTGCATAATTCAATTCTTTTCCTTCTGTTTTTATGGGCCTTTTTATTTGAAGCAGGATGGGACTTTGAAAATCATTTAGCTTGTCCTGGAGTATTTACCTCATAAATAATATACTGCATGCAAAATAATTTAATAGTACACAAAAACATTAAGGAGTACCAGGACTGAGCAGACCGTTTCAGCTGTGCTTCTTCCCTTCGTGCAGTTCTGCTCCTTCATAGTCCCTTAAGCTTTCTTTTCATGCTTACAACTGTTTTTCTCAGCAGACACCCTTCCTCATACAAAGAAGTCTCAAGCCCCTCTGGAGACTGTATTTAAGCATTCCTGCCTGAGCTCCAGGCCATCAGCTCAATAGACCATTCCAAATGATCTTGTTTTATATGTTGCTGCACATCAAGAGCCCTACCAGGTCCATGTGGCATGACACAGCTGTGCTTTTCCAACTGTTTTAGAAGGAAAATGAAACTTTTGAAACAGCAAAATAAAATATTGAAAAAAAAAATACACATCTGGTGAAATCTAGACAAGATTTTAGTGAGGCCTCGTTGACTCCAGGGTATACAGATGAAAAGGGCTCTGATTGCTAAAACAGCTCAGAAGATGCATTTCATATGGTGCACCCTGTAACACATTGAAGTGTGTTTTTTCTTTCTATAACCGCTTCTTACCAAGGTTTCTCACCTAGCACACATCTGTTGCTCAGGGATCACACCTCCTCACATCCCTGAGCAATGCCAGCACAAATTTTTACTGGAGCTCATCTGATATCAGGTCTTTTAAGGGCCAGTTCAAGACATGAAGGGAGAGCTGTTTGATGCCCTTTCTCCTTTTATATCTTTAAAACATGACAGTGCACTGTGCAAAATTCCCTGAGTACAGAACCAGCTCCAGCTATAGCTTAACACTTCAGTTCTTTGGCTTTTTTATTCTTGAAGCTTTAACATAATTCTTTTCATGCCTCACCAGATGTAACTACAATAATTAGAGACAGCTCCTGGAATGAGCTGCAAGGATAATTGCCTGGGCACTTGTGAAATAAGGGACAAGAGGGGAAAAAGAATATTATCTTTCTGGTTTTGCTAAACACTTTGCTAAACAGAATCAGTAACTTCAAAACAATATTTATTTACCTGTGGACTTCCACATAAAATCATCCTCAGATGTACAGTGAATTTTTATGAAGCTTTTGACTCTCATGTGCATATTAAACAAAAGGGTGTGGGAAACTGTCCTGTTCTCAGATTATGTAAGAGATGAACTGGGAACTGAGACAAAGATTTGCTATAATGTTACAAATTAGCCACTGTTTCTCCTAGCAATTTCATTCTGGCTCTTGGAAATGTTTCCCTTAACACATAACAGGGAAATATCTGAATAGTCATGGGTTAAATTTACATTGCATAATGGGTTAAATTAAATTCTCAGTGGGGAAGGAATAGTTACTAAGGCAACAGGAGCATGCATTCGATACCTGTATTCAAGTCTGTAACCTCATGCTCATTACCTATCACATTGTTTTTTAATATTCACTCTCAAATGGGTGTCGCCAGAACCACCTTACTTTGACCTAAGTAGCAAGACAGGAACTAATGTGAAAAGAACTTGCAACTACTATCAGTATATTGGGATACTTCTTGAGAAGTAGAGATCATTTTATCCGAAGAACAATTTTCGCTTCCATGGAATAAGAAATATTCAAAAAGCCTTTGTAAACACAGAAGGAAATCTGAACTGGAAAACAGCAGGGCATATTGTGATTTCCTGAAAAAAAACCTGTGAAATCATCAAAGCAAAAAAGGACTGAAATACCCACTACCCCTTAGCAGATACTGAGCATGGACAGGTTGGAGCTGCCTGCAGAAGATTAAGTGCATCTGGCTGGATGTGTTGTTGAAGACCATGAGCAATATAAAGTGTTTGAGGTGAAAGTGGAGAACTTGTGTCTCTCTACGCTTTTCTCCTGTGTAAAATGAGAATAATACATTCCTTATGAGAATATATTATCAGAATGAGAATGTATAGGTTATTTTTGGTCTATAGTAGTTATCAGAGGTCAGGAATATTATGACAAGAACTTGCAAGAAGTAGTACACACTGTACAACACAATAGCACTTCACAAAGCTCTTAGGACACACTTGTGTGGCCTCCCACAAGACCACAGAATCAAATGCACATAGCAATTCATCCCTAAGTGTATTCAAAGCTCTACCATTCAGAAATTGAATGTCAACTGAAATGGATGTTTTAACTTGAACAAAAGATATATACACTTTTAAAATGCTTCCCTGATCGTGAAAATTTTATCCCTTCATAATCATCATTGTGTTATTTAATTTACTTAAGACTTTTAAACCAGTCTAATATAAATATGTGATATTATACAAATGTACATGACACACATAAACATGGTGTTTTATTTTAATAGCATATAAATTTGACAGTGTAGTTAACAATGTCTGTTCATGGAAAGCATGAGCTTGCCTCGCTGTTTCTTGACACACTACCAGCAAGAAGTTAGGGTCAGCTGGATGATCTCAGTTTTCTACTTCAGTAACCGTTCAGAAGGCAAGGCATTAAGTCCTTTTGTAAATTAGGCCTTAAATGCCCAGTGCTTTTCACAGTTTGGAGTTAGGCCTCTAAGGGTATCACATTTCTTCATCCACGGAATTTGCACTTTTGCAGCCCCAGTGTTCCCAAGTGTAACAGAGACATATCTATCATCCATCTAAAAGAATTGTGCTATTGAAGTGAAGGATCTCATTGTCTGCATCTAAATGAGCCTATGAAAGAGGGAGCACTCAGTTACTGAAACAGAAGGAAATTTCCTGTTCTGAATTTCAGATTAGTACAAAGCACAGATTTGATCTTACCTTTGATCTGGTTAAAACAAGCAAGCAAGCAAGCAAGCAAACAAACAAACAAACAAACATATATTTTGCTTAAGCTAAAATCCCACATCTTATAATTCCTTGACTTTAGCTGCATGAAATCACAGTGATTTTTATGCTTCATGTAACACCGCATTGGCTTAAACAGAAGAATCATTCAAACAGTTCAAAAAGCCATTGCAGTAAAAATTATGTACGTAGTAAGAATACCAGACTTTTTCTTTTGCTTTTATTAAATTATTGTAAATATTACATTCTGTAAAGGCAGTTGTCAAATAAAGAATGGGTTTTAGCAGCATTTGAAACTCTAAATCCTTGTTGGGGTCTTTAAATTACTTAGCTCAAACCCCAAAGGCAGGAGAAGGCTTGAGATGCTCTGGAGCTGTAATTCCTCAATAGAAGCACTCACAGGCACAGCAGCCAGGGGCAGAGCTGCCAAAGAGCATTCACAGAAGTTGTGCTTCCCAGATTTACTTTAATGGCTTGTCTTGTACAGTGATGGAAACTTGGGAAGAGGCAATACAAAATTTCTTGGTAACTTGGTAAGTGGGAGCATTTGAACTTTGATTGCTTGCCAGTGAGTATGACAGTCATCAAAGAAAAACAGAAAGTGAGTGAATACCAAATAACTGTAATCAAGTAAGTGGGGTTTCTCAATTCTATGTGATTTGTGCAGGTGGTTATTTGCACTGAAGACTAAAAAGAAATATGAACAGGGCTCAGCAGAAAGCACCAGTGTGGATTTTCTTGTGTCAAAGAATAATTGAATATTTAAAGCCACAGTCCTACAAAGGTATGACATCTGTGACTTATCACCTGAACTTCTCACTGTGTACCTGGAAGTCACTTCAAGAAAAGAGTCCTGGGGCATTTTTAAATTTTCTTTTAATCTCTTCTTTTTGACATTACTACTATAAGGAAAACAGGTCACTCTTTAATTGATCTTTATATTAATTCAGACTATTTTAATTAACTGAAGAAATGATGTCTAAGAAAATAACACCAGGTAGTTCAAGGGGCTTGGGATTTGGGGGGTGACAGGTTGGTTTTGCTTTGGTTTTTTTTTCAAAAAAAGCAGAACATACAATCTCATGATAGACAGAGGAAAGCTAATTAAAATCTGGACAGATAATCTTATTCTTTTTGAAGGACTGCTTTTTAAAGTGCAACATCACAATTAGATTATTCCACCAAGTTTAATGAAGTGGGTCAGTTAAACCAATATCTCTCTGTCTCTTATGAAAATCTTTCTAGTGAAAATTTGAAGTGACTTCTGGAAGGAAAAACCTGTTTGAAACAGTTTTTAATAAATACTACCTAATTCTGGAATAAAAAAATTCAAAGATGTTGATAATATTTTTGAAAATTTGAAAATGTTTCTTACATTCTTACTCAGAAGAGAGCACCATCTACTGATCATCACTCTGAAATTCCGGTACGATGTTTCCCTTGCGTGTGTTTTACTTGTGTGCAACATCATAAACTTCACTTCAGAAGTTCTAGATGACTCTTGAACACATTGAAAGAAAGCTTGTGTATCTTCTGCCAGCAGCTAATACCACTGCCATGTTTTTATTGTTTTAGTAGCCAGCAACACCTTAGCAGCAGAAAGAAGCTCAGCTTCAGATCCAAGGCAGAGAGGTTCCCAGTGAGGTTTGTCCCAGCTCTGTCTCATAACCCAGGGGTGGTGGTTAAGGCTGTAGAGTCTGTGGGCGCACTCAGGACCTTAACTGCAGGAAGAAAGCTTAGCTATAAATAGGTTTTATTTGCTCATTTTCCTGCACTTTTGATAGGATTTTAGTTCTTAAAAAGCTCTAGTGCTGTTCTGAGAAACAATTTCAGAGAACTGGTGTGCTGGTGATTGCTGTCACCCTATGAGTGATGGGACTATTTCCCCAATGTCTCACACCTCCTGTGACTGTGATGATTGTCTCTAAACCAGCATGTAAGGAGCTGAACCAGGAGCTCCCACAGCTGCATGCACAGCTACAGCTAGAAATGCCAGCTAAATCTGCATGACTGGCACCCATGCCCTCTGTGGGTCTGATACAGAGTGGTATTCATTACATATCTATTACCTGCTCATGCAATTATGCCTCTTTGTGAGTCACTGGAGAATTATATATTCCTCATATATTTTCTACTACTCATATATTGCCCTTGTCAGGCCACAGCCCAGCAGCTAGAGCTGAAAGGTATCATTACTCAATAATTTCTTGCTTGACTCACCCTCCAATTTTTGAATTTCTTGTCCCAGGGACATGTGTTCATGGGAACATATCAACTGGCTGGGGGGAGGAGACGTGTAAAGAACATTTCTAGATGTTACAGCTCCAGGGTAAAAACCTAAAATCATGACTCATTTGCATTCAAGATACTCCACTACCTTGCCTATAAATAAAATTATAAGTCTTTTGGGTTTGAGAGTTTTTTCTTTATACACTGGAACTTATATTGAACAGGTTTCTATTTCTCCTGGCAGGGAAGATTTCTTTAATATTGTATGCAAAGACTGAAAAATCTCTTTCTTCCATTAAAAGAAAAAAGAAAACCTGAAAGATGGATATGGCACAGCCTCTCTGACCAACCTGCACCATGATCTGATTGACCTCAGGATGAAACTGTTGAAAGCTGAGTCCAAGTCAAATATAAATTGCCTATATATATAAATATACTGATGGAGTGGAGAAAAAAGAATAAAGCAGAGCCATTTTCGTGGGTAAAACCAGAGGCACTAAACCAGGTGTCTGGTTAGATATCAGGCAGATAAATTATATCCATCTGTAGGCTTATACATATCATTGTGTGAGATAATTTCAAGGTATATGATGAATTCAGATAGGGCTTGCAGATGGCTTTTTGTTGAAATGCAGAATTAAGTTGCAATGCTAGGATCTAAGTGGGTCAGGAAATGCAGTTTCATGCATCTATAAGAAAAAAAAATGTGGTTGAATTATCTTTTTTCTCATTCAAAGTATTTCCAATTCCCATGATTGGTTTGTTGTAGGATCATCCCATTGCTATTATTTTGCACATAAAGAAAATTTTGCTTGTATTTTGTGTTTTCTAGCTATTCCTCAAGTCCCTCTGAGTCTCTCCCCTTGTGCCAAGTGACTTGTGCAGTTTCTGTAGAGAGAAACAATCCATAGATGTTTAGATTCATAGACTGGATAAAAACGTCCATCATCAGACCATGCCATGAGAATAAGGACTACTTTCTCATTTTATTGGAAATGCAGAAACAATCTTCACTGAAGTGGGGCCAGGTTCCTGCAGTGTTGTGTCACCCCAGGAGTGTGACAGACCCCTCAACTCCAACTTTTATTCATGCCGCCCTTCAGCCCTGCTGCTCAGAGACCTTCTGTAGGTTTATCTCTTCTGGTTCTCCTGGGGCTCACATTCCTCATGCTCTAAAGTTTCCCTCTTTCTGCTAAGTAGCACTTTAAGGAGAAGAGAATGCTCTGGAGTGCACTCTGGAGTTCACTCTGGGCCCAGTACTGCCCGACATCTCCTCGGTCCTGCAGGTGCTGAGGATTGTTTCCTCCCAGGCAACAGAGGGGAGCACACACTGCAGGTTGGCTGAAGGCTTGTATGAAGGGCTAAGCTGCTCTCTCTGCCTCTGACAAATCATTCACACAAAGCCAGGCAGACTCCAGTGTGCAGACCACTCTGTGTAAAAATTGACTTTGAGAGGGTCAACATGAACGACTATAAACCAACTACCTCTACTAGTCATAACTACATTTGAAAATTTGGCCTTAAGCAATTTGACTCACATGGTGAGTCAGGGATGCCTTCTGTTTTTCTGTCAAAAAACGTAGTAGGCTATTGATCTGAGAACTCCAGAGGGCCTTTGGGACAAACCACTAAGAGGAGACAGAAGGCACTGGAAGTTATTATGGAAAAGATATTTTCAACAACTTAATTAACAACAGACTGTACCTCCACCAGGAAAGATTTGAGATGAAAGGCTACCTATTTTTTTTTTTTTCAGGTAGGCAATTACACTTGGTATATTTAAAGGTCATAAGTTTTACTAAATTTTTTACAAGCTGACTGCCCTGCAGTTCTGACTTCTTATTACATATTGTTCAATACATTTCAATTGCATAATACATTCTGTACCTTTTGTGTACAATAATAATGTCTCCATGGCAAGACAAAAAAGTCCTGGATAATTACAACTTCTCAGAAACCTTGAAACCACATCACAGATTATAAAAGATATTTTACTAAAGCAAAGCAAAGAAAATGGGTAGAACTAAAATCAAAATGTACAGATTAAACATAATAAAACTTTAACAGAAATTTTAATAGATGGTTTTCTGGCTCCATCTGGTGTTTATTTTACAAAATTTCTAGCTCAAGGAAGTATGATTTCCACTTCGCTTTCCAGCTACACACAGGAAATGAAGAGTGGTATTAAAAAGACCGTTAAACATATGTATTCTGAGGACTTACATTCAAAGTTGTATATTATTTATCGTGAAAATAAAAGAAGAACATTTTTTAAAATTAGTTTTTATATCCTGTGACTTCAATAATTTTCAGCTCCAAGAAAGAGCTTCTATGGCAAACTTATAATTTCTCCTTAGGATACTGGTTAGAAGGCCAAAATACTATATCTCCCTACCAACCTTGCTTTGCTTACATCCTCACGATGGCTAAATCAGTACTACCTCGTTATTCAAATTAACTCCCAAATATTTGCAACACAATTATCACAAGTTTTCACATCAAATATTTTATTGGTGCTGCTTTCAGATCTGACAATAACATACTTGCTGCCTCTACAGAAAAAGCACCTGCTTCACTTGGTTTATAATAGTTTCTAGGAGGAGCTGATCCATCACTGTCCTAAGGGTTGAAACAACACTAATGTGTCTTTAGTTTCCTGGGCCTTCTTTTAACCCCTTCTTGTAGATGTGTCTGACATTTGCCCTCTTCCAGTCATTAAAGATATTCTCTGATCTCCATGACTTTTAATTACAAATTTTAATATTATAGACTGTGGCCCTGCAGCAATGTCAGCCACTTCTCTCTCACTGGGACAAATTTTGTCCAGGCACATAGACTTATGTGGATATAAGAATATAAACTCTTCTTTGTAAGCAATTCTCACAATATCATGACAGAACACCCTTCTTTTTTTACTGGGCCTAACATATGAAACATCCTTGTTTGCTTGTTCATAACCCAGCAAACTTATTTTAAAAGCAGGGTAAGTTAAATGTTATGCTTTAAAAAAGGTATTCTCACTTTCCATACAGTGGAGTACATACATACTGCACATGCACTATAAAAACAATAATAAATCAACACGAATCATCTTCAAATATGATTTAGCAATTGAGAACAATGTTGAGTAGGCAGTACTTCCTGACAAACAAGCTTTCTGCATGCCTCAGGAGCTTGAATGTACTTGCATAACACCAGAGTGCAGAGTGCATTGAGAAAGTCTTCCCTAGCAGCAGAAAAGCAGGTTTTGATTGGTTTTTAGGGTTTTTTTTTGGTTCAGCTTCTCCCTCCCCCCCCCAGCCCCATTTATAAAAGCATAATAGTTGCATTTATAACTACCAGACCGAGCTCTTCCTTCCACTAACGTATGCCATCCACAGCACCCACCCTCTACAGTCTCTGAGCCAAAATGATTCAGCACTGGCTGATGCAAATGGAATAGTTTCACTTTAAAGGAAAAAAAACATGGCAGTCTGCTAAATGTCATAGAGGAAAGTCATGTAGGCATGTAGGCATGCTGGAAAATAACTGCGTAGAGTAATGTTGAGCCAAGACTGTCTAACACATGTTGTATTCATTATAGTCTGAGCATAATAGCAACATTTTTAATGAACCTTATCTCTCTGTGATGATACTGTGGAGGCATTATAACTACTAAAAGCCCTGTTTGCCCCATCTGTTTTCTGACATGTGCTCAGGCTCGAGTCTAATATTATCTCAGTGCTCTGATCCTGCACACATGGAGAAGGCTTCAGTATTAGGAAAACAGTTATTAGCAGCTCATTTGTTCTTCTTTCCAGAACAAAGCTCATTTGTGAGACCCCTGGAAGAGTCAGTCATTCCACAGGACAAGGAAGCCCAGCCCTGGCTCTTGTGCCACATCCATTCAAATCTGTGTGTCATTTCCAGGTGTCAGCTCTCGCTCGGGGAGGGAAGAACAATGCAGCAGTTTTGGGACACCCTGAAATTCAGGAGAAAGTGGTCTCCTGATCCAGAAAGGTCTGGATCCTTACCAGCATATCACCAGAACAAAAATTAGTGTTACTTAGTATCTTTCTGTGCTCTTTTTCCTGAAGTGGGCAGAAGATACTTCTTCACTTCACCAAAGTACCTTCCCCAGAAAGGGAGATATTACACGTTTTCTATTAGATGAAGCATTTGAGCTTTCTGGGAGCTGAGACAAAATGCGAGTTAACTTGCATTCAGGGTAGAGTTTCCCAGTAGCTCAAAAATATAAATCTCGTGGCGGTTTTTTTTTTGTTTTTTTTTGATGGTTTTTCTTGCAGTTTTCTTGGGTTTGGGTTTTAGGGGTTTTTTTTGGTTTTTTTTTTTTCTTCCTGTTTTTGTCGGGGTTTTTTTCTGAAAATTTGCGGGGGAAAAAAAGAGTTTTGCAATAAACTAAATTTGCGATAAAGCCTGAGATATCTTACTGAGTTGCAGCAGGAGAAATCCTCCTAACTGATATCTACTGCCCAAATCTCTATTAACTAAGTGTAGCCATTAAGAGAAGCTGAACCTAAAGTGATTCACAAAGAACAACAACTTATGCAACTTAAAAAAAAAAATATATATATAATAAAAGAAATCCCCAGAACCAAAAAACAACCACCGCTCGGCATCCCGGCGCAGCCCCTCAGGAGCGGCCGGGAACGGGCCGGAGGCCGGGCCAGA